>CM053027.1:383713049-384163049 GCA_028564925.1 Lithobates sylvaticus | reverse complement strand
GCACTAACCAGCTCTTTTGCTGCCAGAAACAATCCCACTATGTATGCAATGGCTGCTTTTTATTGTCTATTTCAGTAGCAGTAAATCCTGAATCCATCTTCTTGCGTACATAGTGAGATGCTTTCCAGTGGTGGATACCAGCATTACCAGGCATCTGAGGAATCTTAAAACTACTGGATGGTCACGTGCGAAAGACTGCAAGGTCCTTGGAGTTTCATACGCTGTATGCGGCTTGTTCTGGCAGGAAGAGAGCTAGTGAGTGCCGCAGTAGCACTGAGCACAAGTCGTGGTGTTCCTGGACGAAGCACCAGCAGATATTTATTAACATTTTGTGGGGACTTCATCCATTCTTGTCACTTAAAATTTTTATTGCATTTTATTATTTTTGTGATGACATTTATGTTTTAATGTCTTAGGTGCTACACATAGATTGTCACTTTTTGTATATATAGCTCTACCGCTAGCTGCCTGTACACTTTAGCGCTGACTTTATCATTGGATTCTCCTTTGAGTGAGCTTTCCAAGGTCAAAATCTGAAGCAAAAAAATAAAATAAAAAAAATCTTGCTTTCCGAGATATAGGTGACGTTTTCCATAAGGGAGCCTGTCACTGCAATGTACCACATGTATAATTCATATACTGCTGTTTTACTGCATGCAGCTGCACACGAAAGCAAGGTAATCCTACCATCACAAAAAAGATGCATTACAGAAAACAAGTCCCCCACAAAGACGCACAATCTTGATCAGCACTGCACATTAAAAATGTACATGTTTATAGGCATAGGTTAGTGGACCATTCTAAGGACATGCACATTTATCTAACACTTGCAACCATGTTCCAATCAGTGCCATGCCACTTCTATAGATGTAAGACTACTTAACGGACTGTTATTTTTCAAATAAATCAGGAAAATTACTAATGGATGGTTGCGATTATGCTGTTCTCTCCCATTCCACTAGCAGATCTTTAACCATGAAAAAAAAAAAAAAAGTAAGCCATATGCAGCTTTCAACATGCATCTAAATTGGCGGTGTGCTCCTTCCAATGTATTTTTGCACACATCTTTGCATGTGATGAGAAAAACACCAGTTTGCCATCTGACTCAGACTTATGTTACGATTTTCTTTTCCCTTAAGGGCACGGAGAACAGAAATAACCTATATCCCGCAGTACTGCTTTGTCATTGTTAAATTAAAGAATGCTTAACTCTGACGGTTTATGAGCACCAGCTAAAAAGGCGTCACCATAAAGTATCTTGCTGTAGGTTGACCCTGAGGCTCTGATGAATCAACTTCAAAGAGGTATTTCATCAAACTATAAAACAATAGGTAGGACAGCGGCAAGAATGAGAGTCTTTGTATTACTCCGAGGATGACTGCTGTTCACGTAGCTGGAAAACGCACACCTCAGAGAAAAAAAAAGTGTCAAGATTTCTCTTGCTATATATATATATATATATATATATATATATATATATATATATATATATATATATATATATATATATATATATATATATTTATATTATTTTACATCTCCCACCCCCCACCAGAACACACTGCTCAGCATTCTCAGACATTGGCTGAGAGTTCTGACTATTAGACCCTTTTCAGGTCATGCCCCTTTGACAGAAGCAAGACGTTCGGTCGGCTTCTGTCAGACCAGTAGCCGTTTACAGGGGCTGGTAGCCTGATATTTGGCCTGTGTGTACGGGGCTTTAGGCTTAATTCACATCGATGCTGTCAAACCTGTGTTTATATGCATTTAGAGGACATTTCTAAACACATATAAATGCATATAATGATTTATGAATAGTGCCCATCCCACTGTGCGCTTACCTGTAATTCAGGCGCAGTCAGTTTAGCTGTATTTAATGAAGATATTTGAATTCTGTGTATCCACAATCTGATTAGACACTTTAAAAGTACCTAAAAACATGATTTAAAGCAGGACCATCTAAAAAAGTAGGAAAATAGTCTCTTGCACACAGGGTGTCTAACTGCTGTGCTTCCAATCTTGGCAATTTAGGCACAGGTGCAATAACCAGCTTTGATGCCTGCAGCCTTTTAAAGTCTATTTAAAAAAGCTAAATGCAGAAGTGCCAGTGTGAATGAGGCCAAACCCCATTGGCCATTGGGAGCAAGCCAATCGACCTACCAGTATATTATAGGTATGTTGCAGTAAACACAGCATCTCATGCCTTTATAGATCTTTCTCCACACTTCAATGCAGGTCAACTTGTCCAACAAAACATTAACAGGGCTTGGTCAGTTTGTATCCTCAGCTATAGGCAGATCTAAAAATACAACCAATAATGCAGTCTCCAGAAAAAAAAAGAAGAATAAAATTTGGTAGCACTAAAATTTTTGTTTGTTTAATACAGGGCATTTTCACCCCCTTCCTGCCCAGGCCATTTTTCAGCTTTCAGTGCTGTCACACTTTGAATGACAATTGCAACACTGTACCCAGATGAAATGGTTATCATTTTGTTCCCCACAAATAGAGCTTCTCTTTTGGTGGTATTTGATCACCTCTGCTGTTTTTATTTTTTTGCGCTAAAAACAAAAAAAGAGTGACAAGTTTGAAAAAAAAAAAAACAAAAACACAATATTTTTTACTTTTTGCTATAATAAATATCCAATTTTTTTTTTTTTTTTTTTTTTATTAAAACTTTTTTACTCAGTTTAGGCTGATATGTATTCTTCTACATATTTTTGGTAAAAAAAACAAAAAAAAAACGCAGATATTGATTGGTTTGCACAGAAGTTATAGCGTCTACAAAATAGAAGATAGATATATAGCATTTTTATTATTTTTTTTTTTTACTAGTAATGGCGGTGATCTGTGATTTTTAGCATGACTGCGATATTGCGGCGGACATATCAGACACTTTTGACACATTTTTGGGACCATTTACATTTATACAGCGATCCATGCTATAAAAATGCATTGATTACTGTATAAATGTTACTGGCAGGAAAGAGGTTAACACTGTCGGTGAGTCAACAGCGGGTCAGAGAAAGAGCCGCTGCGGGACAGAGATGATAGTTGCTCTTTAAAGCAAGTTGATTTAAATCAAGCCGATTTAAACCAAATCCACCCTGGCGTTAAGCATCTCCCTCTAAACGCCAGCAACCAATCAGCTTGGAGGAGGAAAGAAGAGAATGGCTTGCATGGGCCATGTGTTGGAATAAATGCCCGTCCATTAAGCACCAATCCTGGGCAGGAGCGCTCGCAAGCGCATCTCCATAAAACTCTTCAGGGGAAAGCAGATTCCCTGACTCTTGCCATCGAAGCCAGCGTCGGGGGCCCATCTGAACCCATATAAAAACAAGAGGCAACATGTCAGGCAAGTCCTTACCGGCAGTTGTGTCCAATAAAAAAGTGAGATGGAGCTCCTTCTTTGCAAAAAATCATTGACTAACCTAACAGAAGAATATATTTTTGTTTGACCATAAAACTGTGGACAGCTACAACTAGGGAAAACATTTTTGCCAACATTGCACAGAAGCAGAAATTTGTTTAAACAGATATCACTAAATTACTGCCCTGATCACTGCAACAGCATTAATTAATTTCATGGATTGCCAATCACTGCAACAGCCTCAGCCAACAGAACCTGCAACAAATGGCTACACATACCATTATATCAGATCCCAACTGTCCCTCATTTCAAGGGACTGTCAATCTATTCAGACCAAATCACTTCTTCATGCAGCCTCAGTTGTCCCTCATTTTGGTCTGATGTGTACATCTCTATACAAAATGTATTATTTTACTACCAAAAATGTTATGCGGCACTAAAACCTTTTATCCAACCTCTATTACTGCATTTTATTCTGAAATGCAATTGTGTGGTTTAGCCATTCGTTTTCATCACATTTGATTTCCGTGGTCCATGTTACTGGACCACATCCACAAATGGTAGATATAATATACCTTCCAACTTTCTGAAATGATAAAGAGGGAAACCTTTTAGTACACTGTATGGAGGAAAAAGGACACGTCCCTGGCTCCCTGCCTATATATTGTGTACTAAAATGTGTACCTATAATTTCAAAAAGTTGGAAAGTATAATATACAGTATCTCCCATGTGTGGATGATAAAACACCTGAAAATGTTGCCTATTCTACAAACCAGCTTACACGCCAATCTATGTGAACCTCTTACACTTTATGGCCAAGATGGTGTGGTCACTGGGAAGCACTATATGCAAGCTCTGTCCAACACACATATATACATACATTAATATAATAATATAATATAATATAATATAAAAATATATAAATAACACACTGGCCACTTTATTTAGGTGCACCTTGCTAGTACCAGGTTGGACCCCCTTTTGCCTTCAGAACTGCCTTAACTCTTCATGGCATAGATTCAACAAATTGTTGGAAACATTCCTTAGACTTTGGTTCCAATGGACATGATAGCATCACGCAGTTGATGCAGATTTTTCGGCTGCACATCCATGATGCGAATCTCCCATTCCGTGACATCCCAAAAGGTGCTCTATTCGATTGAGATTTGGTGACTAAAGGCCACTGGCGTACAGTGAAATCATTGTGATGTTCAAGAAACCAGTTTGAGAGGATTTGAGCTTTGTGACATGGTGCATTTGATCCTGCTGGACATCAGTTGATAAAGGGATAGACATGATCAGCAACAATACTCAGGTAGGCATTGGCGTTTAAAACGATGCTCAACTGGTAATAAGGGGTCCAAAAGTTTGCCAAGAAAATATCCTCCACACCATTACATCACCACCCCCAGCCTGAACTGTTGATACAAGGCAGGATAGATCCATGCTTGCATGTTGTTTAAACCAAATTCTGACCCTACCATCTGAAGGTCTCAGCTGGGATCGAGACAACATACCAGACAACATTTTTCCAATCTTCTATTGTCCAATTTTGGTGAGCCTGTGCGAATTGGAGCCTCAGTTTCCTGCTCTTAGCTAACAGGAGTGGCCCCTGGTGTGGTCTTCTGCTGCTGTAGCCCATATGCTTCAAGGTCCAAATTGTTGTGCGGTATTCTTCATACTTTGGTTGTAATGAGTGGTTATCTGAGTTACGGTTGCCTTTCTATCATCTCAAACCAGTCTGATCATTCTCTGACATCAACAAGGCATTTTCATCCACACAACTTTCACTCACTGAATATTTTCTCTTTTTTTGGACCATTCTCTGTAAACCCTAGAGAGATGGTTGTGTGTGACAATCATCCCAGTAGATCAGCAGTTTTTAAAATCCCAGTCTGTCTGGCACCAACAACCATGCCACGTTCAAAGTCACTTAAATCCTCTTTCTTCCTCATTCTGATGCTCCGGTTGAACTTTAGCAATTCGTCTTCACCATGAAGATGCCTAAATGCATTGAGTTGCTGCCATTTGATTGGATGATTAGCAATAGGTTACCAAGCAATTGAATAGGTATACCCAATAAAGTGGCTGGTATAAATTTTATATATAAAAAAGCAGTGGCTGCAATTGGCAAAAAAATAAAAAAGAAAAAAGAAAACTACATCTTGCGGGTTTTGATACACAGCCCGAAAGCACAAAAAACAAAAAAGGACCAATTAAATCAATGACCTTTTTATGCAAAACAAAAATAAAATGTAGTGGACTAATCATCTGAAGTGACGTCTAGATCAGAGCAGTTGAAATGCTCAGCTATAGTAAAAATCTGAAAAACACTTTATTTGCCTCAATATATCGTTATTGTTTTCTCCCAATGCAGAAACAAGTAGATTCAAAAATGACCACCAACTAAAAAAGGTACTGCAAAAACAAAAATGAAGGTAAAGAAACTGACATCACAGTGAACAAAGAGGGATAATAAACTAATTAACTAAAAACAGAAAAGGTCACGGCTCAACAAAAAAGCCCAGCCAATTAATAGCAATATTGCACTGTGGAGGACAAAGAAGGATTAGAAGACAGTTTGGACAGAGACTACATTGTATAGATACCCTTTAATCTTTAGGATGACTGACTAGGTCATAGTGTAACACTGGTGTGCCAGATGGACTGAAACCTAATGCAAAGGCTAACCTAATCCAGCCCCATGCTGATATATCTACCATCAACTTGTGCAATGCTGATAAAATGCATTGCCTAACGAATCAAAGGAAAAAAAAAAAAAAAAAAAAAGTAAAAAAAAATGGTGTGTTTGTAATGTAAACTGTGGTTTTCATTTAAAAACATATTGATTACTTACCAGTAATCATCTAACAGCTACTGCTTGAAAAGCAGCCACATAAGAGCAGAGCGTTTGCCCTCCAGGGTGTAACAAACTAAGCAGACTATTAAAAATATAATAGTAAAAGTAATTTGCATAGCTCTGTCAAAGGTTCTTAACACCATATTAATGGACCTCTTTGCACATGAACGTCAAATTCTACACACTAGTGTTTCTCAACTTTATTATATTATGCACACCTTTAAAAGCGGTAGTAAACCGCATCAAAAAAAAAAAAAAAAAAAAAATGTAATGCACTGGGCATGGGCAGTTTAAAGCAATTTTAAAGTGTCTTTTTTTTTTCTTAAAAATAGCAAACATATTATACTTACCTGTATTGTGCAGTTGGTTTTGCACAGAGCAGCCTGGATCCTCCTCTTCTCGAGTCCCTCTTCGGTATTCCTGACCCTTCCCACCTGACGAGTGCCCCCACAGCAAGCAGCTTGCTTTGGGGGCACCCGAGCCGCCCCGCAGCTCCGTGTGTCCATTCAGACACGGAGCCCCCGCTCGGCCCCACCCCTCTGATTGGCTCACTGACAGTAGTGGGAGCCAATGGCGCTCCCCTGCTGTCTCAGCCACTGAGGAGGGAGAGTCCCGGGCAGCCGAGTCTGTTGTGCAACAGTGCTAGTGAAGGGCTCAGGTAAGCAATAGGGGAGGCTGCTGCATACAGAAGGTTTTTTATCTTAATGCATTTAGGAGATGGTTACCTATAGGTACAGTAAATCTTATTATAGGCTTATCTATAGGTAAAATACACGGGAGTTTACTCCATCTTTAAGATGCAAGCCACTTGTACAATACCCCCTAGAGCATTTCATTATATATTTAGTACCCATTAAATGCCTGTATGCTCATTGCTAATCCCTAGGAACTGTAGCTGCCTATTTTTAGTATACTAAAAAATGTTCATGCGGCATTTGTCAGGAAGATTATTCACAAAATTTTGCAGTGTCCTAACAGTTTTAGTTGAATATCTGGAAACATAACCTGTCAGTGATGTATAATAAAATGTGAACACCATTTAAAATTTGGGCATAGATGGCTGGAATTTTGAAAGAAAAGTCTTGGGAAAAGAAGTTCCTTAAAAAGTTTGTTTATTTTTATAATTAGTGGGTCAGAATCGATACACTGTTTGAAATTCGTCCCTGCGGTAGAAAACGAGTATGTGAATTTTGGTTAGTAAAGTGCATGGATTCCAAAATCAAATGCGAATTGCAAAGTCTTTAGAAGACGAATATTAGGAAAATTTGAGCGAAAATTCTCAAAACTTTTTTTGTATGCTAGTCTCGTATAGAAAATGAATAGGTTTATTAACAGCTTGCCGACCGGCTCCTGTAGATATACGTCGGCAGAATGGCACTGCTGGGCAAAATAACGCACCCGTAAGTAACTTTGAATTTCCCGCCTTGCGCACGCACGCTTGCTGTGAGCTCAGTGACCGTGGAGCTGAAGAATGGGGAGATGCTGATGTAAACAAGCATCTCCCAGTTCTGCTTAGTGACAGGACACTGATCTTCTGCTCCCTGTCATCGGGAGCAGCGATCAGTGTCGTGTCACTGCTAGACCCCCCCCACAGTTAGAATCACTTCCCAGGACACACTTAACCCCTCCCCCTAGTGGTTAACCCCTTCAGTGAGATTTTTACAGTAATCAATGCAATTTTATAGCACTGATCGCTGTATTACGGCCAATGGTCCCAAAAATTTGTCAAAATTGTCCGATGAGTCTGCCATAAGGTCGCAGTCACGATAAAAAAACCAAAAAAAAAAAACCGCTGATCCCTGCCATTACTAGTAAAACAATTTATTTTTTAATAAAAATGCCATAAAACTACCCCCTATTTTGTAGACGCTATAACTTTTGCGCAAACCAAATGCTTATTGCGATTTTTTTTTTACCAAAAATATGTTCAAGAATACGTATCAGCCTAAACAGAGGAAAAAAAATGTTTTTTTATATATTTTTGGGGATATTTATTATAGCAAAAAGTAAAAAATCGTGCGTTTTTTTCAAAATTGTCGCTCTTTTTGTTTATAGCGCAAAAAAATAAAAAACCGCAGATGTGATCAAATACCACCAAAAGAAAGCTATTTGTGGGGGGGGGGGGGGGGGAAGGGACGTCAATTTTGCTTGGGAGCCACGTTGCACGACCGCGCAATTGTCAGATAAAGCGTCGCCGTGCCGAATCGCAAAAAGTGCTCTGGTCATTGGCCAGCAAAAATGGCCCAGGGCTTAAGTGGTTAAAGTTAGAAAATTAACGTTTCTTACAAATACTATACTAATTACACAAAAATCGTTCACTCCGCTTGTCCCTTTGGATATTTTTGCATGAACGGAGATACTCTCGAAAGCTTATACCAACAAATAGATTTTTAGACATTCACTCCGAATGCATGTATTTTTCACCAGATATTCTCACCATGCATGAGTACGAGCCTTAAAAATCAGCAAGGCAATGGCATAATGTGCTAGTATACATTGCTTACTCGCATATTAAGAAATTCTTACCTTGGAACGAAGCCCTCCAGCACTGTATTGTCACTTCTGAAAGGGCCGACATGTTCCCCCATCTTTCGTCCGGGTTTGCAAGCTCCGGCTATGCGATTGCCCGGAGCTGTGCATGCACGTGGGAGCCCTTTGTTCCGGCACGACATGTCACTGGCAGAATGCAGGGTTATAATCTCCAAAAACCATGCACATTTAGTAAATATTTATTTTACCTACAGGTAAGCTTTATTATAGGCTTACCTGTAGGTAAAAATGACCAAGTGGACAATACAACCACTTTAAGAACTTAATGTCTGTATGGCCAGCTTTAGGCTGCATTTGCATTTGAGCGTTCTGTTAATGCGCAGGTGCAGTGTCATTAGTTAATGGCACCCCAAAGAACAAGCAGACGCATATTTATACGCATGCCAAAATGCACAAAGCTCAACGTCAAAAAGTTATAGGAGCCGCTTTGGCATGTTTGTCACAAGAAGGGCAGCCCATTGAAGTGAATGGGCTGTCTGATGTAGGTAGCGCGTTAAAAAAGGAATCTCACACAAAAAACACGACACACAGGGTGTGAACCTAGCCTTAATGGACCGCAAAATAAATTTTTTCTTGATCTGGTAAACTTAAAACATTGAGCTTGTAAAAGCTTCTGAACATGTGTACAAAATGTACATTGCTATGAATAAGGCTGTAATAGCTGAAACATGACAGCATTGATCCTGTGTATATGATGTAGCCAAATAAAGGATAATACCAAGGAGTTATCGACTTAATTTTTGCTTTGGAAGTTTGAACAGGGGAGAGGGGATCCCCCAGCCTGAGCACCGAATCTCAGCAAGTATTTTCCAAGTGTGCGGTTGAGCTTGGTTATTCTCTGCTGGTATAGAACACCATAGAACCTATTCAGATATTCACTTGGTGGACCCAAATCAAGCAAAGACTTGATTCAGCACAAGCCAGAAATTAAGCATTAAATGTTTTATTTCTACATTCATACAATTGAATTTATTACTTTAGAAACAGGGCTTTTTAACCATTTCCCACCTGCCATATAGCAATATGATGTGCGCAAAGTGGTTGCGTTATCCTGATCACGTCATACGACGTCCAGTCAGGATAACAAGGCACATCGATCGGTGGTGCGGTGCGTCAGTCTGACACACTGCAACACTGATCTCGGTAAAGAGCCTTTGACAGAGGCTCCTTACCACGTGATCAGCTGTGTCCAATCACAGCTGATCATCATGTAAACAGGAAAAGCAGTGTATCTGACAGACACGAGGAGAGCCGATCGGCAGCTCTCCTGACAGGATTGATCAGTGCAGGATCCCTGGCCTAGGCTCTAAGAAGCTTGCGAAGACCCCGAAACTGAGCTGCAGCATAGTGGCCAAGATCATACAGCGGTTTAACAGGACAAGTTCCACTCAGAACAGGCCTCGCCATGGTTGACCAAAGAAGTTGAGTGCACTTGCTCAGCATCACATCCAGAGATTGACTTTGGGAAATAGACGTATACGAGTGCTGCCAGCATTGCTGCAAAGCTTGAAGGGGTGGGATCAGCCTGTCAGTGCTCAGACCATACGCCGCACACTGCATCAAATTGGTCTGCATGGCTGTCGTCCCAGAAGGAAGCCTCTTCTAAAGATGATGCACAAGAAAGCCTGCAAACAGTTTGCTGAAGCCAAGCATACTAAGGACATGGATTACTGGAACCATGTCCTGTGGTGTGATGAGACCAAGATAAAACTTATTTGGTTCGTTGAGGGAACCATGAATGCCAACATGTACTATGACATGCTGAAGCAAAGCATGACCCCCTCCCTTCGGAGACTGGGCCGCAGGGCAGTATTCCAACATAATAATGACCCCAAACACCCCTCCAAGACAATCACTGCCTTGATAAAGAAGCTGAGGGTAAAGGTGATGGACTGACCAAGCATGTCTCCAGATCTAAACCCTATTTTGAGCATCTGTGGGGAATCCTCAAATGGAAAGTTGAGGAGTGCAAGGTCTCCAACAGAGGACTCCAGTGGCAACCTGTGAAGCTCTGGTGAACTCCATGTCCAAGAGGGTTAAAGCAGTGCTGGAAAATAATGGTGGCCACACAAAATATTGACACGTTGGGCCCAATTTGGACATTTTCACTTAGGGGTATACTCCCTTTTGTTGCCAGCAGTTTAGACATTAATGGCTGTGTGTTGAGTTAATTTTGAGGGGACAGCAAATTTACACCGTTATTCAAGCTGTACACTCACTACTTTACATTGTAGCAACATGTAATTTCTTTAGGGTTGTCACATGAAAAGATATAATAAACTAGAAAAGATACAATTTCTGGGGAAATTGTGTGACGTGTTCTTGCCTCCACCTACTGGAGTGGGCGGAGTAACTAGGTGGAGTGGCTTGATTTATTTTTTTCAAAAATGATTATTTATTTTTTTAAATGATTTTTTTGATTTTTATTTAATTATTTAAAAAAAAAATATTTTTCAAAATTTTTTTTTTTTCAAAAAAGATATTTTTTTTCAAATTTCCTAACTTTCATTTTTTTTTCAAATTTCCTAATTTTCATTTTTTTTTTCAAATTTCCTAATTTTCATTTTTTTTTTCAAAAATTTTTTTTTTAATGATTTTTTTGAATTATTATAATTTTTTTCTAAAATTATTTTTTTTTTTTTTTCAAAAAATTATTTTTTTTTAAAAAATTTAATTTTTTTTTCAAAAATTTTTTTTAAAAAATTATTTTTTTTTATTATTTTTTTTTTAAATGATATTTTTTTCTAAAATTATTTTTTTTTTCAAAAAATATTTTTTTTTCAAAAAAAATATTTTTTTTTTCAAAAAATATTTTTTTTTTCAAAAAATATTTTTTTTTTCAAAAAATATTTTTTTTTCACATTTTCTAATTTTTTTTTCTAAAATTATTATTATTTTTTTACTACCTATAATCCCCCTCAGAGCTGTGTTGGACTACCTATAATTCCCCTCAGAGCTGTGTGGGACTACCTATAATTCTCCTCAGAGCTGTGTGGGACTACCTATAACCCCCCTCAGAGCTGTGTGGGACTACCTATAATCCCCCTCAGCTGTGTGGGACTACCTATAATTCCCCTCAGAGATGTGTGGGACTACCTATAATTCCCTCAGAGCTGTGTGGGACTACCTATAATCCCCCTCAGAGATGTGTGGGACTACCTATAATCCCCTCAGAGCTGTGTGGGACTACCTATAATCCCCTCAGAGCTGTGTGGGACCTACCTATAATCTCCCTCAGAGCTGTGTGGGACTACCTATAATCCCCCTCAGAGCTGTGTGGGACTACCTATAATCCCCCTCAGAGCTGTGTGGGACTACCTATAATCCCCCTCAGAGCTGTGTGGGACTACCTATAATCCCCTCAGGGCTGTGTGGGACTACCTATAATCCCCTCAGAGCTGTGTGGGACTACCTATAATCCCCTCAGAGCTGTGTGGGACTACCTATAATCTCCCTCAGAGCTGTGTGGGACTACCTATAATCCCCCTCAGAGCTGTGTGGGACTACCTATAATCCCCTCAGAGCTGTGTGGGACTACCTATAATCTCCCTCAGAGCTGTGTGGGACTACCTATAATCCCCCTCAGAGCTGTGTGGGACTACCTATAATCCCCTCAGGGCTGTGTGGGACTACCTATAATCCCCTCAGAGCTGTGTGGGAGGAGCTATAATTCCCCTCAGAGCTTTTGTCACCTCCCACTCTAGTTTTGAACATTTCTCCATTCATTCCTATGGGACAAATTTCGCCGCAAAAATGACGATATTTCGTGAACCATTCAGAAAAACGTTCCACAAAGTAATAGCACACCATTCGGGAACAATCCGCACGTTTTGGTATATATTCGGTATATGTAGCATAAAAACTGTGGGAGGAGTTAGCGTGCAAAATTTGGCTATAAGAATAATAATAATAACTAGAAAAAATACAATTTCTGGGGAAATTGTGTGACGTGTTCTTGCCTCCACCTACTGGAGTGGGCGGAGTAACTGGGTGTAGTGGCTTGAGTAACTAAACTTTTTATTTATTTTTTCAAAAATGATTATTTTTTTAATGATTTTATTTTTTAAATGATTTTTTTTCTAAAAATGATTTTTTTTTTTCAAATTTCCTAATTTTCCTTTTTTTTCTAAAATGATTGATTTTTTTTTGTAAAATTATTTTTTTTTCCAAGAATGATATTTTTTATTTTTTTTCAAAAAATTTTAATTTTTTCTAAAAAAAAATTTTTTTTAATGATTTTTTTTAAAATATTTTTTTTCTAAAATTATTTTTTTTACTTTTTTATTATTATTATTTTTTTTTTTAATTATTATTTTTTTTTTTAAATGTCATAATTCCCCTCAGAGCTGTTTGGGACTACCTATAATTCCCCTCAGCTGTGTGGGACTACCTATAATCCCCCTCAGAGCTGTGTTTTTTTATGATTTTTTTTTCCAAAAAATGTTTTTTCTAAAATGATTGATTTTTTTTTTTAAATATTTTTTTTTTTTCAAGAATGACATTTTTTTTCCAAAATTATATTTTTTTTAAATGATTGATTTTTCTAAAAAAAATTTTTTCAAAATATAATTTATTTTTTCAAAATATATTTTTTTTTCAAATTTCCTAATTTTAATTTTTTTTCTAAAATTATTATTATTATTATTTTTTTTTTTAAATTTCATAATTCCCCTCAAAGCTGTGTGGGACTACCTATAATTCCCCTCAGCTGTGTGGGACTACCTATAATCCCCTCAGAGCTGTGTTTTTTTTTTAATGATTTTTTTTTCCATTTCAAATATTTTTTTAAGAATGACATTTTTTATTTTTTTTCAAAAAAATTTTAATTTTTTCTAAAAAAATTTTTTTAATGATTTTTTTTTAATTATTTTTTTTAAAATATTTTTTTTCTAAAATTATTTTTTTTACTTTTTTATTATTATTATTTTTTTTTAATTATTATTTTTTTTTTTTAAATGTCATAATTCCCCTCAGAGCTGTTTGGGACTACCTATAATTCCCCTCAGCTGTGTGGGACTACCTATAATCCCCCTCAGAGCTGTGTTTTTTTTTATGATTTTTTTTTCCAAAAAATGTTTTTTCTAAAATGATTGATTTTTTTTTTAAATATTTTTTTTTTTTCAAGAATGACATTTTTTTTTCCAAAATTATATTTTTTTTAAATGATTGATTTTTCTAAAAAAATTTTTTTCAAAATATAATTTATTTTTTCAAAATATATTTTTTTTTCAAATTTCCTAATTTTAATTTTTTTTCTAAAATTATTATTATTATTATTTTTTTTTAAATTTCATAATTCCCCTCAAAGCTGTGTGGGACTACCTATAATTCCCCTCAGCTGTGTGGGACTACCTATAATCCCCTCAGAGCTGTGTTTTTTTTAATGATTTTTTTTTCCATTTCAAATATTTTTTCTAAAATTATTGATTTTTTTTTATAAAATTTTTTTTTTTTTCAAGAATGACATTTTTTTCCAAAATTATTTTTTTTTAAATGATTTTTTCCCCCAATTTTTTTTTAATGATTTTTTTTTAATTATTATTTTTTTTTAAAATGACTTTTTACCAAAATATTTTTTTCTAAAAATGATTTTTTTTCAAAATATATTTTTTTTTTCTAAATATATTTTTATTTTTTCTAAATATATTTTTTTTTTTCAAAAAATTTTTGTTTTTAAATTTCCTATTTTTCATTTTTTTTTTTTCAAATTTCCTAATTTTAATATTTTTTTCAAATTTCATAATTTCCTTTTTTTCTAAAATTATTATTATTATTATTATTTTTTCAAATTTCATAATTCCCCTCAAAGCTGTGTGGGACTACCTATAATTCACCTCAGAGCTGTGTGGGAGAAGCTATAATTCCCCTCAGATCTGTGTGGGATTACCTATAATTCTCCTCAGCTGTGTGGGACTACCTATAATTCCCCTCAGAGCTGTGTGGGACTACCTATAATCCCCCTCAGAGCTGTGTGGGACTACCTATAAGCCCCCTCAGCTGTGTGGGACTACCTATAACCCCCTCAGCTGTGTGGGACTACCTATAACCCCCTCAGCTGTGTGGGACTACCTATAACCCCCCTCAAAGCTGTGTGGGAGGAGCTAAAATTCCCCTCAGAGCTTTTGTCACCTCCCACTCTAGTTTTGAACATTTCTCCATTCATTCCTATGGGACAAATTTCGCCGCAAAAATGACGATATTTCGTGAACCATTCGGAAAAACGTTCCACAAAGTAATAGCACACCATTCGGGAACAATCCGCACGTTTTGGTATATATTCGGTATATGTAGCATAAAAACTGTGGGAGGAGTTAGCGTGCAAAATTTGGCTATAATAAGAATAATAATAATAATATATATGTGAGATAACAATAAGTGATCTTGCTATGCAAGAACACTTAATAATAATAATAATAATAATATATATGTGAGATAACAATAAGTGATCTTGCTATGCAAGAACACTTAATAATAATAATAATAATATATATGTGAGATAACAATAAGTGATCTTGCTATGCAAGAACACTTAATAATAATAATAACTAGAAAAAATACAATTTCTGGGGAAATTGTGTGACGTGTTCTTGCCTCCACCTACTGGAGTGGGCGGAGAAACTGGGTGGAGTGGCTTGAGTAACTAAACATTTATTTATTTTTTTCAAAAATAATTTTTTTTTTTTTTTTAATGATTTTTTTTTAATGATTTTTTAGATTTTTATTCAATTTTTTCTAAAAATAAATTTTTCAAAATAATTTTTTTCAAAAAATTTTTCACATTTTTTTTCAAATTTCCTAATTTTCATTTTTTTCTAAAATGATAGATTTTTTTAATAAAAATTTTTTTTTTTTCAAAAATAATTTTTTTTTTTTTTTTTTCAAAAAATTTTTTTTCAAAAATATTTTTTTTTTAAAAAATAATTTTTTTTTAATTATTATTATTTTTTTTTAAATGATTTTTTTTTCTAAAAATGTTTTTTTTTTCAAATTTCCTAATTTTCATTTTTTTTTATAAAATTATTTTATTTTTATTTTTTTTATTATTATTATTTTTTTTAATTATTTTTTTTTTTCAAATTTCATAATTCCCCTCAGAGCTGTGTGGGACTAACTATAATCCCCCTCAGAGCTGTGTGGGACTACCTATAATCGCCCTCAGAGCTGTGTGGGACTACCTATAATCGCCCCTCAGAGCTGTGTGGGACTACCTATAATCCACCTCAGATGTGTGGGACTACCTATAATCCCCCTCAGAGCTGTGTGGGACTACCTACAATCCCCCTCAGAGCTGTGTGGGACTACCTATAACCCCAGTCAGAGCTGTGTGGGACTACCTATAATCCCCTCAGAGCTGTGTGGACTACCTATAATTCCCCTCAGAGCTGTGTGGGACTACCTATAATCCCCCTCAGAGCTGTGTGGGACTACCTATAATTCCCCTCAGAGCTGTGTGGGACTACCTATAATTCCCCTCAGCTGTGTGGGACTACCTATAATTCCCCTCTGAGCTTTTGTCACCTTCCACTCTTGTTTTGATCATTTCTGCATTCATTCCTATGGGACAAATTTCGCCGCAAAAATTACGATATTTCGTAAACCATTCGGCGAAACGACGAAGACTACCTATAATTGCCCTCAGAGCTATGTGGGAGGAGCTATAATTCCCCTCAGAGCTTTTGTCACCTCCCACTAGTTTTGAACATTTCTCCATTCATTCCTATGGGACAAATTTCGCCGCAAAAAATGACGATATTTCGTGAACCATTCGGAAAAACGTTCCACAAAGTAATAGCACACCATTCGGGAACAATCCGCACGTTTTGGTATATATTCGGTATATGTAGCATAAAAACTGTGGGAGGAGTTAGCGTGCAAAATTTGGCTATAAGAATAATAATAATAACTAGAAAAGATACAATTTCTGGGGAAATTGTGTGACGTGTTCTTGCCTCCACCTACTGGAGAGGGCGGAGTAACTGGGTGGAGTGGCTTGAGTAACTAAACTTTTATTTATTTTTTTCAAAAATGATTCTTTTTTTTTTAAATGATTTTTTTTAAACGATTTTTTTGATTTTTATTTAATTTTTTCTAAAAAAAAAGATTTTTCAAAAAGATTTTTTTTTCCAAAAAGAGTTTTTTTCAAATTTCCTAATTTTCATTTTTTTTTCTAAAATGATTGATTTTTTTTTTTATAAAAAAAAAAATTAATGATTTTTTTTTAATTATTATTATTATTTTTTTTTTAAATGATATATTTTTTTCAAAAAATGTTTTTTTTTTTTTCAAATTTCCTAATTTTTTTTTCTAAAATTATTATTATTTTTTTTTTATTTTTTTTTTTCAAAAATGTTTTTTTTTAATGATTTTTTTTAATTATTATTTTTTTCTAAAAAAATTATTTTTTTCAAATTTTTTTTTCAAATTTTAATTTTTTTTCTAAAATTATTTTATTTTTTATTTTTTTATTATTATTATTTTTTTTTAAATATAATTTTTTTTTTTCAAAATATAATTTTTTTTTTCTAAATATATATATTTTTTCTAAATATATATTTTTTTCTAAATATATATTTTTTTCTAAATATATTTTTTTTTTCAAAAAATAAATTTTTTCAAATTTCCTAATTTTCATTTTTTTTTTAATTATTATTATTATTTTTTCAAATTTCATAATTCCCCTCAAAGCACACAGGGCTACCTATAATTCTACTCAGAGCTGTGTGGGAGAAGCTATAATTCCCCTCAGAGCTGTGTGGGACTACCTATAATTCCCCTCAGATCTGTGTGGGACTACCTATAATTCCCCTCAGAGCTGTGTGGGACTACCTATAATTCCCCTCAGAGCTGTGTGGGACTACCTATAATCCCCCTCAGAGCTGTGTGGGACTACCTATAATTCCCCTCAGAGCTGTGTGGGACTACCTATAATCCCCCTCAGAGCTGTGTGGGACTACCTATAATTCCCCTCAGCTGTGTGGGACTACCTATAATTCCCCTCTGAGCTTTTGTCACCTCCCACTCTAGTTTTGAACATTTCTCCATTCATTCCTATGGGACAAATTTTGCCGCAAAAATGACGATATTTCGTGAACCATTTGGCGAAACCTGTGTGGGACTACCTATAATTCACCTCAGAGCTGTGTGGGAGAAGCTATAATTCCCCTCAGATCTGTGTGGGACTACCTATAATTCTCCTCAGCTGTGTGGGACTACCTATAACCCCCCTCAGCTGTGTGGGACTACCTATAACCCCCTCAGCTGTGTGGGACTACCTATAACCCCCTCAGCTGTGTGGGACTACCTATAACCCCCTCAGCTGTGTGGGACTACCTATAACCCCCCTCAAAGCTGTGTGGGAGGAGCTAAAATTCCCCTCAGAGCTTTTGTCACCTCCCACTCTAGTTTTGAACATTTCTCCATTCATTCCTATGGGACAAATTTCGCCGCAAAAATGACGATATTTCGTGAAACGTTCGGCGAAACGTTCCACAAAGTAATAGCACACCATTCGGGAACAATCCGCACGTTTTGGTATATATTCGGTATATGTAGCGTAAAAACTGTGGGAGGAGTTAGGGTGGTAAATTTGGCTATAAGAATAATAATAATATATATGTGAGATAACAATAAGTGATCTTGCTATGCAAGAACACTTAATAATAATATATATGTGAGATAACAATAAGTGATCTTGCTATGCAAGAACACTTAATTATTTACAAAAATGTGAGGGGGTGTACTCACTTATGTGAGTAACTATATTATGTTCAAATACTGACTGTAATATTGTGTTATATAAAACAGCACAAATGAAGGCTGCTCTGTATTTATTAAAGTGAACCTAGCATTATATGTTAGGTGTATAGCTGCAAAGTAATGTGAAAGTAACATTGGCAGGTATTAGCTCTTATGAAGAGATCAAAGAACTTCACCTGGAAAAGACTAACCTCTTACACACTGCTGCCTAAAAACGAATTTTAGGCACAGGAGCTTTTTTTTTTTAATATGCGCTCTGTATGGATCAGAAAAAATATTTTATGCATGTACAATAATAAAATATTGCATTCTGGGAGGTAGAATGTATACAAACATACACATTATTATATATATATATATATATATATATATATATATATATATATATATATATATATATATATATATATATATATATATATATATATATATATATATATTTTTTTTACACTTCAGCTATTTTAATTTAAAGGGATACATTGTTCTTGAGCTTTTCTTGCGCTAAAAAGATGCCAATGATGGCCGACATTCATTTAAATTGAGGATATTAAAAAGTTAAATACAAAAATACAATTATATATAAAAATAAATAATTTTTCTATTTTTGGCCAAATGCATCCTGCAATTTCGGTACCAAAATTTCCATTCAATGCACCGCTAATCATTACATGTAAATCAGCCCACTAAAGCTGTTCATGCATGGCTGAACTTCAGCTTAAGGCTGGGTTCACATATGAGCACGCAGCGGCTCACAGCAGGAGTCCGGTGCGTCCTCGTTCACCGTTTCAGGTCTGATTTTTTTCTAAATTCGGACCGGAAAATGGACCAAAAGATGCACAGCGCTCCTGTGCAAATCGCACTAGAGCCACTGCAGAGATATGTGAACTGGCTCCATAGAGAGCCAGTCACAATGTCCCGCTGTGCGAATTAAATGCGGGGAAACCGGCATCCAAGTCGCACTAGTGTGAACCCAGCCTAAAAAAGTGTTGCTAAACTCAAACTTAAACTGTCCTATAAGGCTGCAGGTACCCTGACCCTCTGTTTGGACAGTGCCGATTGGCCCTGTGCTGATAACATGCACCCACCCTCCCCCAACCCAAAAATAAATAAGACCTCTAGCATACATACCAAACTGAGCATGTGCTGAGTGCCCCCGTGGCTCTGTACCATCAACAGATTGATTAAAGGACAGTATAAGAAGGGGAGGATCCGTTTAGACAGGATCAAACAGCCTTTTTGACACCTTGTGACCTGCTACAAAAGATACCTTAGAGCCGGTTCACACTACAGCGACTTGGGATCAGACTTGTAATTCCTCAAGTCGCTGGACATAAGAAATGCCATAGAAGTGAATGAGAGCTGTCTTAGTGACCACTACTGAAGTCGCTCAGACTTCAGAAAAGGTTCCTGTACTACGTCAAGTTGACTTGTACCCATAGGATTTCAATGGAAGTCGCCCCCAAGTCGGACCTCCATCTATATTGAGGTGACTTTACAAGAAAAAGAAAATAAATTTACCCAGGTACTCCCCACATTTACCCAGGCAACCCCCTCCCTCCTTCCCACAGAGCTGATTATTCTGCGATTGGCCACAGCCAAAGTCACCTGTCCTGGAGGCGAGTTAGTCGGGTTGTAAGTTGCTCAAAGTCGTGCCTCCAAATAGCCTTGCAAAGTCGCGCTACAAGTCGGGTTGCCCCCTGTGTGAACCAGCACTTAAGGTCTACTCAGGGAGAGAAGACTGAGAAAATGCTTCCTCCATTCTGCGGCAGACTAAAAATCACAGCTTAGGCAAAGTCATTAAACTGAAACACAAGGATGGCTTTTAAAAAAACATTACTACGGCCCCCTATTAAAAATAAATGTACAAAGGTATTCTGTCAGCCATTTCTGATCATCTTTCATTTTTATATGTGGTGGTGTTCTTTGGTAAGGTTCATGAAAGTGGAAAAAAATTAAACCTGTACCAGGTTTAAGATGTAAAATCTGAACCTGTCTGAGATGTAGCTCCCCGATTTCATCAATAAGAACTCAGCCAAAGCTAAACGATTAGAAGTAGTAAGAATGCCTGACAAGCCAACTACCATTACCTTTAAAGTAAAGCCGATTCATATCCAGAATGGGGAATGTCAACAATTGTGGGCAATGGTTCATTTTCAAATGTGGTCTAATTAGTAGTACATTGCGGGTGGGCCAAGGATAAAGTCATTTTTAATTTGTTGGTTCTTTCAACTCACAATATAGATTCTCTATAAGAAAATGTCAGATTGATAGCCAGACAACTAGCATTTCCCAAAGGAAAGGTCAGCAATGCCACCCTGATGATTTCTCACACTACAGGTTTTATTTATAAAATACAAAGTGCAATAAAGAAAGCTGTACAATGCAGTGATCATCGTATTGCTCTTTATAAAAGATCATTATTAAACTATAAGGCTTTGTTTTTATATCTGGATAAAGGGGTGAGGGGATAGAGCTACTGTCACGTTTATATGGCTGCCTATTGTGACCATTATGCTGGCCATACACTACACGAAAAATTGCTCTAACCAGTTTAAAAAAAACGAAATCACTCGGCCCGTGAGAGCAAACGATAGTGCCATCATTTAATGACCAAAAAATGAACACAAATCAATCAATTTTTTGTTCCTTTTTCACATCTGCCTAGTGCAAACAGTTTGGACAGAAAATTCTTTTTTTTTTTTATTCTTTATTTCTTTACAGGGAAACAGAGGTTATCAAAATAAACATAAACGGAGGATACAGCATGTCATTTATATATTATGTCCCATTTTTTTTCATGTTACATACATGCTACAACCCTTTCATATTCTACCTCTGTAGTCCTGTTATTTTCTCCTATTTCCCCAACAATTTCCCTCAGAAGATACCACCTTCCTTCCTCCTATACTAGCCCCCCCCCCCCCCCCCCCCCCCCCCCCCCCCCCAGCAAAAAAAAAAAAAAAATCTTAATCACCAATGTGAACACAAAGGAAAAATGAACAAAATTTTGAGCTGCCCCAGAACAGTTACAGGGGGAAACATTCCAAGGGGGACACTTGTTCCCATGACAAAATATCTAAGTGGGGATTGCCTCACAATGCAACAATATCCTCTTACTTCCTGTTGAGTCTACAGGACAGGAAGTGAAAAAAAATCCCCAAATAAGACGCAGATAGGTAAAAAAAAAAAAAAAAAAAAGGAGGACACTGGTTTTAACCCTCCACTAACCTGGCCTTACAGTATACTTTAGCTTAAAAAAAATAAATAAAACAAATGTACAAGCCAGCAATTGGCAAAACACACCAGTAATTCCCCAATACTAATATTTCACTGACTGAACTGACCAAAATAAGTTTTTGTTTTTTTTGTTGTCCCGTTAGGCCCCTTTCACACATGCGGACCGTACATTAGATCAGTTCAGTCACGTTTTTTATCATCAGTTGTTGTCAGTAAACATCAGTTTTCATTTATTTTCATTTCCGTTTTTCATCCGATTACGTCCGTTTTTCATCAGTTTTTTTATCCGTTTATGTCCGTTTTTTTATCCGTTTATGTCCGTTTTTTATCCGTTTTTTTTTTTTTTTTTTTTAAACAGTTTTTCATGAATTATGGGAATTTTTTTGATGAAAAACGGATGTCAGCGGATCGGATGTGAACGGATCGTCCGCTAACGTCCGTTTTTCGTCCGTTCCGTTTTTTTACGGAAGACAAAATAGGGTCTTCTTCCGTTCAGAAAAACTGACCTTAACGGAGACGGATGTTAACGGACGTTAGCGGATGATCATCCGCTAACGTCCGCTATCCCATAGACAAGCATTAATGTCCGTTTTCATCCGTAAACGGACGTATGAAAAAACGGACGAACGGTCCGCATGTGTGAAAGGGGCCTTAGACTTATTATCTGTCTTTCAAAATAATCAAGGGTCAACCATCCATAAAATGGGGTAGAAAAAACAGGCTCAGCCTTTCTGAACTCCTAAATAAACACAGCTGTTTGAGATAATGGTCAAAAGGTTCAGCTGCTTGAGCAGCCTGTAATAAAATTAGAGTGGTGCATTACCAGTAAGCCAATTCATTAGTGAGGCGTATTCCAGTATTACTACTTCTCACACCCACTAGTCCATATTTTGGCCATGCACCATGCAGACCATACACATAGGGATACAATCACTAAATAGATGGACCATTAAAATGGGCTGTTCCATTAACAAAATGGCAAATTTAGATTTAGCAGAATAAAAAAATAAAAAATCGACCCCGCCATTATGGGGAGGTTTACAGGAATCCATGAAGTCCACTTGAACAGGTGGTCTTACTTGACACCACCAAAGTGCCACAGGTAAAGTGGGGTACATACTATTAGAAACTCAGAAGAAGAATTCTGTACAAGGCACAATCGCTGGATTTTCATATAGTGTGTACACAATTATCAACATCTGATTCAGAATACAAAACGAAAATTTCAGAGATTACATACTCCAAAATTTTTCCTTTGTGAACTAAGCTAATGATTTTCGTTTAAAGTGTAATGTTTTCGTCCAAGAAAAAAAAAAACACGATAAGACAGACTACGTATGATCAGAAACTAGCATAAAATAAGCCTTTGTCATGCGAGAATCTTCGTACAATTAGTATGATCTTTGGTTTTAACCTGCTGCAAAACATTTAAGAAAAGTTGGCGCATGGTTACCCAATTTTCTTATAGTGTGTACTGGGCTTAGTAAATGTAATACTACAGATAATCAGTGACTGCATGTATGCTACAGGTGATTGACGGAGACCGTGAATGTGCTATAGGTGTTTGGAGAGAGCTTCAGGAGCAGATCGCTATAGACTGGAGAATGATCCAATGAGTGCGCTAGAGATCATTACTATCACCACCCCTTTATAGAAAGAAAGAAAAAGAAAAGAAAAAAGTAAGGTGTAAGGAGCACAAAAGAGGGGGTGGAGAGACTGCAGTTTCACGGTGTGAGAGCTGATTGGAGGAAAGGCACACCCCCCCCCCCCCCCCCCAGTCACACAGAAGAATGGAGTTGTGAATAGACAAGCTGTGCGCAGAGCTCTCTCCCGACACAGAGGAACCAAGCACCATAGTAAAAACACACTTTGAGCTTTGGAGAGAGAGAGAGAAGTAAACACTACAGATATATGTGCTTTGCTCAGATTTAATGACTGAGGTTTACAACCAAAATCTAATAAATAAAAAGATAAATAAATAAATAGACTAAAGCTGGCCTGTGGGCAGAACAAATGTAAATCTGACAGATTCCATTATTCACACTAGACAGCATGGATAGACGAATCTCCCACTGCGGCTACTGTATTCTGACAGCAAGTACCGATGGCCATCAGGATACCCAGACAGCAGCAGAATCTGGGTGCAGCTGCTAATCGGCAGACAAATTTCTACCTGGCTAAGGACCACTCAGAGTGCCGGTTCATCCAGAACCAGATGAAATTCTCACAGTGTACAGCCAGTATAGGGCTATGCATACTGTATGGATGGATGCTTTGCTGTGCCGCAGTATCTCACAGATCAGAGTATTCACCTGCTGACCTCCAGAAAACCTCTAAGCCTACAGGTAATACTCAGGCACATCTGTCATTTTGACATACTAATTTCTCCAAGTCCTGTGACAAGGGCATGGGAGAGCAATCTTGGGAACTGCTGGCAGAGGTTACTTCAGCAGAAACTAATGACAGAAGTAAACAGAACGTTCCCAGCGTTAAAGGTTGTGTTCCCTTGGCTTTCATGGGTTTCAGATCTTTCATGTGACAGAACCTGTATATACATATAAGCCTGTATATACATATGAGCACAAATATGTCACGTTGCCATGTACTATTCTACGGCTGCTTAAAACAGACCAGGAGGTTCAAGTCCATCAAAATCTGATATTTAATTTAGGAGTGTGTGCGGATACAATAAATTACCCACTGGCTTCTTGTGTTTTGGGGGTCAGGAGAAACTGTTTGACTTCCCAGTCTCTCTCCTGTCCACAGTGAGACTCACTCCTCTTGCTGCATTGACCACAATATTAAAAACATTAGAAGTGCAGCTTTTGAAAGCAAAAATAAACATACATACTCACCCAGCTGGATACAGCATCGATTTGATGCTGCAGCTGGCTACCGCAGCCTCTAAGACAGAGAACTGAGCGATCAAAGACAGTGATCTCCAAGTTCTCGGTCTTCAGTGAGCAGAGAGCCAGTGACTGTCACTCGCCGGATCTGTGCTCTGCCCCTCCAGCACTAAGTGGAGCACCGGGCTCTGGAGGGATGGGAGCGGCTGCCTCAGTCTCCCAGCAGATGTTTAAAGGGTCTAGAAACCCCAAAAACAAAAATTGTATCTGTTCCCTTTAGGTTTGTTAAATATAAATGGATAGCATTTTGTTTTATCTGCTTGAGAAGAAGAAAAAAAAAAACAAACACACACCTTTTTGATCTTATGAGCTGATAAATTTGCATTTCCTGGTTGTGCAGACTTCTCAATTACACAGTTTTCCATAGACTACAGAACCAAGCACCTCTAGGTTATGAATACAGAACAGAGCGCCTCTAAGTTATAGGCAATAGGAGAGAGGTGGGGTTCCATTGCTGTGTCTTGCTTCTGCCATCCTGATTCAGAATCACCAGGTATCGAATTATGTATGGGCAGGCTGAATGTACCCAAGTAGATCGATCCACCTGGGTACATCCAGTCTGCCTGATTCTATGTGCAATCATCAGACGTTAACCTGCGGTTGCGGGAAAGAAATTGGCTCAGTCTATGGCCAACTTTAGATATCACTTTTAGAAATCGGCAGAATAGAAACTCTATTGAAAAAGGCCACAAGTGTCCCAGATGCAAAACATTTGCTGCTAGAATCCCACACGACCGACATCCTTATTCTATAAATAAATCTACACAATATCAAATGCTTCTGCTTATCAATGAAAGCCGTTTTTCTAGAGAGCTGGATCAGAAAATATAATACAGGCCAGAACAAATCCCAGGCATTGTATATCCAACATGCCTAACCATTAAAATGGGTGTCTAACCCTTCCCTTAGCCCAGGTTCACACAGAGCTGCAGGAATGAAGCTGTGCGAGTTCAGCTGAATTCAATCCCGCATGTCAGTCCCGATTTTGGGTGCAATTTCACAGACATCTGTGCGGGTCCCTGCACAGATGTCAATGGAAATCGCACCCCGAAGTTGCAAAAAGTAGTACAGAAACTTTTTAAAATGGGTGCAGCATCGCACAGATTAGGATGGTGCCATTGCCGGTGTCCTGTCGGATAGTGTCCCCCCGTCAGATACTGTCCGCTGTATACTGTGCATGCGCAGTACGGATGACAACCAGATTCCGAAAATAGCCGAAGATGAACGGCGCCTGTGCCGTGAGTCCAGGTTCAAGTCCCACCATCCAAGTGGACAGAGTTAGAATAAAGAAAAAAAAAAAAAGAGCCGATCGAAGAGAGGCCATGCCCAAAGCGTGGCGAGCGAAGTACGGGGCAGACACTTTGATAGGCGGACATTTTTTGACAGAACACCAGCAATTGACACCGATTTGACATGTCAAATCACACCAATGAGAACCAGGGCTAAAAGCGGTATTAAACCCACTCAAAAAATTTAATATAGTTACACAGTTACATAGTAGGTGAGGTCGAAAAAAAAAAAAAAAAAAGGACACAAGTCCAACCTATGTGTGTGATTATATGTCAGTGTTACATTGTATATCCCTGTATGTTGCGGTCGTTCAGGTGCTTATCTAATAGTTTTTTTTAAAACTATCGATGCCCCCCTCTGAGACCATCACTTGTGGAAGGGAATTCCACATCATTACCGTTCTTACAGTAAAGAACCCTCTACGTAGTTTAAAGTTAAACCTCTTTTTAATGAGTGACCATGTGTCTTGTTAAACTCCCTTCCACAAAAGGTTTTATCCCTATTGTGGGGTCACCAGTACGGTATTTGTAAATTTAAATCATATCCCCTCTCAAGCATCTCTTCTCCAGAGAGAATAAGTTCAGTACTCGTAAACTTTCTTATATTTTTTTATATATATATATATATATATATATATATATATATATATATATATATATATATATATATATATATATATATATATATATATATATATATATATATATATATATATATATATATATATATATATATATATATATATATATATATATATATATATCAGACCCTTTATTAGCCTTGTTGCCCTTCTTTGTACTCGCTCCATTTCCAGTAAATCCTTCCTGAGGACTGGTGCCCAGAACGGGACAGCATACTCTAGGTGCGGCCAGACCAGAGTCTTGTAGAGCGGGAGAATTAGCTTTTATGTCTGGAGTTAATACTTTTTAATGCATGCCAATGTTCTGTTTGCTTTGTTAGCAGCAACTTGGCATTGAATGCAATTGCTGAGCCTATCATTTACTAGGACCCCCAGGTCATTTTCCATACTTGATTCCCCCAAAGGTTCACCCCTTAGTGCAGGGGTCTTCAAACTACGGCCCTCCAGTTGTTCAGGAACTACAATTCCCATCATGTCTAGTCATGTCTGTGAATGTCAGAGTTTTACAATGCCTCATGGGATGTGTAGTTCTGCAACACAGCTGGAGGGCCGTAGTTTGAGGATCCCTGCCTTAGTGAGTAGATTGCATTCATATTTTTGCCACCCAAATGCATTATTTTAAATTTTTGTAGTTGCCAACCCCATTAATTTGTTCAGATTTTCTTGCAAGGTTTCCACATCTTACGGAGAAGTTATTGCCCTGCTTAGATAAGTATCCTCCGCAAATACAGAGATTGAACCGTTTACCCCATCCGCCAGGGGTTTATTAATATATTAAGTAGGATTGGTCCCAGCAGAGAACCCTGGGGGACCCCACTGCCCACCCCTGAACTCCCCCTTGTAGCCAGTTTTCAATCCATGTACTCACCCTATTGGTCCATACCAACGGACCTTATTTTGTACAGTAAACGTTTATGGGGAACTGTGTCAAGTGCTTTTGCGAAATACAGATACACCACGTCTACGGGCCTTCCTTTAGCAATGGGGGTGCTTCCTGTGATGTGTCAGGAGGATAAACACGGCAGTATTGGTTACTGAAAGCCCCCCAATTCCCTCGTGAAGACTGAGAAGAATTCATTCAATATTTTTGCCATCTTCCCATCCTTTGTAACCAGATCTCCTTCCTCATTCTTTATGGGGTTAATATGGTCTGTCCTACTTTTTTACTGTTTACATACTTTACCACTTCCGGAACCACCCACCATCGTTATACGTTGGTACTTTGAAGGAGGCTATCGTTATGGCAGCAGCTAGCTGTCATAACCCTGGTATCCTCGTCTTCAGCGGGCGGTCCGGTTTAAGATAAAAGTGGTCTCTGCAGCGGATTCGCAGCAAGATCACTTTTAAAATCGGCAGCGGGAGAGGGCCCCCCCCCTTCCCGCCGCAATCCGGTGCACTCCACCGCTTACCGGAGGCGATCGCATCTGTCCCCTTGCTGGGTATGGAGACGAGTGAGGGGGAAGATGGCCCCCACCCGTCTCCATCTCACTGCAGGACAGAAGCGACGTCAAAACGTCACTTCCGCCGATAGCTCTTAAAAAGGCCATTTTTTTAAAATGACAAAATATATGGGTTTTTTTTTTTATTGCATTTTAATGTAAATATGAGATCTGAGGTCTTTTTGACCCCAGATCTCATATTTAAGGAGGTTCTGTCAGGCTTTTTTTCTATTACAAGGGATGTTTACATTCCTTGTAATAGAAATAAAAGTGACACTTTTTTTTTTTTTTTTTTTTTAAACAAAAAAGGTAAAATAAATGAGAAAAAGCCAGACGAGCTCGCGTGCAGAAGCGAACGCATACGTGACTAGTGCCCGTATATGAAAACTGTGTTCAAAACACACATGTAAGGTATCGCCAGGATCGGTAGAGCGAGAGCAATAATTCTAGCCCTAGACCTCCTCTGCAACCTAAAACATGCAACCTGTAAAAAATTTTAAACATCACCTAAGGAGATTTAAGGGCAAATGTTTTTCGCCATTTCGGCCGCAATTTTGAAGCGTGATATGTTGGGTATCAATTTACTCGGCATAACATTATATTTCACAATATAAAAAAAAAATTGGGCTAACTTTACTGTTGTCTTTTTTGATTCAAAAGAAGTGCGCTCGCAAGACCGCTGCGCAAATACAGTGTGACAAAGTATTGCAACGACCACCATTTTATTCTCTAGGGTGTTAGAAAAAAAAAAATGTATAATGTTTAGTAGATCCAAGTAATTTTCTAGTAAAAAAACGTTTAACTTGTACACAACAAATCTCAGAAAGATGCTCGGTCCTTAAGTGGTTAAAGAACATCTTGGGATTTTTTTTTTTTTTTGCTCTCCTCCACTATGTGTGTCTTTCGTGTTTTATCTTAGCCGCCCCAATTGCACCCTTACATTTCTTGTTGCATTCTTTATAAAGCTTGAATGCTGAGGATCCCTCAAAAATACCAAAATACCTTGTATTTTTTTTAAAGGCCTTCTCTTTTGCCTTTATATGCATTTTTATATTGGCTTTTAAATGTATTACCCAATGGGATGCACTGGCTAATGGCCTTATTTAATATGCTCTCAAAGCGAACCCATCTCTCTGTGTTCTTCGTTCCTAAGATGTTATCCCAATTTATATCTTCTAGCAAGGTTCGTAGTTTAGAGAAGTTGCCAAGCACCATCTTTGCAGCGCTGTAGGAGCCCCTGCCCACTGAAATCAATGGGGCAGCGGCGCTTTGAACCCTTTTTTGCCCGCTAGCAGCCGAATATTGCCGTTAAAAAAAAACAACGCTTTACCGCCGCCTCAGTGTGAAAATAGCCTTATACTTTAGCTAATTGACCTGTGATCGTGGTTTTCTAAATGACCCGTATTTCCACATCCATGATCAGGTCTGTATTGTTGGTAATCACTGGCGAGCCTTATGCCGCGTACACACGAAGGGACTATCCCGCGGGATTATCCGCTGGACCGAAGTCGAGCGGATAATCCCCTCGTGTGTGGGCGCCGGCGGACTTTTTTTGGCCAAAGTACGGCGGACTAAAGTTTTTAAGTTTTGTTTTAAAATTATCCGCTGGACTTGGCAGTCCAGCGGACAATCCGGCCGTATGTAGTATGGTCCGGCGGACCAAAAAGGACGCATGCTCAGTAGCAAGTATTTTTCTAGTATTTTTTCGTTTTCTAGTCCCGTCGTACGTGCTGTCCGTCATCGCGTGAACCGTCGGACTTTTTGCGTGATCGTGTGTGGTCAAGTCCGTTCGCTTTTTAGTCCAGCGGACCCAGCTGGAAAGTCCAGCGGATTGTCTGCTGGACTTAGGTCCGCCGGCAAAAGTCCGTACGTGTGTACGAGGCATTAGACGAATGCGTGGTTCCCTCCGCCAAGTCTATGTCTGAATAATTAAAATTCCCTATTATGCGATACCACTTCCCATCCTTGTTGCTAATCCAAATTGTTATAAGAGATCCATCTCCCCTTCCTCCCTCAGGTTAGGGGGCCTATAGCATACTCGCAGTATTATTTTCCCCTTTGCTTCATCCCTTTGGAGCTCAACCCATAAGGATTCCACCTCCTCCCTAGCTGCCTTAGTGATGTCATCTCTCACATTCACTTGTACATTATTCTTGATATACAGGCATACTCCTCCCCCTTTTTCACCCTCTCTATTCCTGCGATAAAGGGAATACCCTTGAATGGTTGCCAGCCAATCATGAGAGCTGTTGAACCAGGTCTCTGAAATCCCCACAAAATCCAAATCCTCCTCGAACAGCATCTCTAGTTAACCTGTCTTGTCTGCCAGGCTCCTGGCATTGGTGAACATGCCACGTAGTTTAGACCGCAGCTTACCATAGCTGCTGAGTGTATGACTTGGCCCTGCCCCCCTGGCGGTCGCATCACTGGATTTGATTGACATCAGCAGGAGCCAATGGCTGCGCTGCTATCAATCTATCCAATGAGGAGCCAATCAGCCATGGAGAGAATGACCGGGCATCGCGCCCACGGAGATTCGGGGCTCGGGTAAGTAAAACGGGGGCTCGGGGGGGCCGAAGAGTGCAAGGTGTTTTTTCACCTTAATGCATAGGATGCATTAAAGTGAAAAAACATGAAGCCTTACAACCCCTTTAACCGGTTCCCGACCGGCGCACGACGATGTACGTAGGCAAAATGGCACGGACAGGCACGTCCCTTTAAGAATAACGCTGTGCCATCGCGTGCGCGCCAGTCGCGGGTCCCGCAGACTCGATCGCCGCGGGGATATCATGGGAAGGCTGAACGGGGAGATGCGGAAGTAAACAGCATCTCTCCGTTCTGCTTAGCAACACGTCACACTGATCTCTGCTCCCTGTGAGTGTTCACTAACACACAGCCACGCCCCCACAGTTAGTAAAACGCCCCTAGGAACACTTAACCCCTACACTGCCACTCCCTGGTTAACCCCTTCACTGCCAGTGTCCTTTACACAGGAATCAGTGCATTTAAATAGCACCGATTGCTGTATAAAATGACAACGGTCCCAAAAATGTCCGATGTGTCCACCATAATGTCTCAGTCACAATATAAAAAAAAAAACAGCAGTCAATGGCTGCGAGTGTGGACCTGCGTGTTCTGGTGGGGAGGTGGTCCCCATCAGTCCCCCTTCTCTGTGGGGAGATTTCTGCATTAACATTGCATAGTTAGTACAGCAAGCTTGTACATTTTTTTTTCCCCCTTCAAAAAAAAAATTTAAAAAAATAAAACAAAATGCCTGTGTGTACCAGACATAAGGCAGCTATCAAATCTAAGAATTAGTAAGCTGCAATATAATAAAATGTTTGCTTTTGGGTTTAATACTTCTTTAATCCTTTCTGTTATCTGTGAATGCAAATATCCTGTCCCCCCCCCCTAAAAAGTGCCGTTTACCTCCAGGCAACATTTAATGAATGGAAAAAAAAATAAAAAGAAACCTGAAGATTTTCATATCCTTTTACAATCCTTTACATACAGGGAAGCTGATGAAAACATTATATGGACACAACAGACACATTCTTTCACATCATTTCCACCAGTTTTATTAATGAGTTTTATTATACAATACTTAGGCGACTGAACAGTCAACTGTCTATGTATGTTAACCAGTTCACTGCAGCAAGTGAGGTTCCTTGTCATTGATGCAGACTAGCCAACACACCCTAATGAAGACCACAGAGCAGCTCTGTAACAGAGATCACATGTTCCTCTCTGGATGGTAGAATAGCATGACATCATCCAGCCTCTTTTGATCGATTTGAATCAGTTACAGCCTTTATCTCACATGAGCTGCGGCATCTCAGACACTTGGAGCAGACGTTGGCAGTTTTTTCCCCAGATTCTCCTACTCGGTTGCATCATAACACTTCCCAACGGCTGCAAGGTCATAAAATGCAGCAGGATTTGAGGCTGGTATTCCAGGGTTGCCTTACAAACAATCTATATTATATGTAGCCAACTAGAACTGCATCTACTCACAAATCATAGAAATAAAAGAAGGGGTGGAAAAGGCATGGGTGATATATTACTGATTAACATGGCTTGCATAGGACACAACAGTTCATTTATAGGAATCGACCGATTATCAGGAAAGCCGATATCAGCATTTTTTTTCCTAAGAAATCAGTATTGGTCTCAAACTAAACCGATATTACTCCAGAGGGTTTAACCGGGATGATGCATGCAGCTGCAACCGTTGTTTAGAGCGAACGGTCGGCTTTATTTTAATAACAACTGATGCGGCTCAGTAGCAGCTCAGCTGTTACAAGCAACGGGAGGAGACCCTTCCCGCTGCCTTCCGCCGCTCGCCCAGGCTCTCTCGTTCCACCAGGAGGCCCCAGCACCCGTGTCATTGGATTTGATTGACAGCAGTGGGAGCCAATGGTTGCACTGCTATCAATCTATCCAATCAAGACCCGAGAACCCCGGCCAGAGAGACATCGCGTCCCCATGGGTCAAGTTCTAGGGCTCAGGTAAGTAAAAAATGGGGGGGGGGGCTCGGGTCACTGCCAGGTGTTTTTTTCACCCTAATGCATAGGATGCAGTTTGTAGCAGCGCTTTACTGACGTTTTTGCGGAGCTCTTCGGCCGCTAGCGGGGTGCTTTTAATCCCCACTAGTGGCCGAAAAAGGGTTAAAAGTGCCTGCAAAAAGTGTCGCTTTTCTGGCTCTACCCATTGATATCAATGGGCAGGGGCACTGTAGGAGCGGTATATGCACCACTCCTACAGCTTCTCAAAGATGCTGCTTGCAGAATTTTTTTTATCGTCCTGCCATCGCCTCAGTATGAAAGCAGCCTTAAACTACATTTTTACTAGCCTCCAGCATTTGGTTTATTTAAACTGAAATTAGAGTGGGTCACCCCTTCCCTGTTATGCACTTCTCACCACATTGAGATCACAACAGCAGGCTCCCAATTGGTCCACCGATAATTAACAGCAAAAAACGAGGAGGAGATCTTTGTATATTGCAATCAATCTTTACTTCAAAAATCCATCTTCCTATACAACAAATAATTCAACAGACAACTGCACAGTTACAAGCAGCGCTTTGCTCTTCCTCAAGCAATGGCAACACATGGCTTGAGAAAGAGCAAAGCACCACTTGTACAGTTACCTGTTGGATCATTTGTTGTATATGAAGACTATTTGTAATATACAGAGAGCTCATCCTTGTTTTTTGGTTTATTTAAATGCAGAAAAAAAAAAATTAAAAAAAATCAGGGAATTAGACATTTTCTGAGCTACTGTGCAGCATAATATACAACTAAAAACTATACACACACACCAAATGTAGGGTTACTTGAGGCCGAGAGCAACTGCTGGTGTCAGAGGTCAAAGTAAACACTTCAAAGTTGGCAGAACTTGTAAACTGACCCCTCCTAAAAGCAAAGATTCATTCTGGAGCCATTGTGTTTAGAAGCCATTATCTGCTAGAATATCTGTAGTATCACTTTTGTTTTTCTTGCTTTATTCTTTGCTAGATATTATATATCAATCATATAAAAATATAGGCAGTAATTACACTGATATAGGGTTTCAGTTTGTAGCTCTGTGGCCCCTCTACCCTCAGCCAGACATCTAATTTTCCTCTACAAATAGACTTCTATAGTCACTTCCATGAATCCCATTGGCAAAGCTGCAATCTTTTCACTTCCAGCTAATAGAGCCATGAAAGAATGAAAAGATTCTTTTAAATGGTGGGCGGTATTTCTGTGCTCCGGTCTCAATCAGGACGAACGCTTCTCAAAATAAAATTGAATGACTATTTCATATTAAATAACTTAATATTAAAAGGTCTTCTTGAAGAAACAGAGTCCTCTCAGTTGGAAAGAAATGATAAAATAAATTGCGGCAAAGTGGTTAAACAGTGTCATGAATCTGACCTGGAGTTTATCTTCTTCCAGGAGGGGGGGGGGGGGGGGGGGGGGGGGGGTGGGTAGTGCCCTTGCTTAGCAAACAGGGGATTTTCTCCTCTGCTGATGCTGCAAAAGCTGAAAGTTTTCTTCTCCTGAGTTCACAGTATGAATGTAAACACTAGCCGGTCTTCAAAACAAAGCCAAAGTAGTGCACTGAAGGCTGTCACACAAGGTCATATCAAGGTTGTGCATGGTCTCACTACATTCCAGTGCCTGGCTTCCTGTGCTAACAAATATGTTTTGCCAAGGCACATACAAATTTAATTCATCTCTGCACGTTCTGCTCAGAATTATATGCAGGGTTATGGGGAACAAAAGAGCCGTAATAAGCAAACAGAAGAGCTCATGTGCATATATTCACATGAGCATTTTCTAATGGGAAGGAGGGTTGACTATAGAAATTAAACAGCTTTTCAGTAGATTGAAAAAAGTATGGGGTTTGTCTTTTCAGAATCATACTTACCTATGTGAATGCAGCAGTCCCCCCACTGTCTCCAACACTGAGAACCGAGCAATCAATCACTGCTGATCGCTTAGTTCTCAGGGCTCCCTGAGCAGAGGACTGTGGAGGGGGCAGGACCAGCCGACTCAGACATGTGGGCGGATCCCAACTTGATTGTCAAGATCTTGCCCGAGCCTGGACCGACTGAGGCTTCAGCTCGCTGTCTGCTGACAACGGGTCACAGGAGTGCACAACGAACAGCACTGTGATCCACAGGAGAAGTACAGCCAAATAAGCTTTGGCAGTACTTCAAGGATGGTTTAGTCTGTTAACCACTTGCCTACCGGGCCTATTTTGGCCTATTTTCCTTCATGTAAACATCATCATTTTTTTGCTAGAAAATTACTCAGAACCCCCAAACATTGAGTACGTTTTTTTTAGCAGACACCCTAGGGAATAAAATGGCGGTCATTGCAACTTTTTATCTCACACGGTATTTGCGCAATAATTTTTCAAACGCCTTTTTTTGGGGAAAAAAACTGTTTCATGAATTAAAAAATAAGAAAACCGTAAAGTTAGCCCAATTTTTTTATATAATATGAAAGATGATGTTACGCCGAGTAAATAGATACCAAACATGTCACGCTTTAAAATTGCGCACAACCGTGGAATGGCGCCAAACTTCGGTACTTAATAATCTCCATAGGCGACGCTTTAATATTTTTTTACTGGTTACCAGTTTAGAGGTACAGAGGAGGTCTAGTGCTAGAATTGTTGCACGCGCTCTAACGCACGCGGCGATACCTCACATGTGTGGTTTGAGCGGCGTTTACATATGCGGGCGGGACTTGCGTGTGCGTTAGCTTCTGATCGCGAGCTACAGGTGACAGGGGCGTTTTAATTTTTTTTTTTTTTTTTTTTATTTATTTTTATTTGACTTAATTTTTTTTATTTTTACACTTTTAAAAAAAAAAAAAAAAAAAAAAAATTTTGGATCCCTTTTATTCCTATTACAAGGAATGTAAACATCCCTTGTAATAGGAATGTATGTGACAGGTCCTCTTTATGGAGAGATGTGGGGTCAATAAGACCCCACATCTCTCCTCCAGGCTGGAAAGCATGAGATCAGTGGTTAAAAGCTACAGTCAGCACTCATTAACCACTTTCCTCTGGTTGTCATCATATGACGTCGGTGACTTGAAGTAGTGATATTGGAATGATGCCTGCAGCTGCAGGTGGGAGGTGATATCCCTGCAACGTCCGTGCGATCAGGGAGCCAGGGAATGAATCCACTGGTGGCTTACCATAGAGCTGGCCGGGGACCATCTCTATGACCTGAGCCTGGAAGCAACATCAGGACATTGTTTTTCATCTCAGGCTTTCCAGCATAGAGGAGAAATGTTGGGACTTAAAGACCCCAGATCTCTCTGTAAAAAGGACCTGTCATGGTCTATATTCGTATGGCAAGGATTGTAAACACCCCTTTTAATAGGAATAAAAGTGATAAGATGAGAAAAAAAATAAAAAACACATTTTAAAATATATATTTATCTTTTTTTTTAATAAATAGGGACGTGTAAATAAAAATCTTTATTTTTTAAAGCCCTCCCTCGTCCACTCATGCAGTAGTGAGTGCATTCGTAGGTCATGCCCGCAGATGTAAACAACATTCAAACCACACATGTGCCACAATTGTTGGAGTGAGAGCAATAATTCTAGCGCTAAACCTGCTCTACAACACTAAACTGGTAATCTGTAAAAACCCAAGTAGCCTATGGAGATTTTTTTTAAGTACCAAAGTTTGGCCACATACCATGCATGCACTTAAATTTTAAAGCGTGACATGTTGGGTATCCATTTACTTGGCGTAACATCTTTCACAATATACAAAAAAAATTGGGGTAAAACTGTTTAATTTGTGAAATTTTTTATTTTTTATTTTTTTACTTTTTAGGGAAAAACTAAGAAAGTCGTAGCGCAAATACTGTGATAAAAAATAGCAACGACCTCCATTTTTCCCTAGGGTCTCTGCTAAAAAAAAAAAAAAAAAAATGTATATATGTTTGGGGGTTATGAGTAATTTTCTAGCAAAAAGGTGTAGGAGAGAAGTGTCAGAATTGGCTTGAGTGGCAGGTGGTTAAAAGTAAAACAATGAGGAAAGAATGACGTAGGCCACTACTGCTTACTTCTACTTTTGAGACTGCTTCCCACCTGCCATACATTATACAATTTTTCTTTAGATTTACCAAAACCATATAATATATGGAGGTTAAACCTAAACACTTTCAATCTGTATGTAGTCAGGTAGGCCCTTGCATTACATAGTTGATAGTAAATCTAAAGAAAATTATAGAATGTATGGCCAGCTTTAGTGTGGCTGGGAAGCCTGCTAAATGATTAAAAGCTACAGCCACCACTGCATTCAAAGAACAATGGCCATGAGAGAATTATGTAGGCTGCCACTGCTTACCTCTGCTTTTGAAAAAACTTTCTTGATGTATTGGGTCATCTTGATTTATTGTGGTTGGCGTGAAACAAGTAGAGAGGAGGAATTCCGAAACCCCTGTCAGACAGCCATACAAATAGAATTTTCGTGGCAGCACCCATTCTTTTCACATGACAGGTGTACTTGTCTTAAAGTGTTACTAAACCCAAACAGGTCTGGATAAGACAGTTATTGGAGTCAGGGTGCACATGCTCAGTTTGGTGTGTATTGCTAGAGTTTCTTTTTTTCTTTTTTTTTTTTTTCTTAGGAGAGTGCATGAGATTAGCACAGGGCCAAATCAGCACTGTCCAGACAGAGGGCCAGGGGGTCCTGCATCCTGACAGGACAGCCAGTGCAGTATGAAAACTCCTACAAGCTTTAACCAGGCGCTGATAGAAGAAGTCGCAAGACTGCTATATACTGCCGATAAAAAAAAAAAGGTATTTAGCAGTTTATATTTACTAAAATAAAATTGTATGTCCATGTTCTGTGTACTGCAGGGTCCTGGGTTAAGTAACACTAAGTACTGGGAATAGTCTGGAGCTGAAGGGTGCTTTAGGGGTTCCAAGGAAGAATCTGATGCTTCAAGCTAGGATTGGAAAGCCAAGAATGAATGACATCTATGGCCAAAAGTTGATCTTAAAATCAAACTTTTATCTGATGCCCTGTGATCTAAGGGCCTTTCATTATATTAATGTCAGCTTGGTAATGTTATCTACCCACCGCAATAATTTCTAGGTGATCTGAATGGCTGGGAAACCAATTCTGTAAATTAGTTTACTTTCCAGAATGTAGAACGCATATTTTTTTTTCCAACACCACAAAAGGTGCGCCTCAAGAGTATTGCTACCATCCCTCATGTGCCACTACTCTGGCATACAAATAGCATGCCTACCCTCTACTCCATCAGGCTGTAATAAGCCAACCTATCCCAACAAAGAGGCTGCATATTAAAAAGTGTTCTATAGAAAGTAAAAAAAAAAAAAAAAAAAAAACATTGTAGACCATTATCTGGAAAACCAACGTCTACAGTTATACATAAACTGATTTTTAAAACCAATGGTGTATAAAAAAATAAAAAATAAAAATAAAAAAAATTGTTATAAGAAGCACACCTTGCCTAACTTTATTTTTTTTTATTTGTTAACACTCGCTACCTAAAATTTTGCTGGCATCAATATTCCTTTGCTGGTACTCTTAAAATAAAAGATTTATGAAAGACACTGCTGAACCAGGCAGTAAAAAATACAGACATCCTCGTGGCCTTGTCTTGAGCAATTCATTTCCCATCAAGCTGTGATCACACCACTGAATGGAACCTGGAAATGAATACAACTGACTGTCAAAAGGTTGACTAAAGCACAGGAAGCTGGAAATAAACCTTAGTCAATGTGCAAGTTTATAATGAGTCAAACACCTCCAGCAGAAAGGGCTCCAGCAATGACGTTAACAGGATAAGGGAGTGGCCCAGACTATCTCCTCAAGCTGCTATAGTCATACTTCTGTAATGATGCATTGTCCGATACAGGTATATCTTTTAACATCATTGAACACTTTATTAGCTGATTACCAATCAGCCATAATGAAGCAGTCTGTGTCTATTGGTTGACTGCACAATTAAGAACACTGTACATGTGAATATACATACGTACGTGTACAAAATCCTGTACACACACACACACACACACACACACACACACACACACACACACACACACACACCAGGGGCAGTTTCTGTAGCTCCAAAGTAAGGCTAAGTAAAAAAAATCAACCCTTTTGGATTGACCATAGATTTATCTATTAAAATGCATACAAAAAGTAACCACATTTTGTAGAAAAATATTTTTACAATATATTTGTCTTGCATGAAAATACGATACATGCTGCAAGCAACACACAGTGGACTTCATTCGGTAAAACACTTCACTACACAGACTAGCGTCCGCTTTAGCGCCCATTTAAAACAGTGGAGAACTCCCTCCCTTTACCAGAATTGCACACTAGAATTAGGATGTCCAACTAAAGGCATACTTAACAGGTTAATTACAGGATACCTTGGAACAATTTAATAAGGTCTGGGAGCTATGGAACCTTAAAAAAAGGACACTCACTCTGAGAAGGCAATTTGAGTTCTAGGAGGCCAGTTAATCTCCATACGGTAAGATCGGTGCCTTTGACAACCTTTTTCCTTTTATTATTACTGTCTATTCAAGATAACGTTACCGCTCTTTTTTGTTATGTTATTAAACCAAATGATTCATGTGGACATTTGTCTGTTATCGAGTGGTGACTGCAACTGATGGCTTAACTGTTAAATTGTCCATTTATGCAGTATGTGCGAAACCCAATGTGGATCCAGGTACGTACTTCTACATTTACAGTACATTCTATGCCTGAGCTGGATTGCATATACTTAACCATACCATTATGGATCACTCCATAGATCTCTGGACACTTTGGGGTTGGTTTACTAAAAACTAGAGAGTGCAAAACCTGGTGCAGCTCTGAATAGTAACCAATCAGCTTCATAGAATTATAACAGAAGGACGGTCACTTCAAGGACTCACTTAAGGCCACTCACCATGCAAGAAACCTGTCAGACCCCTCCTAAATGCTCTATGCTCTCTCAGAAAAGCGCAGAGCAAGAAAGGTAACATGCATCACCTTAGAAATAGGTATTAAGGTATCACCTTAATGTTCTTCTTCCCCACAGATGCAAGTCTGGAATCACAATGGGTATGAAGAACAAAACTTATGTTGGGTTTGCTTGCTTCTAAAAGCTTCAAGCTTTTTAGGCAGAGGAATAAAAGCTCAAATGCCTGTAAAAACTGCTTTTTTTTGAGCTGCAGTGTGCATGAGCCCTACAGTACAGGCTGCAGACAAGGTAAATGTAAGCAACGTAATATTTACAAATACCATTCATTTTGCTACCCCATCTAACAATAACCTCTTTATTGCTTCTTTTTTTAATTACCACAGCTCTAGCAATCTCTAGACAGCAGCTGTAAAAAAAACATACCGATAGGAGTAGTTCTTACACAATCTGTCTGGATACAATGACATCATACCTTGTTGATTGGCTATAACTATTATCTTTTAAAAAAAGGTAAAGGTCAGCCAACAGAAAAAAGAAATAAATCATTTCTGGGAAAAGCATAGATGAAGGAAGTTAAAGTGAAAATAAAAGTAATTTGTTTACACAGGGTTTCGCAGCTGCTATCTAGGGAATGCTATGAGATCTATGACACAAGAAATAGAGAAATAAAGAGCACAGAACAATCCCTAGGCACTGGTAAGGTTATATGGGATCGTGAGAGGCATGGCATTGGTTTGGCACTCCTATGCTAGAGGAAGACTTTGGAGGGGACTGCAGTCTCCTAAGGGCCAGTACACTGGTACGTTGCCTTAGATCAAGTGCTGGCTGTCCTGTTTGACAGCAAAGACTTACCAAAAATAACGGTTGGCAGTGTGAGACATTTTAGAGCATTCGCTGTACATCATCAATCCTTGATGGTTTAAAGAAATCTGCCATCAGAGAAACACGGAAGCTGCAACTGCTGAGGTTTCCACTTTCAGCAAGTGATTAATAAATGGTAACCACCTTATTTCTCTAAAAACTTGCCTACTGGGCACTTCTACCCCCTTCCTGCCCAGGTCAATTTTCAACCATCAGAGCTGTCACACTTTGAATGAAAATTGCGTGGTCATGCTACACTGTGCCCATATGAAATTATTTGTTTTCCACACAAAGCTTTCTTTTGGCAATATTTAATTAACACTTTTTTTATGCTTTACTAAATAAATCATGAAAATAAAAAAGGGCAGGCCATAAAACCAATTGAAAATCAAATGAAAATTCTTGTCGATTGTCAAGTCATTTGGTTTTTGCATCGTTCATGTGCCAGCTGTGACACGCTATTTTCGTGCCACAAATCGTAAGTGCCTCCATCAGGCTGGGTTTTTCTGAAAAAAAAAAAACAAAAAATGGCACGATTGTTGGCGCCATTTTCGATCAAAGTTTATAGTTTTCGACTCAACTATGGCCGGCTTAAGGCCAGCACTTCTAGACTTGAGGGTGGTAAGCTGTGCAAATACACACCTCCTCCTTCAGGCACAGGATTTGCTGCGACCCCTCCACTTTCCCAAAAGTCCAGTTTATGGGGAAAATGTAGGGTGGGGAGGCTGTAGCATGTGCAGTTATGCCACTTATCTTGAAGTGTGGGGGGGGGGGGGGCAGGTGGCTAAAAACAAACAGTTCATGTGCTTCCCACAAGATGTAAAATTATCAGAAAATTGCCAGATCAGGCAACTGTCATGTCAAACATGGATTTTTCTTTATCTCTTAAACAAAAAAGGGACTGTGTTAGCTTTGATGTTCCCTAGAGATATAATAGCTGCAGTTAATTCAGTTTCCTGCTCAGCTATGCCCACCTAAAAGACTTCACTTTAACCACCCGCCACCTTAATACAAACAAGAAACTTTCAAGAACCTTGACTGATCCTAACAAGAAATGCAAGTTAGCCGAAACTGGTCAGTTCACTTTCACAACATGAGGTACTTACAAAAAATGCAGAGAAAAATGTGCTCAGATTTCATGAGCATCAAGGCACTCTGACCTAGGCTTTCCAGACTATTGAGAAGCTAAAAAAACAAACTTAGCCTTTACACTCAGATACCATGCGAAGGGCAAGTTCACACCAAATGTGCTGTGCATTCTTGTTTGATTCCTATGCAATCCAGGTAAAGTGGGACTTCAGCCCATTCATTTGAATGGGCTGAAATCCTGCCGGAGCGCAACAAAAGTAATGCAGGCACAAAAAAATAAAAAAAAAATAAAAAAAAACACAGGAACCGGATCACGAGATACTAACAACACTTAGCGATCCTGTGCAGGCAAGTGCACCAAGCTTGCGACTTGCGTTTGTGGTGTTTAGGTTGACACCGGCTGCAGATCGCAAGTGTAGTTTGCTTTGTTCATGTCAAATCACATTTCAGATCAGCAGCAATTGCCATCAATGGCACCATCCTAATTGGTGCAACGCAGCATCTGCGGTGCTGCACAAATTTCAGAAAGTAGTTTCGGTACTACTTTTTGCGATTTTGTGCTGCGATTTACATTGACATCTGTGCAGAAACCTGCACAGATGTCTCTGAAATTGCGGCCGTAATCGGGACTGACATGTAGGAGTGAAATCGTGAGAGTTCAGCTGACCGTCTTTCGTTCCCGCAGCTCAGTGTGAACCTGGGCATAATCTTCTAAAAAAGAAGCACATGTGCTTTAGGCAACAGAATGCTCATATGTGAACAGAGGCTACTAAAAATTAATGGGATTTGGCGTGTTGAGCGTTTTAGAGCTACAAGCAGAAAATCACTCAGGTCTGAACAGGGCCTAAAAAGGCAAGCATGCATGGCTGCAGATGTACAGAGGAGGCAGGGGCTATGAGTCTGTCCCGCCCCTTCCCACCGTGCTGTAGAGGTAGGTGGGTAAGGTAAGTGTGGGTGGGTCACAGAAGCCAAGTAAAATTCTCCCAACTTCTGCCCCAATCAATCAACCTAATAAAACCATCAGAGTGTATTTTGTAGCCTTCCTGTGTCAATATTTTATGCAGCATTGTATATTAAATAAGGCAGGAAAATTACAATCTTCTAAAGCTCCGGACCATACAGTTACCAAAATATCAGATGGCAGACAAAGAAGGCATGCCAAAAGTTTAAAGCCCAACTCCAGACATTTGGTTGCTAGACACCACACACACACACAATTTTACTGCTGTATGTAGCCCAGTTAGGGGATTTCCCCCTTTTGTCTCTGACAGTCGTCAGAGGCACAGGACACCCACCAATGAGAACATAAAACAAAAGCAGAAGTTTCAGGAGGCACCTTCAGTACAGAAATTCCAGTTTGCTGGCATTGCAGCTAATGTTTCAATCAGCTGTCGGGTGCTGCTGCCTCCATTGTGAGTAAGAGAACCCGGCAGTGTAGCCTTATGGCTTCACACCGGGAACCCTACTGCACATGCACCAGCCTCTGCTCCTCTCTCCTACTGGCCAGGCGGCCGGGAAAGGAGGAGGAGGGAGCCCCAGAGAAGATGCAAATACCCGCAGCTGAGGCTCCTGGAAGAGAGGATAACTGCGAAAGATATTCTGTTCTCCCCTCCCCCGGAAAGGTGCCAAATGTGGCAAAGGAGTACAATGGGCGGACGTTCCAATTTTGGGTGGAACTCCGCTTTAAAAGTGAAACTTCACTCTCATTTAACAGGAGACCATTTCTAATCCTTATGCTGCTAGCATTAGTAAATAGATATGATATACCCATTTACTTTTTTTTTTTTTTGCATTTTTTAAGTTACTTCCTGGTTTCCAGGTCATACATCCTAGGAGTCTTCAGGAGGGAAGGGTTCGCAGCTCAGCCCATGCCTGAGCCAAGACCAGATGGATTTCAGTGCGTGAATGCTACATGAAACATCTGCCCTTACTCAAGATGGCCACTGCCAGAAATGCCAGGGGGCGTCTTTTTAAAGTGATTTCTCAGCATAAGGCCTTGTGCACACTGGACGTTAAAATAGCGTTATAAAAACGCCAGTAGCTTTGCAGTAGCGTTTTTTTCCGCATTAGCCTATTTAAAGCCCCAGCCAAAACTAGTTGATAACAGCCTATGTGTGCATGAGCACATAGGATAACATGATGGGGAGTTTGACTGTAGAAAAAAAAAAAAAAAAAACACACATCTGAAGCTAAAAACAGCAGCTGTAAAAACGACCAGTGTGCATGAGGCCTAATAAAGCATGGAGACATGGATGGATTGAGGAGCTTGCTTTTAAATATTAAAAAATGATATAGCATTTTTGGTTTGTGGTGCTCTGATGCAGTGCAGTTTCACTTTAAAAAGAAAACCAAAAGGAATGATCAGAGGAGAAGCTGCAAAGCATGCAGGGAATCCAGGAAGTTGTGGAAAGATGGCCAAACATGCCGCAATCACAACGTGAAAAGGAGATTTTTCAAGTAAGCTTATTGGATTGTCAAAAAGAGGCCATCATTTATGCCGATATTATACAAATGAAAGTGTATGCAGTGACTATAGAACTATTAAAAATGTGGGCACACTGACTGAGAACAAGAAAGAAAGTGGATCTGAAGAGGGGTAAAAAATCCTAATCCGCATACTTGTTCTGAATTAGTAACTTTATATGTGTGCTAGAGCAGCCTTTTTTAACCAGGGTGCCTTAGCAAAATGCCTAAAAACGGTATACAAGCCAGTGGGTGGATGAAGCCTGCCTTTTAGTTACACAAAGCCACAGGTTTTCTAGCTGCCAGCATCCCAACGACATCATCCGCTGATATGGAGGAGGTCATTCGCCTGTGTTCTACCTGTGTGACTGTTGCTATATTATGTAAAACTGTTTTTACATTTTAGAATGGGGTGCCTCAAGTCTGTCCATCATTTTTCAAGGGTGCCTCGGCTGAAATAAGGTTGAGAAACACCATGCTAGACTGACCGATTATGCCATAAAAAGCATTCCTTAATACCTATATACTAAGCTTCTGCATGCTTTAACAGCTTTTTTTTTTTTTTTTACATGTTATTGCTGATCATCCTACCAGTGAAATAAAGCTTCTATGCAGCCAAGCATCATTGCAAAGATGTCTAAAAGTAAATCAGTCAATCATTCACACGTTAGAAGTGAAGAAATACTATGCATGCCAAACTGGAAACCAGACTAGCAGACCAGCTGCCAAACAGGAATCAATCTGTCCACAGAGAAAAGGCGGCAATCAGAAGATTCAACCACTGAACAACTGTTCCCGAGAACAATTGTGGCAGAATCCTGTACACTCATAGCCGGCAGGGCGATACACGGGTCAAAGAAGCGCCGGACTTCGAACGCCAGTACAACAAAGCCTGCCTGTCAGTTCTATATATTTCCGACTAGACAGTCCTTGGTTCCTTTAAGCTGGCCATAGACGGTTCCAATCTCAGCCAGTTCAGCAGAAACCGCCTGAGATGCGAGCCATGTGTGTTCATGGGAGAATCAAGCGATTTTCCACAGGTTGCAGGAAAGAAAATCTCTGTCTATGGTCGACTTTAGTCTCTTCAGTGCTGTTAAAGTGATTGTAAAGTCTTGTTTTTTTTTTTCCCATAAAAACAAAGATGTTATACTTGCCTGTTCTGCACAGAGCAGCCCAGATCCTCCTTTTCTTGGGTCCCTCCCTCCTGTTGAGTGCCCCCACAGCAAGCAGCTTGCTATGGGAGAACCCGGGTCCATCAGACACATAGGAAAGAGGGGGTGGGGCTGATTGGCTAGCTGACTTTGATTAACAGCAGTGCCAGCCAAAGGCACCGCTGCTGTGTCTCAGCCAATAAGGAGAGAGAATCTCAGACGACAGACATTTGTGGACATTGATGGACAGAGGGACCTCAGGTAAGTGTTAGGGGGGCTGCTGCACACAGAAGGCTTTTTATCTTAATGCAGAGAATACATTAAAGTAAAATAAAAAATTCAGACTTTACAATCCCTTTAAGTTTACCTTGAAGACTGAAACTCCAATATTACAATCCTACAAATATTATCTTGAGTCTCAACTTTGACTGGTACGGGTCTAAACTCTGCTCTCCCTTTGCTTCCCATTTAGGCTTTCACACTGAAAGCGCCCAGCATTAGCGGTAAAGCGTCGCTACTTTTTGCATAGTTTTAGCTGCACCTTTTGGACGCTAGTGGGGCCCATTTAACCCCCGCTAGTGGCCAAATAAAAGGGTTAAAAGCGTCTGTGTTGCGGCACTGCTGAAGCGATTTGCAGGCGCTTCGGCAGCGCTGCCCATTTATTTTAATGGGCAGGGCTCCCAAACCACCCCAAAGATGCTGCTTGCAGGACTTTTTCTAACATTCCGCAAGGGCACCTCTCAAGTGTGAAAGCATTTAGGCTTTCACACTGGGGAGGCATAGGAGGCGTTTTTCAGGCACTAAAACCCCTCAGTGTGAAAGTAGCCTTACCCCATTTAGCACCAGAGTTGCAAATGTTCAACGATCACAGCTTGCCATACAAATCTTACATTTCTTCCTTCTTTAAACTGACTGAAGCTTATCAGATGAGCACAAGGAATTTTAAAGTGAACTTGTGTTTCTCCATTACAGAGCAAAACAAAAAAAACATTCATCTGAACTTTGTCCACCAACAGCACATATATCCCTTTTCCTTTGCTCTATTCCACTACACCACATATAAATTACGCACCCCATCCTTTATCAAGCATCTTTTAGTAAAATCAAGACTAGTATAAAATATTATATATATATATATATATATATATATATATATATATACAACACACACACACATATACATATATATATATATATACTGGCTTCTGAAATATTGATGTGTCCCCCTCTAGAAGTTTTAGCTAGAACCCATCAATAAAATAATGGTCTGTAGACACTGAAGCATTATTCCTACTAAAGATTAGCAGCACAATGACTTTAAAGTTTATAGAGGCCTATAAAAACATGCGAGCGATACTACCTATCCTGTCTTTGTGCCCGAAGGTAATAAGAAGAGAAATAAAAAAAAAATATATAAGGAATAGGAAGCAAAAGCACAATTTAAAGTTTAGAGCCAATATCGCTTACCTGAACCCTGTAAATACGTTATGGTAAAGATGGTCCTGCACTCCTAACCAAAAATACGACTCAAATGAACCATACAATGAAGATCTCAATCTGTGCTCTATTTCAGTTTGGTTTTTCAAAATAGAATCAAATACAGGGGGTCCCCGACTTACAAACATCCGACTTACAAACGACTCCTACTTACAAACGGAGGGAGACAACAGGAAGTGAGAGGAAATCCACCCCTAGGAAGGGAAATTCACTTCTGTAAGAGTCAATATGGGAAAAAGGTGTCTCCACTGATGCTTTATCACCAGTCCATGTTTCCCTAACAACCCAAAATTTTCAAAATCCAATTGTCATTGGGGCAGAAGGTGAGGTGAAATCTTCTGAACAGGGGCACAGACAGCAAAACAAATGTTACAGGGGTGATAACCCTTCCCAATGTTCTCCAAAAAGCTTAAAAATTTTTTTTTTGGCTGGAGCTACACAAATTTACCTGTTCCGACTTACAAACAGATTCAACTTAAGAAAAAACCTACAGTCCCTATCTTGTTTGTAACCCGGGGACCCCCTGTAAGCAGGTTCTTGATCTCTGACCCCCCAGAACCATCTGAGCATCTGTTCTTTAACAGCAAAGTTTGAATGTAGAAGTGAAAACAATACTAAAAATCATCTTTTAAGATTATGTTGTAATAGGTGCTTGGGAAGCAGTATAAAAACACATAAAACAGCAACTACAAAATAAAAATACCATGCAACAAATCATGAAATAAAACACAACAAATAAATATATAAATACATAAAAAAGAGAAGAAGAGAGAAGAGAAGAAGGGTAGTTCTCCGGGCACAATACATAAATACAAAAACCTGTTTCAGCCCCCCCCCCCCCTCCCCTCTGTTTTCACCTGGTGATTTGGCCAGTAACACACCTCCTGTATTAGAGTGCCCCTACTCTGGATGAAGGAGCACAGGGGATACCTTTTGGACAGAAGCATCATCAGTCTGGGGGGAGGGGAGTGTTAGATGTACTCTCAGTTTTAAATACACTAACAAATTAAACCTAAACTCCAGCCAATACTTTCTAATCAGTTACAGCAATCAGTTGTGGTTCCTTTTAGGATAAAGGTTTTACATAAATAAAGTGGATCACCGTAAGCAACCCTGTCGGTGGGAAGTGGTTCGTCTCAATTCTACAAAGCTAAATTTTCATGAGAGCTTGTTCTTTTGAAAAAACACAGACTTACTGGCCAGATCACCAGATGGAAAGTAAAAAAAAAAAAAAAAATACAAATAAAAAACGCAGACATTACATCCAAGAATTGGTAAGCTATACTAAAGATTTGCTTTTGGCCTTGTTACCTCTTTAATGAGATGCAAGAAATAACCACCGTTTAAAGACACTGACCAGTATTGACTTTTAGCAACAGAGACAGTCAACAAATTAGAAACCAATGCTTGGCTTTCTTATTAGAAGCTCAGCATCATTAAGTAACCAACTGTTCCAGATACACCCTGTATTAAACCTTTATTTACAAAATAAGAGATTTCATAAAAAGAAAAACAGTCAGGCCGAGTTCACACTGCTACGACATGAAAGTTGCATGACTTTGCCAGGCAACTTCGATGTACATTCAGGGAATGCCTGTGTAATCTTCCTGTAATGTCGGATCCAAATCACATGAATTAAATTGAGGATCCTACTTCCATTTAATTCTATGGGCTGAAATCGGACCAATAGTAGTACAGGAACCTTTTCCAAAGTCAGACCAGTTAAGACAGCTCTCATAGGGAAACATTGAATTTTACATTTCATGCGACAGTCGCTTGTCTCACCAGTGTGAACTGGGCCTAAGTGGATAAAAACAACAACAAACACACATACACCTATACTTACCTGCTCTGTGCAATCGTTTTGCACAGAGCAGCCCAATCATCTTCTGGGGTGGCACTCCAGGCCCCTCTTCATTGGGTGCCCCCATGGAAAGCCGCTTTCCATGGGGGCACCCGTGCAGTTTTGATCCCGTGTCCCACTGCTGCCTCCATTGACACAGACAGCAGGACTCAGCCCCAACCCCCCTCGCTCCCATGTCACTGGATTTGATTAACAGCGTGTGCCAATGGCTCCTGCTGCGATTAATCTGTCCAAGGAGAATAGAGACAGCAGCTGGAGCTGCCGCGCTCATGCACATCGCTGGATCGGAATCAGGTAAGAAACAAAAAAGGGGCGGGGGAGGTGCAGCACAGAAGGATCTCTTCACCTTAATGCAGTGAATGCAATAAAGTGAAAAAGCTTGAGGCTTTACAACCACTTTGAAAAAATAAAAATAAATTCTTTAAAAACTGTTTACCATTTAGATGTGGTGATAATTCCAGAAGAAGAAGAAGGTCACTCTCTGTCTAAGGGATCTGTGTCCCATATGTACAGTGCTGGCAAATCTCATAAATCAATTTTAAATCAGAGTTGAACAGTTCTAATAAGAGTTGAATATTTAGGCTACTTGCACACTGAGGCGCTGGTGGTAAAGCGGCGCTATATTTAGGTTTTACCCCCCCGAGCGGCCGAAAAAGGGTTAATACCGCCCGTAAACCACCGCTGCAGCGGCGCTTTGCGGGGGCGGGTTTGGAGCGCTGCCCCATTGTTTTCAATGGGAAGGGGCGCTTTAGGAGCGGTAAATACACCGCTCCTACAGCCCTCCAAAGATGCGGCTTGCAGGACATTTATCAGCGTCCTGCAAGCGCACCGCTCCAGTGTGAAAGCCCTCGGGCTTTCACACTGGAGACAGAGCAGCGGCTGTTTGAAGGCGCTTTGCAGTCGCTATTTTTAGAACTTTAGCGCCTGCAAAGCGCCTCAGTTTGAAAGGGGCCTTAGAAGCTGGGCTTATTGCATTGTTTTTTTAACAAGGGAAAGAAAAAACAAAAAAAAACAAACACCTCATCTTATCCTGGGCAGGTTGGGACAGATTGAATTTGACACTGACTAAAAGACACACAGACTGACATCTAAAAATAGGTAAGAATGTTTAAAAAAAATGCTGTGCGACTGGAACACAAACAAACATTGGGGTTTTCTCAAAATTTGACAAAACAAAATTAGAAAAAAAAATTATTATTATTTCATACCGTGCTCAACTAAACACATTACAAACATGAACAAACAATGAATATATTAACCACTTGCTTACTGACCAGACGAATTTTCAGCTTTCAGCGCTGTCACTCTTTGAATGACAATTGCGCGGTCATGCTACAGTGTACCCAAGTTACATTTTTATAATTTTGGACACACAGATAGAGCTTTATTTTGGTGGCATTTTATTGCTGCTGTTTTTTTTATTTTTTGCTAAACAAAAAAGGACCGAAAAAATTAAAAATAAAAAGTTTAATAATTTTTCTCCTTCACTGATAAGGCGGCACTGATTATGAGACACTGATGGGAATTGATGGGTGGCACTGTGGGCACTGGCAGCTGACACTGGTGGGCACAGAAAATGCAGCCTCGGCTTTCTGTGTGGGGGACAGATGTCCCTCTGACAGAAGCCAGTGATCAGCTTTTTTTTTACCCATCACGCTGACAGCTTGAGGGAACAAAAATTATAAATTACAGCTCATCGAGCTTCTGTTTACATCACGTGATCAGCTGTCATTGACCCCTTACTCGGATCTGTGATCAGCCGAGTCTCATAGACTCTGATCACAGAGCGCGCCGCGTGCGACCCATAGAAAGGGCTATGGAGGAGCCTTCTTTCTTCTTGAATTATATGATATACCATACCATTACCTGGAGGGTGTGCAAATTCATGGGTCATGGGCTGGTGACATATTTCTGCTTGACATGCTGGTATGACTACCTATAATGGGTGTCATATACTTTTGGTGAGTAGGAAGTTTGCCTAGGGGCCGGTGGAAGAAAGCACTCCCAATTTCACATTCATAATACTATGAGCTGCTCTGCATTTAAAATTACACAATATTATTTGTGGAGTTGATCCCAGGTGTGCAGTTTCAAAGAGAATATTATATATATATATATATATATATATATATATATATATATATATATATATATATATATATATATATATATATATATATATATATATATATATATATATACACATACATACATACATACACACACACACACACACACACACACACACACACACATATATACACACACATATATACACACACATATATACACACACATATATACACACACATATATACACACACATATATACACACACATATATACACACACATATATACACACACATATATACACATATACACACACACACACAATTTTTTTTCCAAAGGAACAAATTAAAAGGATGTCTATGGCACCGTTTAGATGTACAGCAGTTTCTACATCCCCTATGAAAAGTGATCTCTGGTGAAATGCTTTTGAGAGGGAAGTAAAACAAACAGGGCGATCTTGTCACCTCCCAAATGGTGAGGCATGCATGGGCTGGGATGCTGTGTGACCCAGAACATGTGAACGAATACATGGCATATGGGAATTAATCAGCCATGACACTACAAAATGTCACAGACACAACATGATTACATGGTAGGCAAAGACACAGGGAATAACACTACACCTAGCTAAACCAACAAAACTAAAAATGTGAAAGTGTAAAATGCCTTTAAAATTTGTGTTGACTGTGGCATGTCCAACCACCAGCTGTACGTTATCTTTTAGGAGGCCGATAAAACTGCGGCTTAGCCACCTGTATTCACCTCTCCCAGCAATGCAACACAAAGCAAGAAAACAACATGTCCCAACGCAATACTTTTAAGAAAAACTGTAGCTTTAATAATAAAAGTGCACTTACATATTTTCCACAGTAAAAATCGCATTAAAATATGCAGAGTGGTTTCCCAAAGCAGGCAATCTCCAAACATCGGGGTTCTGGCAGTCAGATAGCATAAAAGGGGGTCACATGTAGGCACTGCCTTGCACACGTATTGTCAAAGAATTACATCTTATGGGGAATTGGCCAATTCCCTGCATCTTTTAATGCAAGTTTACTGTGGAAAATATAGAAGTGCACTTCTATTATTAAAGATACAGATTTTTGGGGGGGCGTGGTCAAGCTGGCAGCCTGAACAGACGCGTGCACTAAGAGCTCCGCTCCTGCCTGAGACATTAATCCGGGAAAAAGACCAAAAGAACCGCCAAGAAACATACACACAGGTCAGTCACAGCCCCTGGGTGACGGCCGGGCATGAAAAGAGGAAAAACTGGGCCGGGACGAAAAAGCACCGCCAACTCCAAGGCCTCCCCGGCGCCGCAGAAGCAAGGCCGCAACTCCGGCGCGCACATGGCGACTCAAACCCCGCCAACTGACCCGGCGGCGGTGGAAGAAGATCGCTTCCAGGCCCTAATGCAAGCCATATCGGGCTGCAAAACAGCCCTAACGGAGAAGATAGATGTGCTGCAGACGGATTTTGGGCTACTGAGGAGGGACATGGATAAAATCCGTGACAGGCTCAGCGAAGCGGAACGGAGAGTGGGTGACTCGGAGGACTGCATGAGGGACCACCGGGCCACACTCCATACACTGCAGGTCCGTGTGAAAGCCCTGGAATCGCGTGCAGAAGACAGCGAAAACAGGAGCAGGAGAAACAATCTCAGGATGGTCGGACTACCCGAAGGGGCTGAGGGACAGGACGCGGTGGTATTCACAGAACAACTGCTCAAGAATCTTCTCCCTGGGGCCGCTTTTTCCCCACACTTCGCGGTAGAACGGGCACACAGAATGCCGCCGGCACGTGGACAGCCTGGAGCCCCCCCGCGCACATTTATTTTCCGCCTGCTGAACTTTAGAGACAGGGATCTGGTACTCAGAGAAGCAAGAAAAGTGGCAGAACTGCGCTTTGAAAACACCAAGATTATGATGTTCCCCGACTACTCCCTGGATACCCAGAGGCTCCGGAGAACATTCGACGGCGTCAAGGCACAGCTCCGCAACAAGGGGATAAAGTACAGTATGCTATTTCCCGCCAGACTCCGGGTGGTGGACGGAGAAACCACCCGCTACTTCACCTCGCCGGACGACGCCTCCCACTGGCTCGACACTCTACCCAGGGACCGGTAAAGTACTGTGACACACTGATGTCTCTCTTTCAACCAATGTTATCTGACCCTCCACATGTCTCGTTCACCCCTCCATAGGCCTGCATTAACCACCCTATTCATGTCCCCCCTGGCCCCCTGTGTGCTCCAAGCTGCGGCCCCCCCCCACCCCTGCCGGCCCCCCCCCCTTTTTTTTCTTTTTCCCCCCCCCCCTTTTTGTTTTTGTTTTTTCTGGGGTGGTCGCCATGTTGCCGCCTCATGGGGGGAAGACTGGGCCCTGAAACCTGGGTCCTCACCCACATCCATAGCACCCTGAATTGTGCTGGGGAGCAGGGGGAGTGACATATCCTGTTAGCAGCCACACTGGAATACTGATTGATACCGAAGCAGATTAAAGGGAGACAGTCTGACTGGACCAGGGATTAGGAACATCCCATTATACCCCTGTGGACTGAGGAGGGTAGACCCCCCCCCCCTCTTGCTACGGTACATTCAAATATGGCCTCTCTCGGGGCCACGGAGAACTTAAATAACCGCACAGGAGGTGGAGGTCACCTGCACTTGCACGTTCCGGCTGAATCCCTGAGGGGTCAGACACCTTCTGTGCCCCCCTCTACCTACGGTGAATGGAGGAGACATGTGTCGATGTTGGTCCACAACCAGCACTACTATTGTTTGAAACTGACTTGTTACCCTTTCCTTAAGTTTGTACCCTTGGTCATACCAAGAGAACTTTGAGTCTACTTGAGCTACATCTATTAACTGTCTGGTCTCTCTCACCCTGTAACATAACGCTCAGGTGGGGAGCGGCTGCACTGGGCGGGAAGTGACACCTTCTGTGCCCCCCTCTACCTACTGAGCAGCAGCGGTGTCCCTAGGCTGCTAGTATTTTCTCCAGGCCCCCAAAGGAGATAATCCTAGCCTGAAGTTATTGGTTATGGGAATGGGCACTCCGAGTTCCCCAACGGTTGTGCGGGGTGGGGGGGGGAGGGTTCCTGCAGCAAACGTTTTTATGCTGCACTCTTTTCTTTTTCTTGGTTTGTTTTGTTTTATCCCCTCACGTTTGAGGGCTGTATACAGTGGTATCTATGGATGGTTCAATCTTGTTAAACCTGATTATACTTATGTGACTTTATCTTACAGGATGCAACTAAACATGGTCCAGAACTACTGGACCCCACTCCCAGGTCTGGTGTTTCTTGAGGTCTTGGCTCCCCTGACGTCCCTACGACTAACTACACGGTATGGCACAGGTTAAGATAATGTCCTGGAACGTCCGGGGACTCAATGACAAGATCAAACGCTCTTTAGTACATGCCTATATAAAAAAGCACTCGCCCCACGTCTGCATACTACAGGAGACCCACCTGGTAGGTGGCAAGGTGCTGGGCCTAAAGAAGCCATGGGTTGGGTATTCATACCATGCAATGCATTCTTGCTACGCTAGAGGGGTGAGCGTGTTGATACACAAATCTCTCACATATGAACTACTAGAGGTTAAAATAGACCCGGAGGGCCGTTATGTGCTGCTACACGCGATTATTGACACTGTTGATATGGTGATTCTGGGCATATATATTCCACCACCGGCCACAGTGGCCCTCCTGAGACACCTAACTCCCCTTCTGTCAACATACCCCACGGACAATGTTATCATAGCAGGGGATTTTAATATGGTCCCAGATCCATCTAAGGATAGGCTCTCCCAGGGGACAGGTACGGACTCCCCTCTGGCACAGTGGGCAGCCCTATATGGGCTGACCGATGTGTGGAGGTGGAGACATCCGAATGACAAAGTGTATACTTGCCACTCCACATCCTACAGAGCTATGTCACGTATAGACCTAATCTATGCCAGCGGAAGCCTACTGTCTAGGGTGCAGGCTATAGAAATACTACCCAGGGGCATATCGGACCATGCGCCGGTTATGTGTAGTCTTAGAACCCAAACTCCCCACTCGGATAGATTGTGGCGGTTGTCGAGATACTGGATAGCCGACCCGCTCATTGAGACGGAAATCCCACAACAAACGGCAGAGTTCTGGCGCACCAACACAGGCACGGCCCCCCTAAATACCACCTGGGACGCCTTTAAGGCGTTCATTAGAGGATGCTACCAGACATCTATCTCTCAGGCGCGTAGGAACGCTGCTACTGCTATAGAAGATGCCGAATCTAGGGCCCGCGATCTTGAGAATAGATATGTTATCACCCACAACCCAGTTACTTATGCGGATATGCAATCTGCCTATAGAGAAGTAATGCTCCTCAGAGTTAACAAGGCGAAAAAGAGCCAATTAGCACAGACCCAACGTATCTTCGAGCAGGGGGAAAAGAACGGGAGACTCCTGGCTTGGTTGGCCAAGGAGCAACAACCAGTCACATCTATTGCACGGATAAGGGAGACTGACGGGACAGTGATTACGGACCCTACGGCCATTAACACCCGATTTGCGACTTACTACCGCGAGCTTTACTCCTCAAGGGCTGAATACCTACCCGAGGAGCTGGACTCCTTCCTAGACAGTCTTGACTTTCCCGTCCTTACTGATAGCGCCCGGGAACAACTCGACAGCATGGTGACTTTGGAAGAAGTTCAACAGGCTATAGGAGAAATGCAAGTGGGGAAGACTCCGGGGGTGGATGGTATCCCCCTGGAGTTCTACAAACAGTATAGTGACCAATTGTCGCCTAAAATGCACGAAGTTCTGCAAAAATCCCTTGAAGAACAGAAGCTACCCCTCTCCATGGCTGACGCAGTAATTGTAGTCATACCCAAGCCAGGCAAAGATCCCGAACTATGCTCCTCTTATAGGCCTATCTCCCTACTTAACGCGGACGCCAAGGTCCTCACCAAAATTTTGGCCAAACGCCTGAACACGGTCATACAATCAGTGGTACATGAAGACCAAACGGGGTTTATGCCGGGCAAAGGGACCGACATCAACCTCCGGCGGTTGTACACTGTGCTGGGATCAGGGGACTGCCTGGACCGGGCCGACGCGGTGGCCTCCCTGGATGCAGAAAAAGCATTTGATTCCGTGGAATGGACTTATCTGTGGGGGGTCCTGCGTCGGTTCGGTTTTGGCCCTAGGTTTATCTCTTGGGTACAGACCCTATACGAGGCACCTAGGGCACGGGTGCGCACTGGACTGGTCCTGTCATCCACATTTAATCTACACAGGGGTACCAGGCAGGGGTGCCCGCTGTCCCCGGCCCTATTTGCCCTAGCAATCGAGCCCATGGCGATGCTACTAAGGTCCTCATCCGACGTAAGGGGTATCTCCATCGGCTCGACAATAGAAAAAGTCTCACTATATGCTGATGACACTCTGCTATATCTCAGAGACACCACGCACTCACTGGGGGAAGCTCTCCGTCTCATTGAAGTATTTGGCTCCTACTCAGGCATAAGGGTTAACTGGGGCAAATCAGTCTTGTTCGCTCTGCACCCGGCCGTAGATAGCTTACCCATAGACACTCCCCTCCAGGGGGTCTCCCGGTTTAAATATCTGGGGGTGACTATTCACAAAGACATCAACCAATTTACCCCCCTCAATCTTACCCCGGTAATGACCCAACTGACTCACAGGTGTGCAGGATGGAAGTCCCTTCCCCTCACACCAGTCGGAAGGATCAACCTGATAAAGATGGCGGTACTCCCTAAGTTTGCCTACCTCTTTAGACAGACCCCTGTCCCTATCCCCCAATCATTCTTTAGCAAACTAGATAGTCTACTTACCTCATTCATTTGGAATGGTGGCACCCCAAGGATAGCAAAGACCACACTGCAATTACCTCTATCCCTGGGAGGGCTGGCTATGCCCTGTTTTATAAAATACTACTGGGCGGCGGTACTAGTGACGGTTAAGTGGTGGCTGGCCAAGGAAATTGCGAACCCTGCGGCTGCGGCGGAGGCAGCTAGGCTAGGCTCTCAATTAGAACTCAGGCAACTGATTCACCGGGGACCTAGGGCTAACCCCGCTACCACCAGACCAATGCGCACCACACTTCGGGTATGGGAAACAGTCAGGACAAAAGTGGAGCAACAAAATAGTTGGTCCCCACACACCCCCCTATGGGACAACCCCAGACTCCCACACTTTAGAACCATCCCGGACCCACAGCTATGGATCAGGTTTGACATCACTACACTGGCAGACATTACCACACGGACAGGGATTCGCACGTTTGATGACCTAAAGAGAGACAAAGACATGCCCAACCATATGTTTTTTCGATACCTGCAACTCCGACATGCCTACCGGTCACAATTCCAACAATCAACTGTTATTGAGGAAACTAGGATTGAAAAGATACTGCTAAGGGGGGAGGACAAGAAAACATTATCCACACTCTATCACGAACTGGCTGGGCTAGACACCTCTAAGGTTACCCAACTGTTTAACAAATGGCAGGCAGATGTGCCGTCCCTGGCGGACGACGACTGGGAGGAGGGGATCCAGCAATACCTTCCTCTCATGGTCTCGGCTAGGGACAGATTCATCCAACTCAAATTCATTCACCGAGTATACTACACCCCGGAAAGACTGGCCAAGATATACCCATCCCACAGCTCACTATGTCCCAAGTGCACCACTGAAACTGGCACCTTCCTACATGTGACGTGGTCCTGCCGTTTTATTCAATCTTTCTGGGAAGAGGTCCTGAGAGACATCAATAGAATTGGCAAGCTACATGTTCCAAGGGATCCAATTCCCCTACTTTTGGGCATAGTTGACACTCTTGCAGCAAAGCAGTCGCGGAAATTGTTCGTATTTTACTCGGCATTTTATGCCAGGAAAGCGATACTTTTAAAATGGAAGGACCCCTCTCCACCAACGATTCAACAATGGAGATCCTTGGTTGACGCGGCCCTCCCTATGTACAAACTCACGTATGCGGGACGTAACTGTCCCCAAAAATTTGAAAAAATATGGGGGGCCTGGGTTGAAAAAAGGAATTTAAGTCTAGACTAACGAAGATTTCTCCTGTACAACCGTTATACACTCAACTGGGCCAACAACAAAGCCAGGGGGGGAGTTTCTACTCCCCCTCTAATATAAACTAATTCAATCTAATCTTCTCTATCGTCAGGGGTAAACAACACCATATCCCACCCAGGCCATTTATCTATGGTATAGGTCTCATAGAACTGACCCCTGACGGCCGATGGTAAACTAGGTATACACGAGTAGCATGACCTTGATGTAAGTTGAAGTTAATGTGAAATATGAAAAAAGAACCACCCACTGTAATGTATCCATCTTTCTGTATATTATTGTAGATGTACCACTGTATAGATTGTTTTCTTTGTTTGTTTTGTTCAAAATAAATAAAATTCTTGTTAAAAAAAAAAAAAAAAAGATACAGATTTTTTTAAACATAATGCACTACGAGATGTCGTTTTCTTGCTTTGCATTACATTGTTGATAGTGTTCACAGCAAGGGGATGAGGCGTGACAGGAAGACATCCTGCTTATTTTAAATGCACTGTTCACCATTTAATATGGTCCACACTATTTGCCAAGGAGCCAACCTTATCTTATATCACACGGGTGATATCACTGTGGCGATTACCATTGGATGTAACAACTATTTCTTGGATTGCTTATATTTATTGGAAAGGAGCAGTATTCAATTGCACTTGGATAGAAGACTATACATACACCTTATATTTTTTTGGATGTTGCACATAAAATTACCCATTTCTTAGATTTATGATTTGGGACGTTATGTTGGTGTATTTTTTATGAAATGTAAATTTGCATTTATTTGGCATCACAGATTTTGGTGTAGGCTGCTTTTGTGTTAAAATCTTCCTCAGCACAGAATTTTTGTAACTACAAGTATGCCTATGCTGTGAGAGTAATGCCCGGTACACACAATCCGATTATCGGACGAATGATCGTCCGTTTTTTTTGCATGCTAATCTCAGGTCGAATCTGATGAGTTTACTAAAGTCACGAAAATTCCCATACGACAGAATAAAAAATAAATAAATAAATAAATAAAAAAATTATATATATATATATATATATAGGAAGTGATGTCATGTGTTGTAATGCATTTGTGTTGCATTTTCGAACGACAGCTGTACTGATTAAATATAAATGGTACAACCTGGCATCGTACGAAAAAAAATGTTGTGCATGTCCGATAGAATAATAAAATCATATGAACTGTCCTGATCGGCTCTCGAAAGCTGTACTAACGATCCGATTCTTTTTTTTTTTTTCTTACGATTTTCGGATTGTGTGTACGGGCCATTAAAAATTGTGACAAAAAGAAAAAAACTTGAAAACTCACAATGCCTCTTACTAAATACTTGGGTTGTCTACTTTACAAAAAGGAGTCAATTTGAGGGGTATGTGAATGGTCCGATGGCTCGGTTTTCACAGATCCGAGAGGAGCGCTGCTCACTGTCAGCGTCTCTGCTTCTCCATGCTCATTGGAGTGCTGAGCTGTGGCGAAACGGGGAGCAGCCGTCTCAGCGGCTCGTGAGATGCTGAGACTGCCATCAATCAAGACACCTGGCAGATCAAGATTTGGGAAGTTGGGATGACACGCTACCTCGACTGATGGCCGTGACATCAGCAGAGAGTGGACTTTAGACAGCCATCTGCTTAAAACGGGTCACAGGAGTGCAAAACTAAATTGTGACCCATAGGAGAAGCTCAGCCTAAAAAGCTCAGGCTGGACTTCTCCTTTAACATATACAGGGTCTGGGATTAAAAGTACCATTCAGTGTTTTCAAATGACACCAAGCTATGCAATGGAATCGTGTCCTTACAGGATGTCTCCAACTTACAAGCTCAATACACTGTTTAAATTGGGCAACTATGGCGGTTATTTATATAGAGAATATTCCCGCGCTACCAGAAAAGGAAAATAAAGAAACACTAGTTGCTGCAAAAACCAGGATGGTGAATCCGTAGCCATAATCGAAGTGAATGGTGCTGCGCTAAACAGATAACATATACACAGTATAAAGTGCTGAGTGCTTAAAGTGATTATAAACGATCACCTTGTAAAACATTCCATTCAGTTTTAAAATAAAAATGAAAGGCAAAACATTTTTGTATAGATATAAAAATACATTATAAAAAGACCTTTCCCCCCCACCCTTTTTTTTTTTTATATAAAAGTGATCACATTCCCTCTGTTCTCAGCTGCATGAGAGCTGGTGGGAGGAGAAGCAGCAGCACATTGAGCTTGCCAGTAATGCCTCGTTTCCACTGAGCGGATCGGGTCGGTACAGTCTGGAAGAGTTAGACTGGTCCGGCCTATTCAGGTGAGCATTTCCACTGCAAGTCGGACCACCAGGGTCCATACGGGGTTTAGAAAAAATGCCTAGCGTGGCCTCACACTGGATTGGCAGACTTTTTTCTGTCCGTCAATCAGTGGAATGTATCGTAGCTCTGCCCTAACCGAACCGTTCCATTTTCTATGGCCCCACATCTGAAGCAGGACCCTGAATGGTGCGGTATGGTTCGGTTGTATGGGCCACTTTCATAATGGAAACACTGAAAATAGCGTACCGTACCGAACCGCTCAGTGAAAACGAGGCATTAATGGCTGTGCAACGGGGGCATGCAAGGACAAGTCTGATCATTGGAGGAGAGCAGGCTGAGTTCCCAGCACAGCTAAAGAACTGACCACATTATGCTCTCCTGCTTAGGGTGGTCAGTTTTTTATTAGGAAAGCAGGGGGGACTGGCAGGAACACCAGGGATTTCACACAAAGGAAGCAATACAGAGAGACTCTCAAACAAGTACATGGTACAGCAGGCACATATCAGGATTATACATTTTTGGGGTAACAAACACTTTAACTTGATACTGTACAATCCAAAAAAAAAAAAGTGAAATAGCAGTTAAGTGTTGGTGCAAAAAAAAAAAGTCACAATGCTAGAGGGTAAAGTCCAGGTAGATAAACATCCTTCATAAATAGTGGAAAGAATGAAGCGGGTAAGGCGCTGCAGTCTGTCACTCTGTGCAAAAAAAAAAAACAACGCAATATATAACTTTTCTTCAATAGAAAGAATATGGTGCCGAGATTCCTTTGTGCACATAAAGCGATATAAACTGACTTTTCTTCCGTGAAACGGCCCCTTACCTTACCGTTGTAGGGTAACAGCATGTAATGGAAATCTGGAATACTGCAGTGCATCACACTAATGGCTTTTTTTGGTGACGTAATACAAGGATCATCTAGGTAATCTTGTATCCTGATAAGTGGTTCTCATTAAGATGGTATGTATGGACCTCCTTTGTACAAATGGATAGCGATGACAATCCTCCCAGATTGGTGCAAAAATGGTGTGGAGAAAGAGGGGATCCACAATAGTGTAGTATATATAAGCGTGGGTCTTTTTATTTAAAAGTACCTGTGCTACTCACATTAAAAGCTGAGAAACAAGCTATTCACCACGAGTGGCAGGCTCACACACTGACATCACTTCCGGTGCCTGTCTGTTCCGACGCGGAGCGTCACGATCACGTGACTACATCTGAACTTGCACCATTTCAAACCCACATCAGTGTGAACCTATGCTAAAACCTGCAAGCCAATTGGTTTCTATGCAAAAATGTGACTGATTGTGCACACTCTAGCTTTAGTAAATAAACCCCTATGTGACAAATGAGGTTTAAACCACTTAAGGTCTGGGCCATAGCCGAATGACGGCTACAGCGCGGACCTCAATTTCCGGGAGGCCATCATAGGACGTCCTCCCCTGTGCACGCCCTGCAGGGCACGCGCTGTGATCACTGAGTCACGGAGACTCGGCTGATCCCCGATCCTAGTAAGGGGCCGGTCCCGGCCCCTTACCATGTGATCAGCCGATCACATGATGTAAACAAAAGCTCAGTAATCTTTTTTTTTTCTCCTCACGCTGACAGCGATCACCGGCTTATGTTAAAGGGACATCGGTCCCAAAGAGGAAGGAGGAACATATGCCTCCTCTGTGCCATTTAGTACCCCCTGCCAGTGCCACCTGTCATTGTGCCCACAGTGCCACCTATCAATGCCCACCAGTGGTGCCAATCACTGCCGCCTCATCAGTTGCCCAACAACGAAGGAGAAAAATTTGTCAATTTTTTATTTTTTTTGTACAATGTGAAAGATTTTATGTCGCGAGAATCCTGACCTTTTTATTCTAAGCAAAAAAAAAATTGTGATTCTCATTTTGGCCAGAATCATGCAGCTCTAGTGGCAACCCTATTCATTGTCAAATGAGCAGAAACAGCAGCATAAAAAACTGGCCATCATAAACGACAAATCCTTTGGCAGGTGAATAGGTAGATTTATGCATTTACGGAGTATTAACCCGTTTGCCTAGAACTGAATACACCTGCTGTTCTGACCAGTGCCAACTTGTACAAGAGAGGCCTTCAGTACCTTCCTTGTTTCATTACTCAACAAGTAACTAGTTTGGGCAGGAAAAACAATGTTTCAATCTCAAAGATGAATCACACAGTTTCTGCCAACTCCACAATAAATTACACATTCAACAGAGACAATTTGCAAGGGTAACCCCATAAAGATGCCCAGAGTTCGGCAAGTGTTCCAAAGTCACCCTGGATGCCGAGTGATCCATCTACTCAGACTTGGATCACCCATGTTTTAGAACATGTACAAACTCACAGATCTCCTGCATGTGTGAAGGATAATAAAAAAGAAATGCAGTCCCTGAAAATAAACATGAGGAAGGATCAGGATATCCGCTTCTTTTCAGAGGGATTTTATTTCTCAACACAAATCAGAATGACACTTCAGCCCAGCTAGAACTATTGAACATGCCTGAACACAGGGGCGTAACTAGAAATCACAGGGCCCCATAGCAAAATGTTGTATGGGGCCCCCCCCCTGTAAACAGTCCCCCCCCACAAAAAAAAAATGAACTGTGCAAAACAGATGACAGTCTGTCTCCCACTCCCTTCCTACCTCTTGTCTAGACTTCAGTGCCTCCTCATGTGCCGAAAACAATGTCCAATTTTTTGGCGGTGGGCAGGGTCTTATCTACAAACATTTGTTTGTAGGTGTGGCCTAGTGGGGAAAGAAAAATGTGGCGCGCAAAGTGCGCCACGGCAAGGTATGGGGTTGGTTTAATCGTACTATTGGGTGTGGCTTAAAGGGGCGTGACTCAAAGGGGTGTGGTTAGAGTCTGAGATGAATGAGGGATGGAGGGAGAAACAAAGAAAGACCGAGAGAGGAAGGAAAAAAGAGGAATGAAGGGACAGCAGGCCCAGATCCTACACCACAATAGAAATATGTGTATTCCAGAAAGTTTAGCAATCAGCAGATAAAGATACTCCAAACACCTGGTGTTAGCGCTTCAATCATCCCGGCACCATGGTTGTTATGGTGTCAGGGTGATTGAAGCGCATTATTTCTATTATTACATTGTACAAATACAAATACTTCAACTCACCATAATGCAGAATCAGAATCAGTGGGAGCCCTGAGTGTGTCACTTGCCACGTCGCCTGCCACCAGATGCCATCAGGTGTCCCCAGCGGAGTGCTTCCTTACATCTCAGGTGTCCCCAGCGGAGTGCTTCCTAACATCTCAGGTGTCCCCAGGGCAGTGCTTCCTTGCATCTCAGGTGTCACTGTCCCCAGCCAGCGGAGTGCTTCCTTACATCTCAGGTGTCACTTCCCCAGCCAGCAGAGTGCTTCCTTACTTCTCAGGTGTCACTGTCCCCAGCCAGCGGAGTGCTTCCTTACATCTCAGGTGTCACTGTCCCCAGCCAGCGGAGTGCTTCCTTACATCTCAGGTGTCACTTCCCCAGCCAGCGGAGTGCTTCCTTACATCTCAGGTGTCACTGTCCCCAGCCAGCGGAGTGCTTCCTTACATCTCAGGTGTCACTGTCCCCAGCCAGCGGAGTGCTTCCTTACTTCTCAGGTGTCACTGTCCCCAGCCAGCGGAGTGCTTCCTTACTTCTCAGGTGTCACTGTCCCCAGCCAGCGGAGTGCCTCATTACATCTCAGGTGTCACTGGCCCCAGCCAGCGGAGTGCTGCTTCCTTACTTCTCAGGTGTCACTTCCCCAGCCAGCGGAGTGCCTCCTTACATCTCAGGTGTCACTGTCCCCAGCCAGCAGAGTGCCTCCTTACATCTCAGTTGTCACTGTCCCCAGCCAGCGGAGTGCTTCCTTACTTCTCAGGTGTCACTGTCCCCAGCCATCGGAGTGCCTCCTTACATCTCAGGTGTCACTGTCCCCAGCCAGCGGAGTGCCTCCTTACATCTCAGGTGTCACTGTCCCCAGCCAGCGGAGTGCTTCCTTACTTCTCAGGTGTCACTGTCCCCAGCCAGCGGAGTGCTTCCTTACTTCTCAGGTGTCACTGTCCCCAGCCAGCGGAGTGCCTCCTTACATCTCAGGTGTCACTGTCCCCAGCCAGCGGAGTGCTTCCTTACTTCTCAGGTGTCACTGTCCCCAGTCAGCGGAGTGCTTCCTTACTTCTCAGGTGTCACTGTCCCCAGTCAGCGGAGTGCCTCATTACATCTCAGGTGTCACTGTCCCCAGCCAGCGGAGTGCTTCCTTACTTCTCAGGTGTCACTGTCCCCAGCCAGCGGAGTGCTTCCTTACTTCTCAGGTGTCACTGTCCCCAGTCAGCGGAGTGCTTCCTTACATCTCAGGTGTCACTGTCCCCAGCCAGCGGAGTGCTTCCTTACTTCTCAGGTGTCACTGTCCCCAGCCAGCGGAGTGCTTCCTTACATCTCAGGTGTCACTGTCCCCAGCCAGCGGAGTGCTTCCTTACATCTCAGGTGTCACTGTCCCCAGCCAGCGGAGTGCCTCCTTACATCTCAGGTGTCACTGTCCCCAGCCAGCGGAGTGCTTCCTTACATCTCAGGTGTCACTGTCCCCAGCCAGCGGAGTGCCTCCTTACATCTCAGGTGTCACTGTCCCCAGCCAGCGGAGTGCTTCCTTACTTCTCAGGTGTCACTGTCCCCAGTCAGCGGAGTGCTTCCTTACATCTCAGGTGTCACTGTCCCCAGTCAGCGGAGTGCCTCCTTACATCTCAGGTACCCCCCCCCTTCCAATTGGAGCCCCTTATATATATATATATATATATATATATATATATATATATATATATATATATATATATATATATATTATATATATATATATATATATATATATATATATATATATAAATATATATATATATATATAAATAAAAGCAGTGTCTCTGCTGCCATTACTGAAGGCCAAAAGGGGAACAAAATAGAGGCGGAGCCGGCCGGCTACAATAGAAATTTAGCTGCAGCACCGCCCACCCCTTTCCACAGCAGGTTACAGATGACAGACAGACCGGGGCGGGGTGTGGGCGGAGCCACAGCTCTATTGTAGCCACTCGGCAGGCTCCCCTCTCGTCTCTTAACTCTGGTCTTCTGGAAAATGGCGGCCGGCGGAGACAATATCTCCGCCGGCCGCGGACCTCTAGCGGCGGTGGCGACGGGCAGCGAAAAAGAGAATTTTTTATGGCAACTAGGACAGGACCGCACCTGGCTGCGGGCCCTACTAGGCTGCGGGCCCCATAGCGAACGCGTGTGTCGCTATGGCGGTAGTTCCGCCACTGCCTGAACATGAATATGGGTATATTTGGTTAGCATTAAAAGCTGTCACCAAGAGAAGAATGATTGGCCACCAATTCGATATTGAATAGCACGTTTCCTGTAACCCTATCACTGACCAGATTAATGGTACAGTGTACTACAAAGCCATTCTGGGCATAGCTACATTCAAGAATTATATGCATTGTCCAGAAGGAAAGGAGCCTGGAAAACTCTGCAATAACCTGCTGTACAGAGAGGGACTTAACAGACCTAAAAAAATTTAAACAATATATATGACCATATCAATCAATGCTGCCCGCCTTGAACAAACAGATGGTTTTCCGGGGGGGGGGGGGGGGTCAGCAAAGGCAGGTAAGTGGTAGAACTGAAACCCCAAATGCACTGATTAGTATTGGAGGGTCCAAAATCAAAGTCCCAAAGCCTACTCTCACCGCTGTAATGCCTCATGCACACTGGACGCTTTAAAAACGCCATTAGCTGTAGAATGAGTTCTGCGACTTCTTAAAGAGGAAGTAAACCTTGATGCGCTGTTAGCAGCGGCATGCTGTGCGCCTGCGCCGTAGACATCGGTGCCTGTCTTTTTGCAAATATCTCCTAAACCGTGTAGGTTTAGGACATATTTCTTGGACCTACAGGTAAGCCTTATGAGAATGTAGCCCGAAATGATTAACTGTAATAATTAACGGCAGACAACATGGTGGAGTAAACTAGGCCGCGGTCTTTATTATTGGTATAAAATAAACATGAAAGTATTTATAGAATAGATAAATGAAATCAAACAAACTGTTAATTAACCAACTTCCAATAACAACCCAGCCACTACGACTCAGGTTGATGAATTTATAACCAACTTTTAAATAACCACTCCTTTAGAGTAGAGTAAAGGATGGCAATGAAACCACATAATATCATAGGCCGCGACAAGGGAGGGGGGGGGGGGGGAGATAGCTCCTCAGGTTGATGTGCTGAGGAAACTGGCAGCCACTATGCCTGATGCACTGCCTTATATAGCCTTTTGCCCAATCTAGAAGCTTCCAGGGGGTCAGGTGACTACCTTCTGGAAGATTCCCAAAGGTCAGCTGACCTGAGACCCCAGATATGTTAAACCTTAATTGGTTACTTAACCTTCACCTGGTGGGGGAACTTGAAACTCTCATTCTGGCACAGTCCCATGCGCTGGGTGGCCTTAAACCAGTCCCCCTTTGCTTTCAATCTAGGCTTACCTGTAGGTCAAAGTGGTCTGTAAGGGTTTACAACCACTTTAACAGTAGCGTTTTTCAGTGTTTGGGTTTTGTATCAAAACTATACTCCCACATAAGCTTATGGCTCAAAAACACTGAATAGCTGCGTTTTTCAGCTGTAAAAAAACATGCTCTCAAAACCCATTAGTTCTGGGGGGGGGGGGGGTCCAGACAGAAAACGCCCCTGCCAAAAAAATGCTGATTACAGCCTGTGTGTGTAAAATTATTATATGTGTGTGTAAAATTATTATATGTGTATGTATGTATATATATATATATATATATATATAAATAAAAAAATATTTATTTTTTTTAATGCCTGAAGCCAAAAAACAGCAGATGCAAAAATGTCCAGTGTGCATGAGTAATTTTTCTAAGGCTTAATCTTTACCCTGTGTGACACATTAGCTTATCTGAAGTGAAATCTTACAGTACTTTAACACAACTTTACACAAGGGGTTAAAAATTCAACAATGCTCTCTTCCATTACATACAAAAGCAAGAGTGATTCACCGGATTCCATTCAATTTCCACAAATTAGTAGTAGCTATAGGGTAGAGGTTCTTAATTTCACATACGCCCGATTCACAGACATGCCTCTTCGTGCATTTCCATATACTGTACAGTCCAACCCCATACCCCAAAAAAATAAAACACCACAACAACAGGGAATCCTAGGAAAAAGCAGCATGTTCAGTACAGTTTGACTATGTAATAACAGTATAGTGGAATGTCTGGTTTAACATTGGTGCCCTTACAAGAAAGATTTCTGCGATTGCAACCAGGGTGAATAACAAAAAAAAATTAAAATAAAAAAAATAAACACCACACAAAATCTGATTTTTTAATCCTCATCAAAACGTATTGCTTTTGGAGTTAAAACAAAAAATAAATAAAAACACCTATCAAAAAAGACAGTTTTATATTTAAGACACATTCATAATTTAGTTTATTCAGAATGAAATGGAGCTTAGTTATATAGCACAAGGCTGTACATTCTGCAATATATACATTTTTGGTAAACTTATTCAATGAATCCAAGCTCTGCATAACATGCACTGAAGCATTCACACAATTTCACAGTAACCATGAGATAAAAACAAAGTTCAGGAATATTTCTTTATTCCATTGTTTTGAAAATCTACGTACACTACAAACTGTAAGATGCATTTCTCTTCAAACAATCAGACGAAGTGTGAGTATGAAGGGCAACTTGAACTGGGAATTATTCTTTGTTGTTTGACACTTGTCCCGATGCTCAGCACCGTCCTCACCCAAGACCAGTTGTTCACCAGTTGGTGGGTCCCCAGCAGGTTAACTCTGGGCAGCCGGATGTGACTCATTGCAGTTTCACTGCTGGTTGCCAGCTGTGTAGGCCTTGGGCACACTGCAATTTGTGAATAGTCCCGCAGCCTTCTGAGACCCGTGACTTGTACCAGAAGGTTGCAGCAGGGAAGGGGAAACTTTCCCTTGGATCACCAAGGCGACCCGAGCAAAGGAGGAAAGCAGGTGCCTGTCAAAGCTATGTACCTGCTCCCCCCCCCCCCCAAAAAAAATGTATACCAAAAATGGTGGGGGGGGGGGGGGCTAGGGAAGAGGAGTAATGATATACGAGATAAAAAGGCAAACATTGAACAAAAAAAAAATAAAAAAAAGTAAAATATACAAAAAAAAGAACCATGCATACACCTGTAAATGCCCGCACAGGGTGGGCACATGTATGAAGACTGCAATTGCAATACTTGTGAGGTTATCGTGATTAACATCGGAGTGAGAACAATAATTCTATGGGCATAATTCACTGTTACCTCGAAACCACTGAGCTGTAAAAGGTTTAAGACCTGGTTCACACTTAATGCGACTTTGAAATTGTGCAACTTCATGTGCGACTTGGCTGACATCAGTGAGACTTCATGCACAGAGGTCTATGTAAGTCGTACCTGAAACCACCAAAAGTAGTGCAGGAACTACTTTTTCAAATCGTTGCGGCACCACAAAGGCGGTGTCGCACCGCTTTGAACACTCCCACTGCTGACAATAGGGTGCGACTTGTCATGGGATGTGACCGGTGTGAACGACAACTTAAAGTGTTGCCTATGGAGAATTATGTATGTATGTATGTATGTTATATGTATGTATGTATGTATGTATATATATATAAATAAATATATATATATATTATATATATATATATATAATGGGTATATATATATATATATATATATATATATATAACATATATATATATATATACATATATATATATATATATATTTTCTGCTATAAAACATATCCAATAACAATTGAAATAAAAAATGTCTTTATTCATCTGCTACATATTTTTGATAAAAATAAAAAAAATAAGCATATATTGATTGTAAATGCTATAACCTTTGCACAAACCAAACTATGGGATATAAGGTGGTATTTTTTTTTTATACTAGTAATGTGCTGATCAGCAACTTCTAGCAGGACTGCTATATTGCAGCAGACATTCTGACTGTTGTAAGAGGAAAAAACGTGCTTTTAAAATGGTTAAATGAGAGAGAAAAAAAAAAAGAAAATGATGCGTCAGGAAAGAAGCAGCAACTCTTGTGTGATATCATTTAAAACATAATATTCATAGACATATCAACGCATGCATTTGCAATATTGGAGTCCTTGTTAGAACAGTTGAGACACAACATGGACATCCAGTGTAACACAGTCTTATGCAGTGGGAAAGTGACAAATGCAGGACCAGGGTAATGAAAGGATAGAGTTAAGTTCCCAATCAAAGTTCATAGGTGCACTCCACACATACCAAATCCCATGTGCTGCTAACACCACGTGTGGCCATCACCAAAGAAAAAACGCCTGCTTACCAGATTTATCAGACCTGCAAGAAAGTTAAACAGCGTCTGTGGCCGATTACTCTGCCAGTGCCTTTGGACTGTAGTCAGTTTGGCGCGCAGTGGTCCTGTGGGTGCTCCCTCCTGTCCTCTTGCTTCAACTATTTACGAATATCCCACTCAAAAGAAAGGAAGCTCCACATGTGCAAGATCCAATGATTTTATTCCAAAATAAGTGGTTTAAAAACAGAGAGAGCATCTCTCTACTACATAAGATAATTAAACCAGCCGGTACAGATAAAAACGTTCACCCACGCTTCTGGGACTTTGTATGTCGGGATGCCGTTAGCACGTTGTCCACCCTACTGATGTCCTGGGGCCCCGCCAATGCCTGCCCCAGTGTGAAAGTAGCTTAAAAGGAATGTGGTGGATTTTATTCCCTGCTTTGCATCTAAGTGATGCAGTCAGCAAGTGGTTAAAGTGTCATTAAGCATAGACTATGAAAAGCTCACAAAGCCCCTAAAGCATTAATTATGTACAATGAAATATACCTGGTTGATTCTCCCTTCAACATTCCCTCCCATCTGCTCTGTTTCCCCATTGTAGGTTGAGATTCTGTATACCAGCCTGTGTCCTCTACGGAGCATGCTTAATTTCAATTCCCTTCTAAGCTCGTAATTTCTTCTTTTTCCTATCTGGGGAGCCCACATGACTAAAAAGAGTCACACATGTGGGCATATACACAGTGGCAAAAGACCCTTCCCCTCTTCCTTACCTCCTCCATGTCCTCCTATTGCTAACCACTATGGGGTAGGATATATTATGCTGATTGATTACATTCACTAAAGAAACTGACCAAAAAAAAAAAAAAAAAAATAGATTTTCCTTCCAATTTAAATCAGTAATAAATATATCAAATGTAATTGCCAATACTGTACCCGCAAAGAAAAAATAAATAAAAAAAAAACCTTGGCTGCAGACACCATCTGAAAGCCAGTGCCAATCTCTGACTCCCCATGTTCAATAAAGATGTATTGGGAACTGTAAAACAGTTTGGTATTTATCATTTAAATCCGACTTGCTCCTGTGAAACGTTTATCATGCGAATGGCACAGCACCAATCAGGGCTTGTCAGACACACTGTAGAGAGCACACATCAGCAGAGTAATGGAAGCCGTGCAGGAATAAAAAGGTACTTGGAGGATGGGAAAAAAAAAAAAAAACACAGGTTTCATGATTTATGATTTACTGTATGTGAATGAATTATGGCAACTAACACCTCTGATTAGTATCACCACGTAATATTTTTTTAGCCAAAAATGCAGCTTTTAACCATTTTGCAAAAAAATAAAATAAAATATATGTTCCAGGAGGGGAAATGGTTAAGCAGTATAGACAAGCTAAAAAGGTACCCTTCAAGAAACCCTGTCAGAAGATATGCTACATTTTTAGATGTTTCATCCTGGTGAAGCTGTGAATCAGCTGAGACAATGAACTCAAAAGACACAGCGTGACTTTTCTTTAACCAGCTTTCCATGCGCAATAAATAAGAGATGTAAACAAGGCCAGCAAGCCTTCCAGGTGCCAATCACAGTAAAAGCAGATACTTTGATTTCACGCAATTTCCTTTAAAACAAGGACAATCAAGTCAATGACTCATGTCTTCGAAAATGTATATCCTAAAAATAACGCGTTTGCCATACCATTCATGACAACAAAAAAATCCTCCCATAAAGATGTGCATTTACCATTTTCTGAATGTTATGTACTTGGAAAAGCCTTCCATGTGTAGACATCTATAAGCCCTGAAACTAATGCTGGTGCCACCATCTTGAATGTGAGATCAGGAGACCCAGCTGTCACTCAATATTCCCCCTTTTGCTCCTCCCCTGGCAACTACATAAAGGGTTATGTGGGTGGAAGGAGAGGTGGAGGAGCTGGGTCAGCACAGAAAGTAATTCAACACTTCTAAAGTCAGATATAAAAACATACAAGGAGGAAAAAAGTGTGCTAAAGAATAAAAAAAGAAAATTGAAATCATGTCAAAAAGTTGTATGTGCTTTTGCTTAGGTTGATGACAACCAAAAAAAAAAAAAAGTTGCTAAAAATGGCTGCACTTAGCTGCAGCAACCTTTAGAGGCCCCTTTCACACCGACGGACCGTTCAGGTCCGCCTGTCAGTTTTGACGGCGGACCTGAACGGGTGCTGCATGCTGGTCTATGGAGCGACGGATGTCAGTGGTGACATGTCCGCTGACATCCGACCCTGTCCGATCTGCCAAAAGCAGACATATGGCTCTACGTCCGGATCTGTTCCTGGCGGAGCGGATGAGATCTGATGAAAAGGACACGCTGTCCGTTTTCATCCGATCTCTCCATAGAGACCAGCAGTGCTCGACAAGCCCCTCCCCGCTCAGTGAGCATAGAGGGACTTGTCATCCGCCGGCTCAGCGGAGAGATCTCCCGCTGAGCTGGCGGACAGAGGCAGACTCCGTGCAAGCGGATCCACCTCGTGTGAAAGGGACCTTAGACCCCATGCACACTAGCATTTTCTATAATCTCAAAAACGCTAGAAAAAAAAATAAAAATGCTGGATTTTTGTGCCAGCTTGCAGTAGCTTTTAGGAGTGTTTTTACAGTATCAGAAAAAAAAAAAAAAAAAAGTAGAACAGAGGACATGGGTTAGGAGCAGTTCAGTAGCATTTTTTTTTCTGCTGGGAAAACGAAAAAGATAAAAAAAAATAAATCAAGAAATGTTTTTTTCTGCTCCTAAACACTGAAAAAAAAAAAAAAAAGTAACTTTTGGGAGCAGTAACAAAAATGCTCATAATAGCTTCTATGGAGCTTAAAAAAAATGCTAGTGTGGCCACTGCAGACGATACGTGTGGGTACCTCTAGGTGCATGCGCTTTATATCCATCAGCAATTTTTTTTTCCACTGTAGTGTTCCTTTAAGGTGCCCATAGACCTGGATGGTAGGTCTGTCAAGCAATCAACCACCCTCAGGTAGCAGGATTGGCCAGCATCCAAGTAGACAAATACATTTGGTGAAGCTGTATTTACTGTACCTAGTCAATGGAAGTGAATGAAAAGATGGGTGTAGTAGAAGTAGATGCTGATGGCAGGATGAACAATACTAGCAAAGACATTTTTCTACTGCTGAATAACTGTTCATAAAAAAAAAAAAAAAAAATAGGGCTGTGGAAATTAAAGATCAATTCCTCAATTAATCATTTTTTTGATCAATCAAAATTCTTTTGATGGGTACTCACCTCTCTGCCGGCTTCCAGGTCTTCAAGGAGTTCCGTTCAAGATCCGGTGACATCACTGGACTCCTTCCCCAAGTGCCTCCATCTGCGAACAAAGGGAAGGGGGAGGAGTCCGTGACGTTGAGGTGCTGATTGAACGTAATGCGTATGGGGGAGGAGCTACGCATGACTTCACGAGCTACACATGACGTCACCCGCTGCTTCCCTACGAAACTAACACGATTGTTGGCTTTACACGTTGTGTTTTTATCATCTTTATGTGAGTAGTCTGTGTTTGAACACAAAAATTAAATGTTATACTTAAGCGGTGAGCACTTAGATCTTTTCTTTCTACCCATAACCTGGCATCCTTGCTGAGATCTAAGGAGACGTGAGAGAGAAGTTTATGGTCTGCGTTAACCCTTATGATACCCGCTTGCATGACCACCCGTTGCCACGCCATAAGGTCAGACTGATTAGTTAGACCAGAGGTGGAGGGATTGTCACACTACTGTGGGGGGAAAAAAAAAAAAAAAATCTTACGTCAGTGCGACAGTTTGAATTTAAAACGTATTTGTGTGAACTGTGAAGTTAAGTCATAGATTGTGGAAACTAACTATTGATTGTATATAGTGTATACCACATTTACCACTGACTAATGCAGAGTTGCAATGCAAGGAGATCAGCTAAAAGTAGTTGGATCTGTATGTGCGTTAATAAAAAAAATAAATGAATAATCCATTAATTGAATGCGAAAATCTTAATCAGTAACAGCCCTTTAAAAAAAAAAAAAAAAAAAAGAAGAATTCAGTAAGACACTGGTGGTCATTTTGGTGAATTTGGTAAAAGACCGCAAGTTTGGCTGCCTGTCACCTCAGGTCTTTCAGTAGCTAGAAACTGGTCCTGCAGATCTGATCAGTTGAAAACACAGCCATAAAGTTCAGTAGGTAGCCAGGTGTGCACACAATCAACAGCCCACAGATAGAGGAATGCTTGTCTATTGTACAATGAAAGGGAAGACAGAGGAAGCAGTTTATCTCGGGCAAAAAAAAAAAAAAAAAATGTTGCGTTGTCAGCCCTGGTTTCAATTGGTTTTGGGCAGATCCGCCAACAATGCATTATCTGTGGAGCAGCAGTAGATAAAGAGTCTATTTGGGTAAGTTAACTCTACCCTGCAGAATAAGCACCCACAGCAGATAAGTGCATTTCCTGAAGTTACCCCTATAAAGTCAAGTCTTTTACCATGACCCCAAGCAGGTGTGTTCCAGGATCACTAGACTACAGACAAATGGATATTGGTGATCTGCTGCAGTGTAGTAATGTCTGGATGAAGAACTGAACTAATCAGAAAATATAATCCATGTGTGTATCACAAGAGTTCATTTTCAGTGATGACTGAAATGTACCTTTATGATGGCCATGAACAATAGCTGGTGGCTGGAGATGCAAACATGATATGCCCGTCCTCAGGCACTGCCAGCACTCCAGTTACACATTAACATCTGGCTTGACAGATGCTTACGCAATAGGCTAGGGAAGGGGAATCATTCATAGACAATAATTCAGCAAAAGCTTATCAGGTAGGAAACTACAATGATTGGACTGAATTTTTTAACCTGTCCAATCAGTAGTCCATCGAATAGCTAGCAGTGCCTGCAGGGCATCCACAGACAGGAAATCAGATCCATTACAATTTTAGTATAGTTCACCAAGAAAATGATCCATGTTCGAATCCTCAGATGGAAGTTTCTATGGTATATTTCTGTACTGCAAGCTTCACAACAGCAATGTCCCTAAAAATCACAGCAGAATCCGTCCAGCACAAGTATCCTTTTAAACAGCTTTGGCAACACATGGAAAAAACAGTTTACTACATTTAGGGCTCAAGCCTATGTGAAAAAATAACACAATACATACCTAATCGCAGCCGTCGATCAACAAACCAAAACCGCCTTCTCATCCCTAAAGCCCGCTACAAATCTAAGGGAGAACGAAGATTCGCAGTCCAAGGACCTCGGCTATGGAACGCTCTACCCACCAACATCCGCATGGAAGAAAACCATCTGGCCTTCAGAAAAAAAACTCAAGACCCACCTCTTCTAATAAGCAGAACACAGGACAGACCAAGCGCCTTGAGGCGATTCAGTTCGCATTTGTAGTGCTATACAAATCAGTCAAGCACACAGGACGCTTAAAAAAAAAAAAAAAAAAAAAAAAAAAAAAAACACACGCCAGTATTGCTGCCAGAAAAAAAGTAGCAATAAAAATGCACTGTTAGCCGCCCTTTTCAATAACGTTTATGGGCGTTTTTTTTATTATTTTATTTTTTTAACGGGAAAAAAAAAGCCAAGAACTTTCCCTACAACATAAAAACGCCAAAATGCAGCTAAAAGCTTGTTACAGCGTTTAGGGGTGTTTTTCATTTGTACTGCTCCTGGAAGCACAGGCTGTCTTTTTTTCTACTGCCCCTAAACGCCTGACAGTTTATGTGTCCATGCACACATAGACCAACATGGAGAGTGTTTAAAAGGCAAACAAGAATAAAAATAAATAAAAAAAAAAAAGTCAGATGCCCCAAACAGCAGCTGTAAAAACGTCCTGTGAGCATGAGACTGTATGCACTAAAATCACCAACTATGGGTTGAAAGAACATAACTTTGAACTTTACGAAATAGGTTAATAATTTATAAAATATATATATATATATATATATATATATATATATATATATATATATATTAATAATTTATATAATATATATATATATATATAAATATATAATATAAAAATAATCTCATTTATTTTATAGAGATTTCCTCTAACTTCCTATTGTGGCTATGGAACAGCAAGTGAAATCATTCCAATGGAAAAACAGACAGGGGAAACTAGCAGGGGTTTAAACACTTCCTTAAAAAGTTAAAACTCATACTAGCTCATTATGCCTTTGCTTTACAGGTTTTTTTTGTTTTGTTTTTTGTGCGGTTATACAACCGCTTTAAGCGCAGTGTTAAAGTCCAGTGTGCATGAGGCCTCATTCTCTCCAGCATGATCTTTCCTGTGACCATTTTAAGAAAGGGCAGAGGATTCACTCCAACCCTACTTTCTGGAGTTCTAAACCACCCCCCTTGAACATGTGACATGAAATACGTCTTTGCCAGAAATCCAATTCTCACAGTGTATATATACACAATTTGTCCCAGGAAGTCAGAGTGATGGAGCCCTCCCAGGATGCATCTGTGGGGCCCTGGCTACCATCACCAGTTCCTCTAGAGACCAGGTAATACAATCTATTTATAGGCAAGTAACTGCCAACTGCCTTTTTTTCCATCTGATCTCAGTATGCAGAGTTTCATGGAACACATAGTTTTCTGCAGAGGAGAAAATATCAATTTTAAAAGGGTAGTGGGTCAGCTTTACTGCAAAAGTAAGCCATTATTATTTATAAAGTTTTTCAATCTATGAATAAACTTGGACAACCAAGAGGCTGCGGATAGCCAAGAAGCACTAACCTAGCCTACTTCACAAACAGCAAATTGCTGACACACTGGCTTGAAAATAGAACAGTATTTCCAACTGCACTTCCATGGGTCTTACAATGCCAAGGCTTAAATAAAGCCTGCATTATTCAGTAATAGAATGCATTGATGAAGGAAATATGATTATTGCATGTCAAATAAAAAAAAAAAAAAAAAAAACTAGCTCTTAACACAAATACCCATTTCACTGCACTAAAACCCCCTACACACGGGCCAAATGTTGGGAGACCATCAGAATGATCTGGCGGGGGAGGGCCGTCCATGTCAGAACACAACAGCTCAGTGGGGGGAGATCACTTAACTAACTTTGCATGGTAAGTAGAGCGGCTCCGACTGGAGCTGCCAGTGTAGTGTGTGCCAGGCTTAAAGTTGATGTAAACCAGATTCATGAAATTTGAGCTGGGCACATATCTGTAGTGTTTTTTTTTTTTTTTAAATCTCTTCAAAGCCCTAAGTCCCATGGCTTTTTCCTGCTCTGTTCTTCTGTTATCAGCATGATAACTTCTGACAAGTTCTCCAACACAGGAGATAAAACCAGCTCGAAATGGGTAGATTAGCAGAGAGCTGTTCTATTCACAGCATAGCTCTGCAAGTCTCTGCCTATGTAGAGAAGGGGGGGGGGGGGGGTTGTGTGCCTTTCCTCCCATCAGTGCCCCACAGTGTACGGCAAGAATCCACGCCCACAGGTGAATCAGGAAGAGAAAATTCTAACAATATGAGCACTATCTAAACAGTATATAAAGCTGTAGACAGCAGATATACATGTAAAACTTATGTAGGAGGATTTGTTTACTCTGTATATCATCTGAGGCTGTTCACTTCACTGGGTATAGGTCAGGGTTTACATCCACTTTAAATCTCATAAAAAGATAGTTACAGAGCTTTCAAAACTGATTCACCTGTCATGACTTCGAGTAAGTCATGAGACAAATTATAAGCCAGGGGTCTCCAAACTTTTGAAACAAAGACTTTAGGGGGGGGCCGGACTGTGGGAGTAGATGTCCCAGCATCAGGAGGAGTAAAAAATGCCTCATCCTTAGTGTCAGTGTGAGGAATTGTGCCCCATTGTTTGTGTCATTGGAACAACTGTGCCCTGTCATTGGTGTCACTGCGAGGAAATGTGCCCCATCCTTGGTTTCATTGGTAGGAACTGTGCCCCATCGTTGGTGTCATTGGCGGGGATTGTGCCCCATCAGTTGTGTAATTGGGAGGAATTAAGTCCCATCATTGGTGTCATTGGTCCTAATTGTTTGTCACTGGTAGGAATTGTGCCCCTTCATTGGTGTCAGCAAGCAGAGGGCCACATTCAGCGACTAACGTTCTAAGTTGTAATTTACATTTGCAGTTGGGGAGGGGCTATAAATATAGGCAGTTTTTTACCCAACCCTCTGAAGCTGACCACACATTATACAATTTTCTTCTTATTCAATTTCCTTTAGATTTGCATTCAATTATGTAGTGCAAGGGCCTGCTCGATTGCATACGAATTGAAAGTGTTTAGGTAAATCTAAAAAGGAAAATTGTATAATGCACAGCCCGCCTAAGCGGCAGGGGAAGCTGTATAGGGATATTCAAGTGCAGCAGCCGCAAAGCTTTTCATTAGGGTACAACAAAAATGATGTCCTCCATTTTGTTTGGCAGGCAGAACAGCCCACCATTCGGGCTTTGCACACAGATGAGCGCATAAGTGTGCAGCTTTTCCTTTCACTGTCCAGTCACAGGTTTGAAACTGCAGGGAAAATCTAGTCCCTTTCCCTGTCAGAAAGGGCTGAACCCGGAACTCAGGACAGGAAGGACTGCACTTCAAATCCTCCAACAGGTAACACAGCTCTCATAGGTAGTTTATCTGCATATCGGGTGGTTTGCCAGGAGTTCAGCTTTAAGCAAACATTGATTTACATTAGAGGCCAATCCGGTTCATATAGGATATTAGTATTTTGTGTGTTTTAACTAGCAAACACACACACACACACACACACCCCTCAGCATGAACTAGGCTTGAAGAAGCGAGTGTAGGCGACAGGTACCTTTAAACTGCTCTTCCTTCTTTTGTTTGTGTATGCTTTGTTTAAATGCAGAGGAAACCTGAAGTCTTCCTGAACAAGCCCAGGCAAGCCAAATTTCACCAGTTCCACGAGATGACATAATACTATTGTCCTATCATAATGAAGCTATATACAAGACGGCTGCCAAATAACAGGTGCATAGCTGCCTGCTTTTCAAAGTGACTTCGTTGCTCAGTATCTGTATACTGGTCTGATATGCACAATCTATATAAAAGAAGATTTCCACCCAAAAGTGGAACTTATGCTTATTTGCTTCCTCCCCCCTCTGGTGCCACATTTGACACCTTTCCAGGGGGGGGTACCCGTTTTTGACAGGTCCCTGTCCCCACTTCCAGGAGATTGCGCTGGCCCTCAGAAGTTCGGCCCCCCTCCTCCTTCCTCTGCTGCCGGCCCAGTTTGAAAAGCGCAGTAGGGTGCCAACATCACATGCTCGCTGGGCAGGTAAGTGTCCATATATTACAAGTCAGTGGCTATAGTATTTATAGCTGCTGACTTTTTTTTTCCCCCAGGGTGGAATACCTCTTTAACCCAGTAAATAGCATAGATAAAAAAAAAACAGGAAAAATATACTTTAAAATCATTTTTTGTACTCCTGGATAGAATCATGGACAAATTTCCAGGAGCAAACTTTATAAAAAGAAAAAAAAATGTGCAACAGAGGGGGAGATTTAGTAAAACTGATGCATTTAGAACCTGGTGCAGCTGTGCATGGTAGCCAATCGGCTTCTAACTTCAGCTTGTTCAATTAAGCTTTGGCAATAAAACCTGAAAGCCAATTGGTTTCTATGCAGAGTTGCACCAGATTTTGCCCTCTCCAGCTTTAGTAAATAACCCCCATAACCTAGAAACACTGACAGAAGGCAAATATTCAGGTAAGATTTAAATGGGTTCCTACCATTAACAGGCAGCATCATAAATGGAAATAGTGTTTGTTGCTCATGGCAATCCGCTTCCAGCTGTCACCTTTGCAGTGCCGGGTTAGAAAAGAACTCAACACCTTCCTCTCCACAAAAAAACTTTATTTCAGCATATACGCCATGCAAATTTACAACTGCCAGTTCACCTAAATAAAAGCTATTCCCAGGAGGAACTTTTAACAGATGACAAAACTTTCCATTCTACTAAACACAGATGGATGAGCTTGCAGAATTCAGGACGGTCAGTTGAAGTTGATATGAAAATTGAATGACAAAAGAAGAAAAAAAAAAAAAAAAGCTTAAATTTGAAATTACATTTCAGGAAGCAGAGAATCAGTGTACACAACTGCAAATTAGATAAAAAGTAAATTGCCAGCTGCTGAAAGGAGAGCAAGAACTTTGCCGTCTCTATGGAAACCAGCCGAGAAAAAAAAAAAAAAACACACACACACAACACTGTCTACGATTAGCAGCATCATTCTTAAATAAAATACATTTTTGTGTGGTGATGTTGAAGCATTTCTGATGAACTACTCCGAACATGTGTAACAGTTCTAGGACTTCACCTTGTTGCATAATCAAACAAACATGGGCTAGTAGGATGCAGCTCCTATGACTATAACCATAGGTACATGAACATTTAATATAGAACAAAAAGGGGCCAAAAATAAAAAATTGTGAGCAGACAGGCTCTTTATTGCCAGTGACAGTCAATGGCTCTTTGGAAATAAAATACACTTACCTGCCTGTTTGCAGAATGCACACCAAGCTGTGTACAGTACTGCCTGTGTGCCAGGATGACTGCACTCCTGCACGTGTGTGGGAAGGACATCATCTCATGCCAGCTAAAGACCAGCACCCACAAGAAGCCAGGTCAATGCTACTGGCATCAGCATGTCTTTAGTTTACTTTTAAGAAGTACATGGGACAGTAGAGAAATAGGCAGGTAAAATACTAAATGCTTTCTACCATGATTGTGTAACAAGAGGATGGTCTAGAACAGTGTTTTTCAACTCCAGTCCTCAAGGCACCACAACAGGTCATGTTTTCAGGCTGTCCATTATTTTGCACAGGTGATTTGATAAGTTTCAGTGCCTTAGTAATTACCACAGCCGTTTCATCTGAGGGAGATCCTGAAAACCTGACCTGTTGGGGCGCCTTGAGGACTGGAGTTGAAAAACCCTGGTCTAGAATTACAGCCTCTGTCCTAGATGAAACTAGCCAGTTTGGGAATGGGAGGGATGTGTTGTGTGTGGTAGGATGTATGCAAGTATATATGCATGTATTACCAGATTATATAAAATTATACAGGGTAGGAGTCCTAGCATGTCAAACTGGCAATACACTATGTCAAAACCAGGTACCTTCTTCCTCCCTGCAAAAAATGATGTGCCAAATGTGAAGAGGGGGTGGGTGGGGTGGCGGCGGGGGGGACTAGGATAGAGCAGAACTTCCCCACCCATACAGGCAGTCCTAGACAGCCACTGCTCCCGAATGGACAGCTGAGAGTGCGGGTGCACTCCTCTCCATCTTCGGCGTCTCGATATGTGTGTCATCAATAATGAGACACACAATATAGGAGGCACAGCCAGTGATTACGTTTTTTTTGTGGAATGATGCACTCATTTTTCTAGGGTCCTGGGGCACCAATTATACTGTGCACCTGAAAAGTAGCTTTTGTATGCCAAGACCACCAGTATTAAATGTGATCTAAGGCCCTGTACACTTGTAGGGGCAGTTTCATGCACTGGGCATATAGGGACTGCTCTTCCATCAGACTAGAGGTAGAACATCAGCCAAAGTATCCCAACCTGGACAGAAAAACTTGACACAGGTTCCAACTCTTCCCCACTACTAATAAGACACTGTCATACACGTAGCACAATTTGGAAGATCTGTCCTCATTACCTTAAAAGCTAAGCTCCACCTAAAAAAGGGGGAAGCTCTGCTTACCCCCCCCCCCTCAGCTGCCACATTTGGGGGAGGGGGAAGCCTCCCCCCCCCCCCACAAAAAAAAGCTTTCTTTTGCTGGTATTTGATCGACTCTGCGTTTTGTTTTTTGTTTTTTTGCGCTATAAACCGAAAAAAAAAAAAAAAAAAAAAAAAACGATATTTTGTACTTTTTGCTATAATAAATATCCCCATTTTTTTTTTTTTTTTTATCAGTTTAGGCCAATATGTATTCTTCTACATATTGTTTGAGAAAAAATTATTTTTTTCCCCAGACAGAAAATTTGCCCCTGACAAAAACTGCTGCCAACAGCCTATGTGTACATGTGCAGTACATGATCCCTGCTGAGCACGCAGATGACAGGTCCGTCTCCGCTCACTGTGATCAGACGGACCTGTCAGAGTCCTGCTCTCCTCTATGGGGAGATTGGATGAAAACGGACCGCCTGTGTTTTTATCCGATCAGCCAGATGGATGGAAAATAGGGTCACCATCCATCTGGATTTCACACACAGGATTGGATCAGATAGCAGCGGGTGTTAACCGACAATTGATTCAAGGGTGACAAAACCACATAATGGTGCCAGCGACAAGGGTGGGAGGGAAGGGGGAGCTCAGCCAAGCCAATCCAGGAAAACTGAGCGGGACTTGTCACATCAGGGGTTTTTATAGACCCCAACACGTGTGGGAAAATGTGTTTCCCACCTAGAAGCCTCTTGACAATCCCGCTCTTTTTTCTCCCTTTTTTTTTTTTATTTAAAAAGCTTTATTTAAAAAACGTGGCGGCCACAAACCCATGTTGTGGACTCCTAATCTGTGCCCACTTGTCATTCTCAACTTATAAAGGCTTCTTACTTGCAGAGATATCATAGAAGCGAACAGTACATGCGAGAACCTTTGCCCAGCTGATTGCACATAAACATGTACATTCATATGTTACAGGAGAGTGCATGTTTATGTGACTAGCAGAGTCAGCTTCCATTCTTTTTACTGTTAACCATTTCAATCCCAGTTAGACTTATTGCAGCATGTGCCAGATTGAAATGCCCATTGATATTTCAATCACTGATGAAGTTAAAGAATTCCAGGCATGGTACATTGTTTATAGTTATTGTCCAGCTTGTACCAAAGTTCATACCATACCTGAACAATGGCCCTGGAAGCTGTTAAACACTGAAGTAGACACCACTAATCCAGTGATCTCCAATAGCCTCTGTGTCCGGTGCAGAATGGCTGCATTGTGAACAGGTGTTCCACTGGTGTGTTTTTGGAGAGGGTCAGGAACTTTTTTTTCCCCCCCTCAGTAGGTTGGGTTTTTGGTTCCATAGACTTCAATGGAAATGCATCATAAACACAGTGCTTGCATTTTGTGTTTCTGCTGCATTTTTGCCGATTTCTCGCACATGACAGCAGACACCTTCCAAAAATGCAAAATGCACTGAGAAAATGCATCAACCGAAACCTGCATGGGTGTGAACCAGACCTAAAAGAATTCAACTATAGTCACCTAATGTCCATAGCAGGCTGGACAAGTTCTGGTCACCATAGCAACTGGTGACGTTAAAATGCCAGGGCTATCAGCTGTGCTCTTCACACTACTAAAGTCCAGCGCACACACACGGGGCGAATGTCAGGCGGAAATCGGCCTGTTCAATGGAAATCAGCTGACATTGGCCCATGTGTACTGCAGCCGGTCCAACAGAATTCGGGCCGAACGAAAAAAAAAAAAAAAGAAAAAAAAACAAACAAACAGACTAGTAGTGTGTACTAGGCTTAACTGACAGGTGTCACCACAAGCAGAGGCGGTAAGAAAGAAGCAGGTGCACTGGGCATCACTCTATGGTTCGGCCAGCTTAGTGTGCGATGTTAAAGCATTGATAAAAGAAGAAAGGGGTTAGTAACTAGAGGTTGAAGCAGAGCTGTGCCGAGTGACATGGGGCCCCTGGGGTATGCTGCTGACAGATGAGGGCTGCCTGTGGTGATAGAGGTAGTTACGTGGACCCTCCTGTTTACTTTTAAAAACATGATAAACGTCGCTCAAAATCACCACAAACATTTTCTTTTGACATTTGATTTTGGAGTGAACGGAAAACCATATTTATTGTTAGAAACTCTTCCAAGAAAAATTTCCATACTAATTCAAATTTTCTCATCACTGTGGTTGGAAATGGACAATGCGACCCCAACAATTAGAAAATTGAACAATCAAATTATTATTATTTTTTTAACTGAGATTTTAAAAGCATATGGGTAGACATTACAGATGCTGAATCTGAGCTCACTATACACGCAACTGACGTCACCTGGGGCCATGACACACCCCCAGCAGTATACACTTGCCTGTCACATCACTGGAGCCATGCAAGGTCATTGATAGCACGACACCCCTTCCCCTATTGTATATAACTTGCAAAGGACAGATTGGCTTATAAAGCGCATTAACTTACAATGTACCATCAAAGCCTTGCGATATTTGACCCTTTGAGTTTGCACATCTAGTTTACAACTGATAACGAAGATCTGTCAGCACATAGCATATACAGGGATAAATGGTAAACTTAAAGAAGTAAACTCCCCTGGTGTTTTTGTACCTATAGGTACTGTAAATATCTCCTAAACTTGCACCGTTTGAGACATTTACTGTATACTGCGCCAATTAAGTCATCAGTCCGTGCCGTTCATTCAGGGCCCATGCTGTTACTGGCAGCTCCCACAGGCGGGAGGAACATCATCGCGGCTCTGGCCAATCACAGCGCTGAAGCCCGCAAACCTGGAAGCAACTCTGGGAAAGATGTCGGCTGTGTCAGCAGTGGGCGGGCGCCGCTGCAGGGCTTCGTTCCAAGACAAGTTATTCGTAATGAGCTAGTATGCGATGCATACTAGCGCATGCCTTTTTCTTGCAGGTTTTATTTTTTGGGAGGTTTACAACCTTTAACTCCCCAGTCCCCTTCTTAACATTACATAGGAGGAGAAAACTTCAGGATTTGACATTTTCGATAAAAAGCAAGTGAAAATTCAAAAAACATCATATAGTAATGCTATGTGAATAGGAACATGTAACAAATATATGAAGTAGGTGTTCTCAGTTTGGCTGCAAAAGTCGAAATACACCAAGTCTGCCACAAGCGCTGTTTGCTCAGTGTAGAAGTCTACACTCGGAGACAAAACATTCATGCATATTCATTCCACAATTGTTTTACAGGAATATTGCACAGTGGTTGGATCTATCTAATCCTAGGCAGGAAAAGGAAGAATGCTCTCAATACGTTGTTTGCAGGAAGGAGCTCAGGTAATACAAGCTAGCCTATACTTCCTTCCTTTAACATTGCAACTGTGCCTCTGCCATCTCCCATACGGTGCCACCTGAACAAGGAAAGAGAACAAGAGTTCATGCTTACAGTGATCACCTTGAAAAACAACCCATTAAGTTTAACCCCTTCAGATTTGCGCTATAGCTTGCTACAGTGCAGATCTGCTTTGATGGGAGGCCGTCAATAGATGTCCTCCCCTTTGCACGCTCGCCACGCCCGCCTGAGGTGCGCGCGCTGCAATCACCCGAGTCAATGTGACTCAGGTGATCACAGATCAGAGTAAGGGGGGGGGGTGGGGTGGCCATCCCGGCCCCTTACCACGTGATCAGCTGTCAGCCAATCACGTAATGTAAACAGAAGACCAGTAATCTTTTTTTTTCCTTCTCACGCTGCCAGCGTGAGGAGAAAAAAAAAAATAAAAAAAAAAATTAAAATAAAAAAAAAGCAGATCACCGGCTTCTGTTGAAGGGACATCGGTCCCGAAGAGGAAGAGGCAAAGCCGCCTCATATGTGCCCACCAGTACTACCTGCCAGTGCCATGAATCAGTGCCCACCAGTACATAAGTGCCAGCAATCAATGCCGCCTATCAATGCCCACCAGTGGTGCCAATCAGTGCCACATAGCAGTGCTGTCCATCAGTGTCACCTACCAGTGCCCCATCACTGCCACCCACCATCAGTTCCACCTCATCAGTGCCGCCTTATCAATGCCCATCAATGCAGCCTACCAGTGTATCCTCATCAGCGTACATCAATGAAGGAGAAAAAATTACCCGTCTGTAAAATCTATTAACAAAATAAAAAAAAAAAAAAAAAAAAAATTAACAAAATCAGCCCCGGACCAATTGGCAGCCAAAGGACCAGGCCCCTGCGATTCGGCACTGCGTCGCTTTAAAATTCAGTATTTAACAAAATATAAAAAAAAAATCGCCCCTGCGGTTTTTATTTTTTTATAACAAAAATGACAATTTTGAAAACAATGCAATATTTTTTGCAATAATAAATATCCCCAAAAAATATATAAAACTTTTTTTCCCCTCAGTTTAGGCCGATACAAATTCTACATATTTTTGGTAAAATCGCAATTAGCGATTATTGATTGGTTTGCACAAAAGTTAAAAAAAGGGGATAGTTTTATAGCATTTTTAAAATTTTTTTTTTACTATTGGCGGCGATCAGCGATTTTTATTGTGACTGCGCAATGGCGGACACATCGGACATTTTTGACATTTTTGGGACCATTGTCATTTATACAGCAAAATGCTATTTAAATGCATTGATTCCTGTATAAATGACAGTTGTAGTGAAGGGGTTAACCACTAGGGGGAGGAGGAGGGTTTAGGTGCCCAGTAAGCAAGTGGTGTTTTTTTTACATTAGGGGGCGGGGCTGAAGTCTGACGTCATTGATCGGCTTTCCCGATGACCGAACAGCCGATCAATGACAGGCAGAGTAGGAAGCGCGGGGAGAGGTTTGTTTACACATACCTCTCCCCGTTCTTCAGCTCCGTAACCCGATCGCGGGACACCAGCGGCATCGGGTCCGCTGGTCCCGCGGCCGGGGTCACGGAGCTCCCAACCGGGTCGCGAGCGCGACCCACAGGCAGGCAAATGCACGATCACGTACAGGTACGTGATTTTGCCTGCCCGTGCCATTCTGCTGACGTATATATGCAGTGGCCGGTCGGGAAGCGGTTAACAAAATATTAAAAAAACAAAAAAAGGAGGTGATCAAATTCAAATACCACCAAAAGAAAGTTCTTTGTGGGAAAAAAACTTTTAATGCAACCTATAAACTGTACAACTAAATAATATATATATATTATATATATATATAACACTTGGATTGCTTTATAGAGGGGGAGCAGTTCCTGCTGCACTTGTGAATAAGCCCTTAGTTGCATTCAGCAGCGGCATCCTTAGCGCTCATTCACGCATAGAGTTGGGGGGTGGTAAAACAGCAGGATATAATAGAAATCTATGACTAAGAGCAGCAAACCCGCAGGAAAGCTGCAGGCACTGCACCCGCCGTGTGTGTAAACTGCAGCACATCAGCAGTCCTATACTATTATGCTCAGTGTATTGCTTCACACTGACCTGAAGATCTCTTTTCTGCTGCTGGCACCACTCTGGAGACCGCTAGCAGGATAAGAGGTGGAGTGCAGTTGGAATCACTCCGCATGGGACAGGAGCCAACACTACAGAGGAGGCATCGGCTTATGCGGCTCTTGCTCCCTACTACAGCTCCAACTTTACAAGTAGTCCCTCTGCATTGCACTCCGTTTGCTGCTCTGGGATGGCAGGTCAACAAGCACTGACTGCGATCTACCAGTCGACTGTCCACCATCTACAGGTTGCCGACCCCTGGTCTAGGACAAGGGTCTCCTAACTTTATAAAATAAAGGCTGGTTTACTGTACTTCAGACTTTAGGCCTGTGGCCAGTGGGAGTAGAAAACGTCCTGTCATTGGTGCCCCATTGTTTGCGCCAGTGGGGGGGGGGGGGGGGCTGGAATAGTGCTGGGAGGAACAGGGCCCCCGAGGGCCAGATAAGGGTATGCAAAGGGCTGCATACGGCCCAAGGGTAGCAGTTTGGAGACCACTGGTCTAGTTAATGTACTACTGGTTCAATCATTTTTATTTAAATTCAATGTTAAATTTTATTTACTGTATTGGCTTGTATAAAAGGTTAATTGGTTATCACAGCTTTGCCTGTCATTGTCAAATAAGCATCGAAGTTGGCATTCAAACCTCGCTAGATTTTTAGGCAGGACTGCTCAGCATAGGGCTACCTTCATGTGTAGTCACTGAACCATGTCAGAGCATTTTTCCCCACGCGTTGAGTAGTAGTAAATGGTAGGCTGACCAACTTGGCTGAAAGCTTTCTAAGCACTTTTCTTGAACACTAATTGCAAGTCCTAAGTTTCATCCCTAGACCTACAGTGCCATTGGTCAGGTTACCACAAGCAATTCTAGTATGGGTCCTTTTACATGGGTGATCTTGATGCTGACCACTTACTAGTCTCTATGGAATCGCCCCTCACTGGTGGAGCTATTGGGATAACACTAGCAAATAACATTCAGCAGCATTTGGAGCTATTCAGGTAGGCAAATGGGAGGTTCTCCTGCATGATCCTGCCACCGACGATATGTCTCTAACAGCAAAGTCATCTACCTGACATCTGCCTAAGGGGAAATTTCCCCACTTGCATTTTTAGGTGCAAAACAGAATTGCAGGCATGCGCAACTTATAAATTCAAGCAAACAGGTTCAACCTTGTTATGAAAACATAGTCCAGCCTTAAAGTGGAACTACAATGCACCTGAGCAACACAAACCAAAACACACCATTTAGTTCATTTTTAAAATCCAAAGCAAACTCATCAATCCATGTCTCCATGCTTTATTTTTCTGAGGAATCACTCTGAAAAATATACCCCAGCATTTCTGGCTGTGGCTACCTTAACCACTTAAGCCCCGGAAGATTTTACCCCCATCCTGAACAGATCACTTTTTGCGATTTGGCACTGCGTTGATTTAACTGAATTGCGCGGTCGTGCGGCGTTCTACCCAAACAAAGTTGATGTCCTTTGTTTTCCCCCACAAATTGAGCTTTCTTTTGGTGGTATTTATTCACCTTTGTGGTTTTTATTTTTTGCGCTATAAACAAAAAAACATTAAAAAAAAGCAAATATTTTTTTCCTCAGTTTAGGCCGATATGTATTCTTCTACATATTTTTGGTAAAAATCTCAATAAGCGTATATTGATTGGTTTGCGCAAAAGTTATAGCGTCTACAAAAAAGGGGATATTTTTTTTTTTTTTTATTAGAAATGGCAGTGATCTGCGATTTTTATAGTGACTGCGACATTGTGGCAGACACAATCGGACACTTGACACTATTTTGGGACCATTGTCATTTATACAGCGATCAGTGCTATAAAAATGAACAGATTACTGTGTAAAGGACACTGGCGGGGAAGGGGTTAACCACTAGGGGGCGATGAAGGATTAAGTGTGTCCTAGGGAGCAATTCTTACTAGCGGGGGCTACCTAGGACATGAAAGCGATCACTGCTCCCGATCACAGGGAGCAGTGGATCTCTGTCATGACACAAGGCACCTGGCACCTCTCCACACCGCAATCGCGGGCCGCTGGAGAACATAGAGTTCCCAGGACCCGCGGGCTCGCTCCCAAGTCATGCGCCGAAAGGCGGCAAATTTAAAAAGGACGCATCTGCACGCCCATTAGCTTGCCTGTGCCATTGTGCTGAGTCACATCTGTGTGCGGCGGTTGGCAAGCAGTTAAGTTAGACCCCTTTCACACAGGCACTTTTCAGGTGCTTTTGTGAGGGGAAAAAAAAAAAAAAAAAGGAGGTGCACCTGAAAAGCTCATGAAAACCTATTTCCATTAACATCAATAAATGCTTTTACATTAGGGCAGTGCAATGGCGGGGCGGTGAAAAAAAAAGTCCTGAAAGCAGCAACTTTGGAGCACTTAAAAAAGCAAAAATGAATGGGAAGAGCTTCAAAAGCGCATGAAAAAAACGCTGCAAAATGGATCTTTTAAATCACGTGACAGTAAAAAGGTGCCCCCGCTGCAAAAACACCCGATGTTTTATGGGCAGTTTTCAAGCACCTCGTGTGAAAGGAGTCTAAGGGCAAAATTATTTATGTTGCATTTGCTTCCTGAAATCTACCTGCCCTTACCTCAGGCAGGCATGCATGCAGGAGGGTGTGCTGAGAAAACTCCTCCTCCCCTCCTAAAGGCGTATGTATGTATGTATGTATGTATGTATGTATGTATGTATGCATGTATATGTATGTATGTATGTAATTTGCCTAGGCCTGAAAACCAGGAAGTACTTTAAAAAAATGTAAAGAAAAGGTTTGCAACAATACGATATATTTTCCTATTTAATTACTAATGCTAGCAGCATAAGGATTAAACATAGTCAATGTTGATTAAGAGAGTGAAGTTCAGTTTTAGGCTGGGTTCACACCTATGCGAATTGGATGTGGATTTCGCTGCATCCAATTCACATGGTAGGAGAGTGTGACCAGCTCTCTATGGAGCCGGTTCACATACAGTGCCTTACTAAAGTATTCTCCCTCCTTGGCTTTTTACCTATTTTGTTACATTACAGCCTTTAGTTCAATGTTTTTTTTAAACTGAATTATATATGATGGATCAGAACACAATAGTCTAAGGCCCCTTTCACATGGACGGACCGTTCAGATCCACCTGTCAGTTTTGACGGCGGATCTTAACGGGCTCTCCATGTTAGTCTATGGAGCGTTGGATGTCAGCGGAGACATCTCCGCTGACATCCGACCCGGTCCGATCCGCCAAAAGCAGACGTATGGCCCCGCGTCCAGATCCGTCGCTGGCGGATCGGATCGGATGAGATCTGATGAAAAAACGGACACACTGTCCGTTTTCATCCGATCTCTCCATAGAGACCAGCGGCGCTCGCAAGTCCCTCCCCGCTCAGTGAGCAGAGAGGGACTTGTCATCCGCCGGCTCAGCGTAGATCAACGGAGAGATCTCCCGCTGAGCCGGCGGACAGAGGCGGACTCCGTGGAAGCGGAGAGTCCGCCTCGTGTGAAAGGGGCCTAAGTTGGTGAAGTAAAATTAGTAAAATACACATAAAACTATTTTTCAGAAAAAAAAAAAAAAAAAAAATGATAACTGGCATGCGCGTATGTATTCACCCCCTTTGTTATGAACCCCATAAAAAGCTCTGGTGCAACCAATTACCTGAAGTCACATAATTAGTGAAATGATGTCCACTTGTGTGCAATCTAAGTGTCACATGATCTGTCATTACATATACACACCTTTTTGAAAGGCCCAGAGGCTGCAACACCCAAGCAAGAGGCACCACTAACCAAAAACACTGCCATGAAGACCAAGGAACTCTCCAAACAAGGGACAATGTTGAGAAGTACAAGTCAGGGTTAGGTTATAAAAAATATCCAAATCTTAGATGATCCCTAGGAGCATCATCAAATCTATCATAACCAAATGGAAAGAACATGGCACAACAGCAAACCTGCAAAGAGACTGCCAAATCCTCAAACAATCCATGTAAATTCCAGGTTGTGAGACAACAAAACACGAAAAATGCCAAGGGGGGTTAATACTTTTGCAAGGTACTGCATCTCCGCTGCAGCTCCAGTGTAAGTTTGCACAGGGGTCCTGTGCATCTTTTGGTCTGTTTCAGGTCCGAATTCAGCCCAAGAATTCAGGACCTGAAACTGAACGGCGACGCACTGGACCCCTGCAGTGAGCTGCATGCGGCAATAGTGTGAACCCAGCCTTAAAGTGGAAGTCCACGCAAAAACTAAAATCCCTGCATCTATAGCCACCAACATTCTAACACTAACCTCTCTAGCCCTGAAAAAAAAAAAAAAAATCTGTATGCATACCATTTCTGCAGGCGACCCGACCCGATCTCCAGCGGTGGAAGCTCTGCAGAGGACATGTCCGACAACGGCTGTGAAATTAATAGGAAGTGATGTCACCCATAGAGTTACTATGTGACTTCCATTGACCGACGTGTCCTCTGCACCCGCCCACACAGCGAAGCCGCGGCTGACAGCTCAGCGTGGAATCAGAGCTTCCGCCACCGGAGATCGAGTCGGAACACCTGTAGAGAAAAAAAAAAAAAAAGGAGAAGAAGGTATGTACCGTATTTATCGGCGTATAACACGCACCGGCGTATAACACGCACCCCAAGTTTAGGAGGGCATTTTAAGGAAAAAAAGTTTTAGGAGGGAAGTTTAGGGAAAAAAAAAAAAAAAAACTTACATTTAAGCGTCATTTGCAGCTTGCCCAGCGTCAGTGCAGCCTTGCCCAGCGTCAGTGCAGCCTTGCCCAGCGTCATTGCAGCCTTGCCCAGCGTCATTGCAGCCTTGCCCAGCGTCATTGCAGCCTTGCCCAGCGTCATTGCAGCCTTGCCCAGCGTCATTGCAGCCTTGCCCAGCGTCATTGCAGCCTTGCCCAGCGTCATTGCAGCCTTGCCCAGCGTCATTGCAGCCTTGCCCAGCGTCATTGCAGCCTTGCCCAGCGTCATTGCAGCCATGCCCAGCGTCATTGCAGCCATGCCCAGCGTCATTGCAGCCATGCCCAGCGTCATTGCAGCCTTGCCCAGGGTCATTGCAGCCTTGCCCAGGGTCATTGCAGCCTTGCCCAGGGTCATTGCAGCCTTGCCCAGCATCGTTGCAGCCTTGCCCAGGGACGTTGTACCTTGCCCAGGGACGTTGTACCTTGCCCAGGGTCATTGCAGCCATCCCAGCGACATTAGAAGTCCGGTCCGGGTTTAAATTTCCCGCCGCCGAGACTCTGTCGCGTGCGCCGCCGAAAAATGTCCGAGGCGCGGCCGAAAAAGACCGAAGCGGCCCCGGAAAAGGCCGAGCCGACTGTTCAGCTCCGATCGCGGTCCCGCCTCCCTGCTGTTTCCGGAACGAGCGCAGAGAGGCGGGACTCCGAGTAGAGCCGAACAGTCTGCTCGGTCTATTGCGGCGCGGCTTCGGGTTTTTTCGGCCGCGCCTCGGTTTTTTTCGGCGCCGCTCGCTATTTTTTGGCGGCGCTCGCCATTTTTGCCATTTTTGAATTTTTTTTTTGGGGGTATCGGCGTATAACACGCACCCACGACTTTCCCCGATTTTTAGGGGGAAAAAGTGCGTGTTATACGCCGATAAATACGGTATACTGATTTTTTTTTTCCCCTTTTCAGAGCTAGTGAAGTTGGTGTTAGAATGTTGGTGGCTATAAATGCAGGGATTTTAGTTTTTGCATGGACTTCCACTGTCTCGGGGCAACCAAGGCGATTGTGAAGATCGCTGAATTGGAGAGGAGCGCAGGTAAGGATTAGGAGGGGGGTTGCATGAAGGTAAAAATCCTTCCACACTTGGGCGACTTCAAAGTCGCGTGGTTTTGCCGCGATTTCAAGGAATGCCTGTGTAAGTGGCATCAAAATCGGACCAAAAGTAGTGCAGGGACTACTTTGAAGTCGTACTATTATGAATGGCTGTCATTGGAAATCATGGGGAACGACTTGTCATGCTACTTTGCAGTCCCAAATCATGGGACAAGTCGTATAAGTGCGAAAGGGGCCTAAGTTCTACATCCTGTGCTGTAAGAACTTACCTAGAGGGGGTCCTAACAGTAGGAAACCTGGCATGCTAGCTAGGCACCAGTAAAACAAAGTGTTGTAGGACATATGTGGCGCTATAGAAATCAATTATTATTATTATTATTATTAATAAAAATAATCCATGCGATTGACACCTTCAGTCCAGTCTGTAGTTTTAGACATCCAGCTTGTCTAATGGCCTACAGATTTGATTTGCAAAACCTCCACCTTCTTTTCAATCACAGTTTCCGTTGCCCACAATGATAAACGTTAAAGGATAAGCCCATTTTTTTTTTTTTTTTTTTTTTTTTATTTCATTAAAAACAAAGGAACAATGATCTGTCATGTAGGTAGAACATGTCACCAGGGAAAAAGCACACTAGATATTCCGCATCTGTAAAACAAGTCACTGCGGAGTCAAGCAACCCCAAGAGATGTTCCTTTCATTTACTGTAATTAAGCAGAGTTCTCTATTCTGCAACCCCCAGTGAAGCAAAAGACATACTCTATAATAACAACAAAAATCCTTAAAGGTCACAACAGGAAGAGAGTGTATGCAATACACAAGGACAGTGCAACATGATCATGAACCATATACCCCCTGGATATTGTAAACAGCTCAAGGACCAAAGCAAAACTCTGCAGTCCATGTCATTAGGACAGCCTCTCTGATCACGTGCTTGGAGGAGTCAATATACCATCACCCAGTTTGTCCAACGGCCTACTTGAGGTCTGAAAAACATGGGTGGGGGAATGCAAACCTAGCTATGCCAACAAATCCTACTCGTGTCCTCAAAGTCTCCCAAACGCTGTATTCAGTTTAGCCTGAAGCATGGCCAACTCTTGACAAACAAGCTAACAATTACCATTCATGAACATTTAAGTACTTAACACACAGAGAATCATCAGACTCACGCCTGTCATAGGTAACGTAACGTATACACACCTTGTATACTTGTCCATAGGTGCCATTACCCACCACTTCCACCAATTCGAAGATGCCTGCTGGATCCTGTAAGGAAAAAAAAAAAAAAGGCGTTGTGTACAGATAGTGTGTCAGCATGTATTAAGGATGGAAATGTGAGTAACGATGGGATGGATGCAGCTGTTGCGCCCTATTTTTTTTTTCCTCTCCCCACTTGAGGCACATGCCAATACATGCAAACAAAGGAAGCCAGTGTGACTTGGAGAAGATCTCCAATCCTGGCACCCATCATGGGGCATTGGAGAATATAGAAGAAATGGGAGAAAAGATAAAAGAAACAAGACGGAAAAAGAAAGCTGCCCCCCATCGGCCTCCTGGAACAAACAGGCTGGACTAGAGGGGCCCAGCCCTGCCTCCATCATATGGGTGGGGGGGCTGCATCAGCAGCTGCTTGGGCTTCCAGCTCATCCATAGCGTACAAGGCAGCCTAGACTCCCACAGGCCTGTCCACACCTTGCAGGGCTTTCCTTTGTGTTCAATGCACCCCCAGACACAGATCTGCCCATACTGACCCCCTCAAGGGAGGAGAGGTCCATGTCCACCTACCCTCAAGGGAGAAGTCTGTGGTCACCAACCCTCAAGGAGCAGAGGTCTCAAAGAGGAGAGGTCTTTGGCCACCAACCCTCAAAGAGGAGAGGTCTTTGGCCACCAACCCTCAAAGAGGAGAGGTCTTTGGCCACCAACCCTCAAAGAGGAGAGGTCTTTGGCCACCAACCCTCAAAGAGGAGAGGTCTTTGGCCACCAACCCTCAAAGAGAAGAGGTCTTTGGCCACCAACCCTCAAAGAGAAGAGGTCTTTGGCCACCAACCCTCAAAGAGAAGAAGTCTATGGCCACCAACCCTGAAGAAGCAGAGGTCTATGAGCAGCAATACTAACCCTCAAGGAGGAGAGGTCTATGAGCAGCAATACTAACCCTCAAGGAGGAGAGGTCTATGTCCACCAGACTTTTGGCAGGCGAGTCATTGGCCATGGTTGCCCAGTCTTGTCTTCAGTAGCCCAGGCAGACTGTGTGCTCCTCTCCTCTGGATCCAGACACAGCAGGGCGAGGACCTCTCCTCTCCTCTCCTCTCCTCCTCACTCTCTCCTTGCACAGCTCCAACTCCTCATTGGGGTGCAGCAGTCCCTCCTCTCCGTCTCCCGGTCCCTATTGTGTTCCTCTTCCCCTTGTCTCTCCAAAGGACGGGCTGCGAACAGGCGGAATCACACCATGTTGAGGTGGCAGCTCCCAGCACAGTGAACCAGGCTCGTTCTCTCTCTCTTTCCCTTCCTCCCCTCCCTCTTTTCTTCCTTTCTTCCTCCCCTCGGACACACAGACATGCAAAGAGGAGACAGAGAGGAGGGGGGGGTGGGGAAAGAGAAAATCCTCAGCCAGCACAGCTACTGGAGCCGGCCGCACCAATCACGGTGTGCTATGGGAACGAGGCATCCCTCGGATCCCTTTAGATGGGAGCGCCGCTCTGTAGCAGCCGCTAGGTGGCGCCGAGCACATCGGGAGGGGTGCCGGTGCGGCAGAGGCTCGCCAAGTTAGGACAGCACAGCTGCATCATTTAAAAAGGATACAGTACATACATAGGGCCCCACTACTGACCCCTCCTGATGAGTGTTCGCTTTTATTTTATTGGTCACATTAGAAAATGATTGGATTCAAATTTGAAGGCATGAAAGCAGTGCAAGCAAAGATTACATTGCAGTTTACCAGCGGTGGCTGCGTTGGTTTTCTGTTTTTAGGCTTTCTTTTCACCTGGTGATCTGGCCAGCAAGGCTGGGTTCACACTGGTACACTTCAGTTTGGCCGCAGAGTGGTTTCTGTGCATTTTTACTCATGTTTTCTCTATCCAGGATTTCTCCAGAGCCTCTCCCATCCTCTGGAACTCTCTACCTCAATCTGTCCGACCTATTTCATACTCTAGCTGTCTTTAGGTGATCCCTTAAAAACTAATCTCTTTGGGGAAGCCTCCAACTAATCTTTTATTACTTCTATCAGCTCATCCCTAACAGTTATAGCCATTTTATACCACTTGCCCCACCCTCTTATGCTGGCTATACACTATACGAAAAATCGGCCGAACCCATTTTCGAAAAACGAACATTCGGCCGTGAGAGCAAACAATAGTGCCATCATGTAATGACCGATAAATCGCTCCTTGAGAGTAGGGACTGATGTAAATGTATAATATATATGTAATGCGCTGCGTAAATTGACAGCGCTATACAAGTACCCGAAGTAATAATAATAATATACCTAGTGCAGACAGTTCGGACGGGAAACACATTAACCTTTCACTTTATCATTCGTTCGGCAGAAAATTTCCAAACTTGTCCTTCGTTTTTTATGCTCAAAAACGCCCCAACAATTATCGATTTTTGTGCCCATCAACTGGCCGAAAAACAGACAAACTGTCGAAATTACCACATTTTGGCCGATTTTTCGTATACTGTATGGCCAGCATAAGATTGTAAGCTCCTATGAGCAGGGCCCTCTTAAAGTGGGAATAAACTCCCATCTCTGACTTTTACCTATAGGTAAGCCTATATTTTTCTGAATGCAAAACTTCCATATTCGGGAAATACATCATACACACCTGCAAGGATAAATGTTGACGCAAAAGAATAAAAACACATACAGCCACATGCACTATGGCCAGCTGTAAGTGTCACCTTGGGTGCAGGAAAATTCCAGGAGTTTTAGGCCCCTTGCACACAGGCATTCCAATCAGGTCTCCCTATCAGTTTTTCCGGCAGACCTGATCAGAAGGTTAATACATTCCTATGGACAGGCGGGTGTAAACAGACTTGTGTCCATTTACACTTGCCTATATCCAGGTCCGATCGGGCCCACTAAAAAAAAAAAAACAGGGTGGATTATAGTTGCCACCTGTCCGGGATTCACCCAGACAGTCCAGGTCTTGAATCATGTGTCCGGGTTTCAGTCCACCCGAAACCCGGACACGTTGTTCAGACAGGAATAGGGCTTGGAACAGGGCTAGACAGGAGGGTAAGGGGGCACTAGGTGCACCGCATTACTAATCTCTTTGGAGTGCCCAATTCCCAGGTCTGTTACAATCCTATAGTGCAGGGGTATACAATTAGAGGACCTCTGGCTGTTGCAGAACTACAAGTCACATGAGGCATAGCAAGACTCTGACAGCCATAGGCCCCTTTCACACGGGGCGGATCCATATTGATCCGCCCTGTGAAGATCCGCTGCTCAGCAGGGATCGCCCTGTCAGTTCTCCGCTCTCCTCTATGGGGGATCGGATGAACACTGACCGTCTGTCCGTGTTCATCCGATCCGCTCTGCAGACGGATGAAAAAATAGGGTTTTCCTCCGTCTGCAGAATCGGACAATAGCGGGTGTCAGCGGATGCTCATCCGCTGACACCCGCTATCCCCTAGACATGCATGTATGTCCGTTTTTCATCCAAAAACGGATGGATGAAAAACAGACATATGGTCCGCATGTGTGAAAGGGGCCATAAGCATGTCACCCAAAGGCAGAGGCATGATGGGACTTGTAGTTTTGCAACAGTTAGAGGTCCGCTAATTGCATATCCCTGCTATAGTGTATACTAAAACAAAAGTTGGGCTAAAGTGTTCGGTTTTGGCTTGACAACCCTAGGACGGAGTCCATTTAGGCGGAGCGCATTGGAGGTAGCCTGGTGTAAACAGACAGCAGAGTGTATTTATTTATTCCCGGCCGCCTATAGAGCAGAGCGGGCTCTGTCTGTGCAGAAACTGAGCGCACACAGATATGTCAATTGCCCGCTCTGCTCCAATCAGCAGGGGGATATCTCACAGATCCCCCGCTGATCGCAATGGAATCTGTCCCATGTAATAAGGCCCTGAAAGGCTTGAGTTTCCTTACATCTGCAAATGTCCATGAGCATGTAACCTAAAACTTAATTTTTTTAGTTTTGGACGGAGAGAGGAAAGTATTAGAACCCTTGTCAAGTTGTTTTTGTTATAAAAAACTAACATAGGTAGTAGATCTTCTATTATGGCTTATTCACATGGATCAGATCTTCCACCCACGGCTCAGATCAGCATATTTCTGCAACAGGTGTATAACCAAGTGTTTATAATTACATGCGGACAGGAAGCCTGTACAAATCGAGTCTCGGCAGCTGTGCACATGTATTGGCATAAGGAGTGTTTACCCGCGATTAGAAACAGGTTAGTGGCCCTGTATGCATATAAGTGGTACCTGCTCCATGTTTTCCTCCTCTTTGGGCGACAGGTCACATAGGAGGCCTACCCCAGGGTGGGTTCTTCTGGGCTACGCTGGGTACCTTGGAAAGGGTCACTGCCTTACACATAGGGTACCTTTACTGAACTCTAGTTGACTGTCTTGATGTTGATATATACACCACTACTGTCACTTGTATCATTAAGGGCACTTTCAGACTGAGGCGCTGGCTGCGTTAGCGGTAAAGCACTGCTAATTTTACTGTCATTTTAGCGGTGCTTTTCGGCCGCTAGCGGGGCGCTTTTAACCCCCGCTAGCAGCCGAAAAAGGGTTAAAAGCACCCGCAAAGCGCCGCTGTCGAAGCGCATTGCAGTCGCTTCGGTATCGCTGGCCACTGATTTCAATGGCAGGGGTGGTTTAGGAGCGCTAAATACAGCGCTCCCTCAGTGTGAAAGCACTGGGGCTGCAGGTGAGGCAGTTTTCAGGCGCCTTACTGTAGCTATTTTTATCGCTAAAGCGCCATTAAAAACGCCTCAGTGTCGAAGTAGCCTTAAGGGTAAGTTCACCTTTAAAGAAAAATCTGTAAGGTGAACTTACACAGGATCCACGCTCAATCCCCCCCAGTCCCGCTGAGTTTTAGCACGGCGATCCCCCATTCTGAGCCCTGTTATAGCCGCATCACGGGTCTGGGGCTTAGAAATCCCTGCGGCTTCTCCAAAACGTACCCTGTCACGAGGGGCGTTTAGGAGCTTTCTAGTTGGTTAGCGACGCCTTGCCCGTCCTGACAGTGGGTAAAAAGACGCGTGAATGCCGAGGGGATTTCTAATTTCTAAGCCCAGGACCTGTGACGTGGCTATAGCAGGGCTCAGAATGGAAGATCGCCACGCAATAGTTCAGCGGGACGGGGGGGATGAGCAGGGAGTCCTGTGTGAGTTCACCTTACAGATTTATTTGTAAAGGTGAACTTACACTTTAAGGCCCCTTTCACACTGGGGCGTTTTTCATGCGGTGCAGCGCTAAAAATAGCGCCTGTTCACCGCATGAAAAAATCCGGCCCCTTTAACTCCAGTGTGAAAGCCGGCGGGCTTTCACACTGGAGCGGTGCGCTAGCAGGATGACAAAAAAAGTCCTGCTAGCAGCATCTTTGGAGCGGGATAGGAGCGGTGTGTTCACCGCTCCTATACCGCTCCTTCCCATTGATTACAATGGGAGACCGCGGTAAAACCGCGGCAATACCGCGGTTACCGCGGCAATACCGCGGCTACGGTGGCGCTCTGCGGGGGGTGTTTAACCCTTTTTCGGCCGCTCGCGGGGGGTAAAAAACCGCACCGCGAGCGGCCGAAAACCGCGGTGAAAACGACGGTAAAGCAGCGCTAAATATAGCGCTGCTTTACCGTCACCGCGGATCACCGCCCCAGTGTGAAAGGGGCCTAAGCAAGAGATGCACAAAGCCAAAGCCCTCTCCTTCTGTCCAACGTATCTCCGCTACCTTACTCCCAGTAATGGAATGGGGTCCCACCATGCACCTAGCGCAGACTGAAAGCGTGCAATCACTTAACTCTTCCTCTTCCGTACCTGTGCACTATGGGAAATGAACCTGTTTACGTAGAGAGTGCCAACAACAACTCCTTTTGCAAGAGGCTAACCCATCTGTGATTTGTACACGCTTACAACAGGCTGCTAGAGAAACCTTCCTTACCCTTGTTGTACTGCAATCTTCATGACCCGAGCTGTAGACTATGTGTGCCAGTTACTTGCAATACACCCCTTCTATAGACCAGGCAAAGACAAAGTTTCAAAAGCTTTACCTAAATAACGTGGCATAACCAGTAGAACAAAAGCAACAGTCTTTTCCTAAACTAAGTCAGGCTTGTGGCTGCCCCAGCATACCTGCACAGGATAGAGTCCATTACTGTAGAATCCCAGCATTGGTGTCTTCGGGTGTTTTGTAGCTCTTGGTGGTCCCGTACTACCCTTGATCCATAGGTGCTCTGAATTCGGAAGAAGGCTATTTGGACGGACCCAGGTAACGGCGTCATGACAGGTAATATGCACATCTACTCACCAATTTCGTGCCCCTGAGTCAGACTCCTGTCCCATTTTTATATAGTACAGGACCAGTGTCAGACCCAAGAAAGCCCACAAGAAAGAACCCGGAAACATATTAACATTAACCCTCCCGACTGGGGCAGCATAAAACACAACCAGCTTACATGCAAATAGTCTGTATGCAAGTCCGCTCATTTGTTCCTAGCCACATGTAATCACCTTTTGAGCGACTACATGTGTACAGCCATGGACAGTGTCGGCCTGCCATTGATTTGTACAGGCTTGTTGTTCATGGCTGTACCCATCACAGAAATACACTGATCTGGGCAGTAGATGGCTGTGTGAATATCCGATCTATCCCTTACTATCCCAGAGATGGTCCTTACTATCCCATCTCATTAATCTCACCCACTTGCCTCCCTTATGGCCCATACACACGATCCAAAAATTGGATAAAAAATACCGCTTTCGAAGTGATTGTACGATAATTGGGTCGTTAGCACAGAGCTTTCGAGAGGCGATCATGACAGCTCATCCTTTATTATCCAATCGGACAAACACAAAATTTTTCTCGTACGATTTTCATTTAAACAGTACAGTTGTCGTCCGAAAATATATTAGAAATACACTACAACACATGACATCACTTCCGATTTTTTTTTATTCTGTTGTATGAGAATTTTTATCACTTTAGTATCCTCTCCATTTTCGATACGCAACTAGCATGCGAAAAAAAATGGATGATCTGTCGTCCGATTTTCTCAACGTGTGTACGGGCCATTAGGCTGCTTGCATATACCAGAACAGAAAGGCGGTGGGTCATGATTAAAGTCCAACTATACAGGAAGCAGAAGGAGAGCCACACTAATCATCCAAGGTAGTATTATATTAAAAGGGCAACAAAGGAAAACAGTACATTTTCTGACGAACGAATGATAAATTGAAAGGTTAATGTGTTTTAAGTCCGAACTGTTTGCACTAGGTATATGTAAAAAAACGAACAAAAAAATGCATTAATTTATGTTCACTGAACGATTTATCGGTCATTACATGATGGCACTATCATTTGCGCTCACGGAAAAATGTTTGTTTTTCGAAAATGGGTTTGGCCGATTTTTCCTATAGTGTATGGCCAGCATAACTCTCCTTGTGTCCATTGTCAGTGAGGCAGAAGGTGATAGGAAATTCTTATTTTTATTTTTTATTTTTATTTTTTTTAACTGTCCCTAGAACAAGAGGTAAGGGGAAATCTGGCGATGGGGACACCTGTACTGGTGACAACTGAGAAGGATTCCCCTCACTGGAGATTTTTTTTCCTCTCGCTTCCTGTTGTTACTTTGGGACAAGGAAAAAAGGGAAATGTTCCTAAGGAATACAAACAGCAACAAAATTTAAAATAAAATAAGTAACATAACTGGGGTTTTAACTCTTCTTTGCTCTATCCAAAACAGAAAACCATAGATTTGGCTAAATATAAACTTTAACCATTTCAGTACTCTGCATGCAGAACAGTATAACTAGATCGCATATCTCTCAATTTTTGCAGATAAGGCAGAGGAACATATTTAGTTATGTATGCACAACCCACCTACAATACCGATCATTATTCAGACCATGGAGAAATAATAGGCAAAAGTAACTGATCACTAAACTGGTTTAAAAAAAATCTATTCAAGTATGGTCCCGCATGTAAGAATGTAGCCACCCTCTCTTGCTCATTCCTGAGGTGGACTATGGACTATGGGATTTGTAGTGTACATAGAGAAGTGCACATGACATGACCGCAACTAGTGTTCACTGCTCCTTCCAAACACGTATGTGTATGGATTATTTTGGGAGAATAAGGGTAGCGTTCAGTGTCACTTTGAGTCTAGGTTCACACTGTAGCGATGTCAGACATTGCATGTGATTCACGCCCACACTGCAGTGCTGATCACATGCGATGTCTGTGCAGTGCGAGTTCAGCCATACAGTTGTATGGCTGAACTCGCATTGGATTTGCATAAAAAAAGGTACAGGGACTTTTTTTTTTTCCCCGCACTGGAATCGGATCGCATGGGTGTTCTCACCCATGCGATCCGATTCCTGTCCAAACCCACAGTTCGCACTGCTATCTGTGAACCGATGTGGGGGTGCCATTAACATTGTATTGACACCCGCAGTGGTTCGCAGAGGGCAGTGTGAACTGCCTGTGGGAGAGATGAGATGTGGGAACCAGCACTGAAATCTAATCGGTTCCCACATCGCTACAGTGTGAACCTAGGCTAAAGGCACAAATGTTTTCGCTTCAACATCATTTTTACTTTATACTTTTTTTTTACATAATAAATGCAATCATTTAGAAACATGATGGAAAGTCCAATGCCGTATAATACTTTTGGAGCTTAAAATATTTTTTTAGAGGTCTGTACATCAGACTATGAAGAGGGACAAACATGGACGCTGATAGAGGGGAAACACCGGTCCTCATGTAGGGGGCACAGGCACACGGGGGGGGGGGGGGGGGGGCAGACAGGGAGGGGGACCGGTGCTGCAGGGGGGGAGGCAATTACAGGAATGATGCACTGTGTGGCTCTCTGCAGCAGATGAAGGCTGGTTTCTCCCCCTCTCCCTCTCGATGGCTTTCATCACAGTGCATCATTCCTTTGATAGCGCCCCCTGCCGCTCCAATCCTCCCCGCAGTGCTGTCTGCTTTCCCCTACCACCAGGCGCTGTGGGTACCCAGGGGGATGCATCAGTTGTCAGGACTGGGAGTGCGGGAAGGGGCCATAAATATGTCATTTAACGGTTCCTTCCTTTCTCTGTCTTAAAGGTGAGATGTCAGGGGTCTGTTTAGAGCCCTGATATTTCACCCAAGCCCCCTCTACATTGTTGATTTATTTTTTAAATGTAAACAAATAACACATTGTAAAAAATGATTGTAATTTCTTTTTTTTTTTTTTATAATTAAAAAAATTAGGGGCTCATTCACACAGGTTCTCTGGCCCATACAGTGTGAAATAGCGATTTGTTGCCATCTGTTACTCCATGGGGATGCAGCAGTTGCATGAACTCAGCCGCAGGTCCAAATTTGATATGTGTGCAGGTGTGTGTGAGTGGCGCCGCATGCCTACTGTCTGTGTTTGGAGCCGTACATCTGCATCCGCACACCTGTCAAATTAGGAACTGCAGTTGTGTTCATACAGCTGCTGTAAGGCCGGGCATACACCTGTCGAATTCCGAACGATTTTTCATTCTAAAATTGCACCTTTGAATAATCATTCGATTTTCAACCGTTAGTGGGGCCGAAGCAATGGCTGATTTTCGTGCGTCCATCAAATTTGAGTGATTGGGCATGTTGGAAATTGTTTCAAAAACTAACCGTATATACTTGAGTATAAGCCGAGTTTTTCAGCACATTTTTTTGTGCTGAAAATGCCCCCCTTGGCTTATACTCGAGCCAAGCAGTTTTCTGCAGCAGAGAATGGCATTTTCCGAACTGATTTTGGGGCCCTGTAACTCAGGGCCACTTGGAGCTACCGTGTTTCCCCGAAAGTAAGACAGTGTCTTACTTTCTTTTTATCCCTAAAAGCCCCACTATGTCTTACTTTCGGGGTATGTCTTATATTGGGAAAAAATTGTCGGCTCGGGGCACATCTGGGCATATTATGGGGCACATCAGGGAAAATTATAGGGCACATAGCACATTATGGGGCACATAGCACATCAGGGCACATTATGGGGCACATAGCACATCTGGGCACATTATGGGGCACATAGCACATCTGGGCACATTATGGGGCATGGGGCACATTAGGGCATCAGGGCATGGGGCACATTACAGGGCACATCTGGGGATCTTACTTGCGAGCATGCAGAGTAGCGCAGGAAGCGTCTGTCTGTCATACGTTTTCTCTCATGTCACGCTGCTCGCTCCCTGGCGGCCCCTCCTCTCTTCTCGTCTATCCCAGATGATGTCTCAAGCCAATGGGGATTGACGAGAAGAGAGGAGGGGCCGCCGGGGAGCGAGCAGCGCTGAGTGACATGAGAGAAAACGTATGACAGATAGACGCTTCCTGCGCTACTCTGCATGCATCTCATTCGGCTCTGGCGGCGGCTCTGGTCCTGCAAAGGGAACGGCGTTCCCCCTGGACTCGAGCCCTGAAAACGGCGCTGTCTCTTCAGTCGGAGGGGGAGGGCACTGGCCTGGCACCCCCCCCCCCCCCCCGGGGGCGGCCCGCACCCCCAGCCCCACTCTTTGTTCCCTTCCATCACTGGAGGCAAATCCCCCGTGTTTCCCCGAAAGTAAGACATATGTCTTACTTTCGGGGTACGGCTTATATTAGCTGACCCCTCTGAAACTCCCGATACGTCTTACAATCGGGGGTGTCTTACTATCGGGGAAACACGGTAGGAACCCCATTGCATATGTTGTAGTGATAGTTCCACTGGCTTTGCACACCAAATTTGGGGCTCCCAGCACTAAGTGGCCCCGAAATACGGGGCCCCAAAGTCGGTCAACTGTGTCTATCTGCAGCAATATCATTTTGGGACCCTTTGGGTTCAGATACCCCAAATTTTGGCTGCAGCTAGGGGGCATTTAGGAACCCTTAACTACAGAGTTTGAAGTTCGGTGGACCTATAGCTGCAAATGGGCACAGTGAGGCTGCAAATGGGCACAGTGAGGCTGCAAATGGGCATTGTTGGACCTCTTTTCTACTTACAGTAGCTGCGCTTTTCTCACCCTAGGCTTATACTCGAGTCAATAAGTTTTCCCAGTTTTTTGTGGTAAAATTAGGACTGGCTTATATTCGGGTCGGCTTATACTCGAGTATATACGGTAATTTCTAATCAATGATGGGAGAATCGTGGGAGAAATATAATCTAAAAAGAAATGCGCATGAGCTGTGACCTGGAAAGAAATGAACATTCCCATTACATTTCGATAACAACATGAGAAGAAATTGAAGGCGTGGTTGATCTTCAATGGTGGCACCATTAGATTACAAAACGCACAAATGTTCGATTTTTGATCGTCAAATCGCTCGGAATTCGACCCATGTATGGCCTGCATAAGATAGGCTGCCTGCACACAGCACAGCAACATTTTAAAAAAAATCGCAGATTCAATCTGTAAAGGCCACAGCACCCATGTGGATGAGCCCCAATACCTAATTTAACCTCTGTTCACACTAGATCCAGTGCAAATTCACAGCCAATTCGCTGCTGATTCTGCACCAGATCAAAATCGCAACCCGGTAATGCAAACCAATTGCGGAGTGTATGTTAAGTTAACGACACCCCACAAATAATTTGCAAAATGCAGTGAGATTTGCAATATCAGATTCTGGATCGGACAAAAAAAAGGGTCCTGCACGAGTTTGGTGCGAATGCAAAGCCATTTGAGCTTTACAAATACATGGCTCAAATCGCACCCCAGAGACAATGTGCTGCGATTCCTGTGCGAATTACATGAGTTGTTCCGCACTGCATCAGTGTGAATCTGTGTTCACACACATAAATTTATTGACTTAATACAGTTTTCGTTTTAGCGGGAATTTTGTAAGTTATGTTAGGTTTGTGTGCACTAATAATGATTTTAGTGTATTTTTGGTGAAAATATTGTTTTGATATTTGGGGGGGGGGGGGGGCTGTCTGGTAGGCTGTAAGGGGCCCCGTGATTTCTAACAGCAGCCCTGGGGACAATTGCAGAAGGACACAGAGACTTGATTCTACATGAAGGACAGTTGGGAACTATGAGTGTGCACTGATAACGATCTGCTTTTCTCTCCAGGACAGAGCTATCTTTCTTCAAGCAGTGTCAAGGGTCAGCATCTACTTCCTGGACTGGGATTCTGGCCCCAACATGACACAATCATGTAATTCCTGGTGCCTGCTCAGATCTTACTTGTGCTCACAAATATCTGACACATTAGACCTTGCTGCAGCTTATTATAGGCTTAACCTATAGGTACAAATAATCAATGGCAGTTTACTTCCACTTTAACCTTATTTAACCTTTTTAAATGTAATTGTATTCATTACATTTAAAAAGAAACCATTTATGTTTTAATTAAATACCTTATTTTAAATCCAATGACATTATCATTGGGTCTATGCAATGCAGGCAGATCATGGCTGGTGGGAGGGGTCAGCAGGGTGCCAAAGTTAACTCTCCAACTGATACATCTGCAAGAGAGCTTGTTTTTTGAAAAACAACAGACTTATTGGCTGGATTACCGGTTGCAAATAAAAGAAAGCCTTAAATGAAAAAAAAAAAAATGCAGCCATCACTGCTTTTGGGTTTAATACTGATTTAGGTTGTTTTAGTTCAGTTCACAATACTGTACTGCAATGGTGTGCTCTGAAAAAAGTAGGATATACTGTCATTTTTTTATCACTAGGTGTTGCAACACAGTACACTGAATTGCAACTACTGTGGCGAAGAAAAGTAAAATTAAAAAAAAGATCACGATCACTTGAGATGCATCAACAACGTTATCTTCAGAGTCCAAAATACAGCCATTGGTGTGAATGAGCCCCTATTTAATTTTTGATAGAAATGTTAAATCCTTTGTCAGTCCTTTTCTGGTCTTGTATTTGTGTGACAGAGTTTCATACACTACGTATCACCAAGAAACAAGGTGATGTTAAAGTGGTATGGTAGTAAACCACAAAGAAAATTTAAAAAATAGTCAGTTTAAGTCATAATGTGCTAGTATGCATCGCATACTAGCACGTTATGACAGACTTACCTGAAAACAAAGACCTCCAGTGACACGCTGTCACCACTGAAGGCGCTTCCATCTTCACTCTTCCTGCCGGGTTTGCAGGCTTTGGCGCTATGAATGGTGGAGGACGTCACTCCCGCACACTGCATGCTTGTCACTGTTTACAGCACGGCTCTGAAGGAACGGCATGGGTATGCCGTTCCTTCAGAGCGCATAAGCCAGTGACGTCGCCGGCTGCATCTAAAGTAAATATCTCCTAAATGGTGCACGTTAAGGAGATATTACTGTACTTATAGGTAACCCTTATTATAGGCTTACCTATAGGTAAAAATAATACAAGGGAGTTTACTCCCACTTTAAGCCAAAATGTTTACAGCTGGCACACGAGAGAATATTGGATTTCTCTTCAGTTTAAAAAAGTATCCCTCTATTTCCTGTTTTGTCACCAGAACAGGAAGTAAGAGAAAATATCACAAACGGTGAAGAGGTAGGTGCGTGTAAACAAACACAAGTCTGTTTACACCCGCCTGTCTATAAGGATGAATGGACCTTCAGTTTTTCAGGCAGACCTGATAAGAACGCCCCTCTGAAAGGGGTCTGACAAGCTAAATGTTCAATGAGATTTTAGTGGCTGAATTTACATACATGTTGTATGGTTAATCATGCTTGGGCTAATTTGTGAAGTGATGAAAACTGAAAGCATCGGAGTTCTCATGATACATACAGTGTCACTCATAGGATATAGAGCACCATCTACTGGATGATGGGATGAGCATGAAGCACACCAGTGCCAGTGATGCCTTATTTCATATTTAAAGTGGACCTTGACTCTAAAATGCCTAAATACCCACACGCTTCGATAAAGAACTGAGCAAATGCAAAAAAAAATGTAATCTTAGTAAAATTAAATGTTGATTCCATTTGGCTAGCACTGGGTCATGTGACCACTGTTGAGCCATAGGTCATGTGGTCTTTTCCAGAGGCTCTTGTGGGAATGGTGGCAATCAACAGTTCCACCTGTAGTTACAGTATGTTTCTTTTCTGCAGAAAGCATGTGACCAATAACTCAGCATTTTCTTTTTACTGAGATAAAGCTGTCATCAATGTCAGTCCCTTTTCAAAGCACGGGCATTGATTATATATTTATAGGTGAAGAAACAGGTGTCTTTAACACTGGTCCCCAATAAACCTGCTCTGATCTATTTTCTCACATCATTGTCTCTATCTGAAAGAGGGCTCAGTAGTTACATCATTCTCTCTGTTGTACACTGTCTGCTCAGCTGACTAGATAAGGAATTGTCGGGGATAACATGGTTACTATTTCCCAATCCCCATTTCCACATGAGGGCGTGGCCTTTTTTGAAGTACTTTAAAAAGATCCCAAGATATTCGAAAATTGTATATTTCCCTATCTATAATTTTTCTTTTCTGACACATAAGCATTACAACAGTGTTTCTCAACTCCAGTCCTCCAGACCTTGGGACCAACAGGTCATGTTTTCAGGCTTTGCCATTATTTTGCACAGGTGATTTGATCAGTTTCACTGCCTAAGGGCTCTTTCACACGGGGCGGATCAGTGCAGATCCGCCCCGTGGATAGCCGCTTGCTCAGCGGGGATCGCCAGAGCGATCTCTGCTGAGCAGGAAGATGACAGGTCCGTCTCTGCACACATCGCAGGGACGGACCTGTCAGAGCGCCGCTCTCCCCTATGGGAGATCGGGTGACGACGGACCGTAGAGTCCGTCGTCATCCGATCCGCTCTGCAGACGGATGAAAAAATAGGGTTTTCCTCCGTCTGCAGAAACGGAGCATAGCGGACACGGACGAGATCGGGTGTCAGCGGATGCTCATCCGCTGACACCCGCTATCCCATAGGGATACCTGTATGTCCGTTTTTCATCCGAAAACGGAAGGATGAAAAACGGACATACGGACCGTCCATGTGAAAGAGCCCTTAGTAATTACCACAGCCGTTTCATCTGAGAAAATCCTGAAAATATGACCTCCTGTTGGGGCGCCTTGAGGACTGGCGTTGGGAAACACTGCATTACAACCTACTTATGGGGTGCCTCCACCCTCTCCACTATGATGATCGACTATACCACTATACATATACATATTTACTATACGTTATTTGTAAATTAGCCACCACAATAAGCCAGACAGGGAAGGACATGAATAATGCCATGCTTGTGTGTCAGAAAGGGAAAATTACTAATAGGTAATTACACATTTTTCAGATTTCCTAACACAAACATGGCAATACACCTTAAGGCCCCTTTGACACGGGGCGGATCCGTATTGATCCGCCCCGTGAAGATCTGCTGCTCAGCGGGGATCGCACAGCTGTTCCCCGCTGAGCCGGCTGATGACAGGGCGGTCCCTGCACACTGTGCAGGGACCGTCCTGTCAGATCTCCGCTCTCCTCTATGGGGGATCGGATGAACACGGACCGTCTGTCCGTGTTCATCCGATCCGCTCTGCAGATGGATGAAAAAATAGGGTTTTCCTCCATCTGCAGAATCGGACAATTGCGGAGGCGGACAATATCGGGTGTCAGCGGATGCTCATCCGCTGACACCCGCTATCCCATAGACATGCATGTATGTCCGTTTTTCATCCAAAAACGGATGGATGAAAAACGGACATACGGTCCGCATGTGTGAAAGGGGCCGTACTCACAGAACATAGCTAGCAGATGAAAAAACAAGGAAGGGGATGCACGTAAAATGTATTAACATGATATAATCAAAAGAGGCAGCATGGATCTGCCAAAGCCCACCAATGTATTGGCCACAAGATCTAAAATGTAATGAAAAGTTTCATATGGTAACTACATTGCTGCTTTGCATATTTCTTCTGGGGGAAATCTCCTTGTATGCTGCCTAAAAGGTTGCAATACAGTAGCTATCGTTGTGTGTGTTGTAACTTCCCGAGCAATACTGATTTCTCTTACTGTAGGCTTTTCAAATTAATTACCAAGCAGGAGGCTTTGGTTCTGGAAGTAGCCACCCGTCCTTTGCAGGCTCCTGACGGAAGTATAAAAGGCTGTCAGGGTCTCTGAAGTCTCTTGTTTTCTAAAGATGAATCTGAAGAATGTAACCTACATCAAAAGGCTGGCTAGTATCTTCAGATGTGCTTGGTAACTTTAATATGATTTCCTGATTAACATGGAATGAAGAAGTAACTTTATTTCTGAAACGAGGAAGAAGATGCAGAACCACTCTATCCTGGAAAAAAAGAGATAACGGAAAATTGTTATCAAATACTTACCGTAATTTTCCTTTCCTGACCCATCCTCACGTCAGCACACAATGGGTTAACACCTCCTCTGAAGCCCCACATGACCACCTGTTCCTAGCTAAATAAAAGACAGCCCCTCCCCCAACTAAGGTGTTCGATAACCTAGCCTGAGCCACTAGGGAGGGAGTCCTGTGCTGACGTGAGGATGGGCTAGGAAAGGAAAATTACGGTAAGTATATGATAATTTTCAGTTTTCCTGGCCCACCTCACATCAGCACACAGCAGGGTATACCATAGCTGAATAAATGGGTGGGAGAGAACAAATGAAAAGAGACACTGACAATCAAAGAAAAGTTACTAAAGCCAAAAATAATTGATCTCTCTTGTCCCAAACTTGCTGACCGCACATTTAGTTTGTAAAGTTAAATGAAGGCTGCATAAGTCCTTCAAGCAAGCAGTCCTGGCACAACTGCACCAAAGGCTGCCACCCCTCTAGTCAAATAAGCTTGCAATTGTTTCAGAGCAGCAAGGCCTACTTACTGCATGCCAATCTAATCACCCTGGTAACCCAAGAATGGATAACTCTTGAGGACCTGATGGCTAAATTAAAAGATTGTCCACTTTCTTCTTTTGACCAAGTACGCTGTTAGTAACTTAACGAGAGGCAGCTGGTAGGTTTTTGTTTGGGTGGGGCAGCAAACAACTGAACCCCCCCTTCCCCTTTGGCAACTCAAACACCCCCCCCCCCCCCTGCCGCTGTCTGATGGTCAGTCCACTGGCACTTACCCCATCTAAACGTCCGAGGAGCATCTGGGATCGGGCATCCGAGGTGCAGTGGCGGGAATCGGGCATCCACAGGAGCAGTGGCGGGGACCGGGCATCCATGCATGGGCTCTTCTCCTCCTTGCTTCCGCCATCTCCTCCCCTCCTCCTAGACATCCAATAAGAGCGCCTGTCCTTTCAGCCAATCGAGTGACGGGTATCAGACCCGCTACCCGATTGGCCGGGAGGAGAATCAGTGTTGCAACAGCGAATGTTCATTCGCTGTTGTAACACACCTGGGTGGGATTGGAGCGCACTCTCTGCGACCTGATCCCACTCTAGCCTCTGGCTCTAATCAGGTGCTTCAAAAAAAAAAAAACCCTGGCCTCTCTAATTCATGTGACCTGAAAGGGGCCAGACGCATGTATAGGGGCAGCCACGGTGGCAAAGGATAGATTCATGCTATGTATGACTCTATCCATTGCATATAGGGGGGTCGCGAGGAGAGAGGGGGCAGCGCCCGGGCGGCCCTAATGGACAGGCCACCGCTAAACTTGACCATGTGTAAGGAACTGAAGTCTTCCTGGTGTGCACTCAGTGACTCTCGTGTGAGAGTAAGCTTTGCTGGAAACTGGATACCACTTTAAAATTGAACTTTGGAGATAGATATGGCATCTCTATCTCTGTTAAAAAAATAAAATAAAAAAAAAAGACACCAAAGGGCCCTTGCAGAAAAGTGTTGCAATCTTCAACATCCTTTTGTAAGAAGTAGTTGCTGTCAGAAGAACTAGTTTTACCGTGAGGTACTTCAAAGGAAATGAAATCATTGGAGCAAAGGGTGCTCTCAGATCCAAGTCCCACAGAGGGAACAAGGATTTCCCTCAAGGTCATATATAGATTGTCATCTGTAAGAAGCATCTGGTCACTGGCTTTTGCACCCATCTGCAGCCTATGAAAGATAAAGTAGAGATATGTACCTTAAATGGAGTTGTATGCCAGACCAATCTCTAGTGCTAACTGTAAAATGTCAAGGATAATGGTTAGAGCAGGAAACACAGGAGAGCAAGGTTTGTTGAGCAAAACTTCTTTCATATCCTCTTATATGTAACGCCATGGATGATCTTCTGGTCACCAGGGTTTTAACAACCTCGGATAAGAATCCCAGCACCTCTAGTCTAGCCTATTACATAGCCAGGCTATTAAAAGTAGTCTCATTGGATTGGGGTGCTGTCACTGACCTTGCCATAAAAAAGATTTAATTTGAAACGGGTTTGGTGGTGCTGATGACATCTGGGGGAGCAGTGAAATCCTAGGCCTTCTCAGTAGGTGGAAATGACCTGTTCTGTCCAAATTTTCAGAAGCACCTTTATATCCAAGGACACCGGAGAGAGACAAAGATCAAACAGAAACTTCCATGGCACTGTGAACCTATCTTGTATGACGGAGTCTTTGCATTGGTATCCTGTTGCAAATATCAGAAGCTGCATGTTCAGTGAAGTCTCCCTGAGAACTACTGCTGGAAAGCCCCATAGGACCAATATTGGTTTGAGGCACTTGTTGAAAAGTATTCTGCCTAACTGAACCAATAGTTGATTTTGCTTTCCTGGCAAGAAGACCAACCTTAACTGACTGTATATGGTTCTCTGCCCCGCAAAAAGTTTCTTTGCAAGATGTAACAGGAAAAGACTTTTGGTGTCTCCTTGTTAGGCAATGTAGGCTACTACCGTCTTTTTGTCAACCTTACTCCGGCCCCCTTGAAGATTCTGAAAAGCTTGCAATGCTAAAAAAGGCTTCCTTCCATTCGAGATACTTGGGGAGTCTGCGCTCCACTGCGCTCCACTGCGCTCCAATGGCCTTGCACTTGTTTCTTCAGGCTGTGGACTCCCTAGCCCCAGAGACTGGTATCTGGCCTAAGAATCATCCTATCTCCTGGGCTGAGAGGCATGCCCTGAAAGAAGCACAGTGGCAATGCCCAAAATTCCAGTTCTTGCTGAATTTGTACAGGAAAAGATTTTCTGATCCATAGACAGTCCAGCTCATAGACTAAGGAAAGCAAATTGAAACGCCCTCATGTGCCACCTGGCCCAAGGTACCACCACTGCCAACAAGTTCTTCAAAAAGATTCCTGGGACTGTGCCAATTCTGTAAAAGGCAGTCACCTGAACTGGAAGTGACATCTGGCCACCGCAAATCTCACACGCCTCTGATGCTCGGCATTGATCGGAACATGGAAATATGAGTTTGCAGGCCGATTGATACCAACTGGTCCTCCTGCTGAACTGTCTATGTGTCTGTCTGCATGGACTCCATCTTGAACCTTTTGGTGTGTATGAACACATTTGATTCCTTCAAACTGAAACAGGCCAGAACGCTCCTGCCTTAGGTACTAGAAAAACTGGGGAGAAAACCCCCCTAATTGATTCTATGTTTTTGGCATCACTGGCATTATGGCCTTGTAGCAGTATAAATCCTTATACCTAATCTTGCAAACATTTTTTCTTCTGAGATCTGTTGGTCATAAATTAAATGGATTCAGTGGTCAACTTTGGAATTCTCCATTGTACTCCCACCCAACTTCTGGACCAACTGGTCTTTGATGATTGTCGTCCAAATCCTCCAGAAGGAGGCTACAATCAACTTCACTCAGGCCCACTGGCCCTAACTGGAAGAGACTGGTTGGATGCAGCTGCAAAAGACTTTCTTCTATGACCTTCCAGGATGGCACACATGAGAGATGAGGGCTCCTCCCTACAGGAAACACAATCACATGACAGCTTTGTTATAAGTCCCCACCCTCCCCTTGATCCTCAGTATTGATTGTGTTTTTTTCCCGAACACAGCAGCATGTTTGTTTTTTTCTTAACCGAATGACCGGGGAGGGTCTGATGGTTCCCCTGTTGAGACAGGTTTTAGGGAAGCCGGGGAGGGCTGAACTAACCTGTAAGGTTTGTCCTCTCTCACAGGTCGCCCCCATATCAGCACTAGCGCTCTGGTCGCGGGGAGGCACGCCATCGATGAAGCTGTTTTGAATCCACCGCCAGCCGCTCTCCATTGTTTCAGTTTGCAGGAAGTTCTGTCCTCCAAGCCTCACTCTGAGTACGACTGCATCACAGGAAGTGGGCGAAGCCGAGGTCACGGCGCAACCCGGAAGTAATACACCGGGAGAAGCGTGGAGAGCGGCGTGGAGCAGCAGAGCCTCTGCTAACAGCTGCAGTATGGGCGGTGTGAAGCGGTTGGCTGACTATACCTGCCTCAACCTACGGTATCAGCAGCCCAAGACCCTGCTAACCTCCTCATGGAGCAGGAGGAGGGAAAAGCACCTACTGCGGGCAGATCCAGGTCGGGGCCCAGTGAGTAAAAACCCCCTTGGAAAGAGAGTGGACAAAGGGATAAGAAAATCCAGATTCCTGTGGTCAGGAATCAGTGATAAAGTCAGGAAAGGCTGAACTTTTAGCTTGACCCTTCCTCTCTCTCCGGTACAAGCCCGCAGTCTTGGGGGAAGACATATATTGTGATGTGTTATGTCTCCTATCTTACAGAGTCCCCCAGCGGAGTCCAGGAGGCCCCAGATAAACACCCTCCTGCCGCTATAGGGCATAGCTCCTCTAAGAAGTGTGGGTACTGTAAAGACAAACTCCCAAAATCTCACCCAAAACCATTCTGCTATAAATGTATAAACAAATTAGCAGGTAAGGAGGCCTCGGCACTGATGAAAGATTTTCTCTCATCCATGCAAACAGAAATGTTGGCAACCGTAAAAGCCTTCTGTGATGCTGCCGGGCAATCTCTAGCCCAGGGCCCAGAGACAGAGGAGCTTACCCCCAGAGAAGGCATGTCTTCCCAGGAAAGCCTTGTTTGTGGGGGCCGTAGTGCCCTTATCCTGCCCTCACAGTCTTTCCCTCTTTCCCAGATGGACGAGGAAGAGGAGGATGGGGGGGATATGGATAGCCAGGTCTGAACACAGTTTGGACGCAGAGCTAGATCTAGACCAGCTAGGCCAAACACAGGAGAAGTGCAGGCCAAGGAGACACCTCTTCACAGTAGAGGATCTGGATGGACTCCTGCAGGCAATTTATGTTACTGAGGAGATTCCAGAAGCCCCTAAAGTAACCTCTGCACAAGCCAAGGTATACAGAGGGCTAGGCAAGGCTCAGTCTAGGGTTTTCCCGCTTCATCAATCCCTGAAGGATCTTGTCCTGCAGGAATGGAGGGAGCCTGAAAGAGGGATTATAAAGTAGAAGACTTGGAAAAGAAGGTTTCCCTTTAGTCAGTCTGATGAATGAACCTTCTTTAAGCTCCCAAAGTTGGATGCCGCTTTGTCTCAGGTCACCAAGCTGTCCGACCTCTCTTTTGAGGACACAGGCAGTATCAAGGACCTGATGGACCTTAGAGCAGAGTCCCTTCTCAAAAAAGCCTGGGAAGCTAATACAGCAGCCCTGGGTCAAGCATTAGCAGCAGCCTGCGTGGCTAGGAACGCAAACTTTTGGGTAGAGAAGCTAACAAAACATCTAGCTCAGGAACCCGAAGCAAGTGATGCCCTTGATTCGCTATCAGTGATAGGTAAAGCTGTAGCTTACCTAGCAGACGCAGAAGTTAAGTCTGCCAGGGCCTCAGCTAAGACAGCTGCGTTAATCAATTCAGCTAGGAGAGCTGTTTGGATTAAGGCTTGGGAAGGAGATGTCTCGTCAAAAGGTAGACTATGTGGCCTTCCTTTTCAGGGATCCTTGCTGTTTGGCAAGGGCCTAGACGATGTCCTGTCTACGTCTTCAGAAAAAGGTAAAAAATTCCCAGTTAAGCCTAGAAAAGAAAAAGAAAAATGTAAAAGATTTTTTCGAGGTCCCCCAGGTCAACCACAGCAAAAAGCCAAAAAGGAACCCAATAAGTGGTGGAACTATGGCAGGGGAAGACAACGGAACAGTGTGCTGTTTCCTTACCCCAGGGTTGACACAAAGCCTACCTAAGTGATGCCAAGATCAGGGTAGGGGGACGGCTGTCTTACTTTGTACCTCAATGGGAGAAGATTTCGGACAGCAGTTACATTTGTCAGACTCTGCGAGAAGGGTATCGCTTATGCCGCGTACACATGTTCGGACTTTGTCCGGCGGACAATCCGTCTGACTTTTCGAGGGGGGACTTACCCACACACGCCCGGACTTCCGAGCGTGTGACTTGCCCACACACGCCCGGATTTCTCCGGCGGACAATCCGCGGTAAAAAGTCCGCGGGACTTTTGAAAATGAACGGACTTGCCCACACACGGAGCAGTCCGTTCATTTAGAATGTAACTGCAGGTAGACGGAGCTAGCGAAGGCAGTGAATGCCGCCGTGCTAGCCCCGTCACCTGGCATGGTCCCCCCAAATCCATCTCAGACCTTATCCGAGCACGCAGCCCGGCAGGCCAGGAAAGGGGTGGGGACGAGCGAGCGCCCCCCCCTCCTGAGCCATACCATCAACATGGGGGGGTGCCCTGGGGAAAGGGGACCGTGCGCCCCCCCCCCCCACCCCAAAGCACCTTGTCCCCATGTTGATGAGGACAAGGGCCTCTTCCCGACAACCCTGGCCGTTGGTTGTCGGGGCTTATCGGAATCCGGGAGCCCCCTTTTATAAGGGGGCCCCCAGATCCCAGCCCCCCACCCTATGTGAATGAGTATGGGGTACGATGTACCCCTACCCATTCACTAAGGTGTAAAATGTAAAAAAAAAAAAAACACACAATTTTGAAAAAATATTTTATTGCACTGCTCCGGGGGTCTTCTTCCGTCTTGGGGGTCTTCTCGCCGGACTCCTCCGCCATTTACCTAGCTCTTTTACCGAGCAGAGGAGGCTGGCTACCTTCTTCGTCGTCGACGCCGTCGTCTGGGGGTCTCGACCCGCCTTCGGGGGTCTTCCAGGGTCTTCCGGGGTCTCTTCTGTTCTTGCCGCAGTCGTCGTTTTCCGCGCCGCCGGCGCCACCTTCTTCTTCTTCTTTTTTTCGGCGTGGGGGTTCCCTTTAAATCCATGCCAGGTGACGGGGCTAGCGCGGCGGCATTCACTGCCTTAGCTAGCTCCGTCTACCTGAAGTCACGTGCTAAATGAACAGACTTTCCGATGAGCGGCAAGTCCGTTCATTTCAAAAGTCCGGCGGACTAGCCTACTAACGGCGGGATTGTCCGCCGGACTGCCAAGTCCAGCGGATAATTTTAAAACAAAACTTAAAACCTAGTCCGCCGGACTTTTGCGAAAAAAAGTCCGCCGGCGCCCACACATGAGGGGATTGTCCGGTGGACTAGAGTCCAGCGGACAATCCCGCGGGATAGTTCCTTCGTGTGTACGCGGCATTAGAGTTCCTGGAAAAAAAAACCCTGTATGATTACCCTAACTCATCCCCCCAGGGATGTCCTGAAAATAACTGCCCTCCTGGAGGGTATACAGGAATTGGTGGAACAGCAAGTGGTAGTGCCAGTTGCAAAAGAACAACAATACCAGGGATTTTATTCCCACGTATTCGTCGTTAGCAAGCCGCCAGGCAAGTACCGGCTTATAGTGAACTTAAAAAATCTAAACAGATTTCTGGAATACAAAAAATTCACTATGGAGAGTATCTACTCGTGCGAAAAAACCTCATGAAGGGGGCCTTCTTGACGACTCTGGACCTCAGGGATGCCTACCTGCATGTTCCAATTCATGTTGATCATCAGGCATTCCTGAGGTTCGCAGTAGCAGTCAGAGGAGAGACTTTTCACTGGCAGTTTGTGGCTCTGCTGTTTGGGCTAACAGCCAGCCCAAGAATTTTTACAAAGATCTTAGCAGAAGCAGTAGCCTTCTTGCTTCTTCAGGGGGTATCCCTAATCCCTTATCTGGACGATCTGCTGATCTCCGGACAGTCAGCCGATCAGGTCAAGGCAGATACCAACAAAGTTATGTTGGTTCTAAAGAACTTGGGTTGGATAATCAACACAGAAAAATCCTCCCTCAATCCAGAACAGATCAAGATTTTTCTTGGTTACAGGGTAGACACCAAGCTTCAGAAGCTTTTCTTGCCAGAGGACAAAGTGGCAAAACTGGCTTCTTCAGTGAAGGTTCTGATAAAGACTCCGTCTTGCACCAGAAGAGAGGTTCTAAGAACCTTGGGTTTAATGTCGGCAAGCATACCAGCCATAGTCTGGGCTCAGCTCCATTCAAGAGACCTTCACTTCTTCCTTCTGTCCTCATGGGACAAGAGCAAAGAGTCTTTGGATCAGGAGATTGCTAACTTCTCCGATCCTGTCCTCACTGGAGTGGTGGACAATCCCCAAAAACTTAAAGGGGGGCAGGCCGTGGGCTCAGTGGAATTAGGTAAAAGTTACCACCGATGCCAGTTCCTGGGGGTGGGGAGCCCACCTAGGAAAGGAGAAGGCCCAAGGCCATTGGGACAGCTCGCTAAGCCAGATGTCGTCCAACTACAGGGAGCTCAAGGCAGTGGGGGAAGCCCTAAAAGCCTTCCAAGAAAGCATCAAGGACAAGGAGGTCCAAGTGAGCTCCGACAATGCCACAGTTGTAGCCTATCTGAATCATCAGGGAGGTACCAGGTCCAGACTCCTGTTAGAATTGTCCAAACAGATTCTGGGCTGGGCAAAGGGAGTGATTCTCTCCATCTCAGCTGTCCACATAAAAGGGACAAGCAACTTGGAAGCAGACTTCCTAAGTTGTCAGCAGCTAAGACAAGGAGAATGGGAACTAAACCCCGAGACATTCCAAACCCTGGTACAATGCTTTGGGAATCCGGAGATAGACCTGTTCGCCAATCGGCAAAACTGGAAAGTAAAAAGGTATTTTTCGATCTCCAGAGAGAAGGAGTCAGAAGGGCTAGACACTCTGACTCAGACCTGGCATTACAAACTGGCTTAAGCCTTTCCACCTCTATCACTTATCCCACGAGTTCTTCAGAAACTCAACCAATCCCCAGGGCAACTCCTTCTGGTAGCACCCTGGTGGCCAAGGAGAGCTTGGTTTGCAAACCTAACTTTGATGGCAGTGGCAGAGCCACTGAGGCTTCCGAACAGGCCGGACCTTCTCAGGCAGGGTCCAGTACTTCACCCAAGACCGGAATTTTTTCAACTGACGGCTTGGTTAGTGAGCGCCAGGTCCTAAGAAATAAGAGATGCTCAGATAGAGTAATAAATACTCTTCTTCTGAGTAGAAAACCAGTGACTAAAAAGATATATTCAAAAGTCTGGAAGACCTTCTGTTCCTGGGGTAGGGAACCACAATGCTCTCATAGCAGTGACTGAGTGCGCCAGCGCTTTTACTAGGTCTATCAAAAGAATCAACCAAAAGTCAGTTGCCAGGTTCAACTCTTCCAGAAACTGTGCCAAATCTTGCAGTTTCCAGTGTTGAATGTAATTCCATTTCTAAAGTTTTTATAGTGCCTTGCAAAAGTATTCACCCCCTTCGCTTTTTACCTATTTTGTTACATTACAGCCTTTAGTTCAATGTTTTTTTAATCTGAGTTATGTGTGGGATCAGCACACAATAGTCTAAGCTGGTGAAGTAAAATTAGAAAAATATATACATAAAACTATTTTTCAGAAATAAAAAAAAAAACTGATAACTGGCATGCGCGTATGTATTCAACCCCTTTGTTATGAAGCCCATAAAAAGCTCTGGTGCAACCAATTACCTTCACAAGTCACATAATTAGTGAAATGATGTCCACTTGTGTGCAATCTAAGTGTCACATGATCTGTCATTACATATACACACCTTTTTTGAAAGGCCCCAGAGGGTGCAAATCTTAAGCAAGAGGCACCACTAACCAAACACTGCCATGAAGACCAAGGAACTCTCCAAATAAGTAAGGCCCCTTTCACACTGGGACGGGAGCCGTGGCGATGGTAAAGCAGCGCTATATTTAGCGCTGCTTTACCGTCATTTTAGCCGCGGTATTCGGCAGCTCGCGGGGTGGTCTTACCCCCCGCGAGCGGCCGAAAAAGGGTTAAAATCCCCCGCAAAGCGCTGCCGTATCGGCGCTTTGCGGCGGTATTGCCGCGGTATTACCGCGGTGTCCCATTAAAATCAATGGGTAGGAGCGGTGAATACACCGCTCCTATACCGCTCCAAAGATGCTGCTAGCTTTTTTTACCGTCCTGCTACCGCACCGCTCCAGTGTGAAAGTCCACCGGCTTTCACAATGGAGTGAATGGGGCCGGTTTTTTCAGGCAGTGTACAGGTGCTATTTTTAGCGCTGTACCGCCTGAAAAGCCCCAGTGTGAAAGGGGCCTAAGGGACAATGTTGTTGAGAAGTACAAGTCGGGGTTAGGTTTCAAAAAAGTATCCAAATCTTTGATGATCCCTAAGAGCACCATCAAATCTATCATAACCAAATGTAAAGAACATGGCACAACAGCAAACCTGCCAAGAGACGGCCGCACACCAAAACTCACGGGCCGGGCAAGGAGAGCATTAATCAGAGAGGCAGCACAGGGACCTAAGGTAACCCTGGAGGAGCTGCAAAGTTCCACAGCAGAGACTGGAGTATCTGTACATAGGACAACAATAAGCCCTACGCTCCATAGAGTTGGGCTTTATGGCAGAGTGGCCAGAAGAAAGATATTACATTCAGCAGAAAACTAAATGGCACGTTTTGAGTTTGTGAAAAGGCATGTGGGAGACTCCCAAAATGTATGGCGGAAGGTACTCTGGTCTAATGAGACTAAAATTTTACTTTTTGGCCATCAAAGAAAACACTAAAGCCCCATACACACGGTCGGACAATCCGAGGACCAGGTCCGTCGGATCATGTCCGTCGTACTTTGTCCGATGTTGGTGTTGCGTACACACGGTCGGACAAAGTTGTCGAAAAATCCGATCATTCTGAACGTGGTGACGTTTGTTGCCTACGACGGGACTACGTAGAGGCTAGTAGCCAATAGCTTTGGTCTTGTAATGTGATCTGAGCATGCGTGGCACTTTGTCCATCAGGAATTCGATACACACGATCGGACTTGGTGTGATCGGACCGTGTTGACGGCAAATCTTTCCAGCAGGAGATAAGACTTTGTCCGTCGGACAAACCGACGAACACTGTCCGATGGTGCATACACACGGTCTGATTTTTCGACAACATTGTCCGATCGGACAGAATCCATGAAAAAGTCCGACCGTGTGTATGGGGCTTATGTCTGGTTGTCTGGTGCAAACCCAACACATCACATCACCCAAAGAACACCATCCTACAACACCGTTTCCTACTGTGCATGCGCGAGTCGCGTGGCTCTTTGTGAATGGGACGCGCTGTGTTAGGAAACACACAATTCCCAGAACACAGCGTGCCCCATTCCCCAAAAGATAACGCGAAGAGGAGAGAAGACCGAAGATCACCGCGGAGTAGGAAGAGGCAGATTAGGAAGACTGCCTAGCAACAGGGGTTTCTGGTAAGGTTAAAAATTTTCAAATGCTTTTTTTTTACATTTTTTTAAGAATATTAATGCTGTTTTTTTTTTTTTTTTAGGGTGGCCCTCCACTTTAAAGAAAATACCAGATTTTGGCTATCCCCAAAAGTACCATCTTCCCATGGTACACTAGTTCTGGTGACCTGGGGGTCCACAAGGAATTCCCTTAATTTGCAGGGCTTTTCTCTCACTTCCTGTTTGGCTGTGGGACAGTAAGTGAAGGAATAACTCCGCAATGGGACACAGATGGTGAGAAAAAAAATCTGACAGGGGTTATTACCCTCCTTTGCTCTATCCAAAATGGAAAAAAAAGTTTTACCTTTTAGTTCTACTTTAATTGTATTTTAAATAATTGTGCTTTCCCCCAAGAATAAAATACAGTACCTCTGAAAGACACATTGCAAGCCAATGGAGTTTTCTGCTCCATTAATGCACCTAAGACGGCAATAGTTAAATCAGGTATTTTTTTTTTTATTATTTCATTTTGGAGAAATTATTTGGGAGTTCATAAGTTTTCTGCACACAATCTGCAAAAATTAAGTTTACCTTTTGTTAGAAGTACTATATACAGAATCATAGAAGAAAATCTTGTAAATTCCCAATGTTTTTCAGTTTCATATTTTTGGAGAAGTGGGGATCTTTAGATAGCAAAAAAGACACATACATACATGCATACATTGCTTAATCACTATATGACTTGGGTAATGCAATTGCTAGATAACATTTTTTATTCTACTGCTCATTAGTGCATGACAAACCACATATTGTGGTGCCTTTCAAAATAATTGATGCCCCAGCACATAAAACTGTAGCAGACAACTAACCCAAACTGCAGTATATCGTGTACATACCATGCGTTGTTGTGAACTGTTAGAAAAGTTATGGATCAAGAATCAACTTGATTTGAATGGGCTTGCCTTGAAGCTTAATGCAATGCATTTTAATCTGCATTCATACAACACAGGACTAAAGTGTATATAAGCCTTTAACCATTTGTGGCACCTGCATTATTTTTACATTATCAAAGTAAATTACGATCTTTTTCTGATAGGACTGTCATTTGTGACCCTATGTTTTGTTGGTAAGTGCAGGTGTTAAATAATGAAAAACTGCATAGAACTTACCATATCTTTCTTTTGGTGTAAATGTTTCAAATTACATAACTATCTTGTATCTTTTTTTTTTTTTCCAATGCAAATTGCACAAAATGATAAGTGCAGATCTTTATTTTGATTTTTTTTTTCTGCTAGCTGTAAGCCCTGGTTCACACCAGTGTGGCTTTAAAATAATTTCAAAGCCGCCCAATCAGTGTGATTTTGATGTGCCATTTCATTGCGGCTTGCAAATTCATTTAACAGAAGACAATGCAAGTAACAATGAAATCACAAAAAAGTAGCGCAGGAACCTTTTTCAAAGTTGCTGCGACCTGAGTCGCAACAATTTGAACGATTCCATTGCCGATAATGGGGTCTGAACCAGGGCTAAAAGAAGTAAACAGGATGGAGGATTGTGATTTCCTCACTATGACCTACAGTCTCCTAGAGTTCCAAGAGTGCAGTTTGGGGATAAAGAATCCGATCTAAGCTACCTCTAGAAGATGCAGTTAGGTGTGAGGAGATGAACTCTAAAGTGGGATAAATGAGCAGCCCATTTCCTGTCTACCAAATGTCTTCCACTGGCAGTCTGGAGTAACTTCAAACAGCAAAGCATCAAACAGTAGATCACAGAATGCAGGATTCCAGGAAGGTCCAATTTACGACACCATAATTTTCAGACAGGTAGCCCATTCTATTTACTTTGGGTCAGGCTGCAGATTGCTGATTGCAGCCTATTTTCATAGGAAAAAATAAAAAAATGATTTTGTTGATATATACTGTGTGCGTATATATATATATATATATATATATATATATATATATATATACATACATATATATGTATACAGTATATATAATATGTAATTCCAGTGTCAAGATACAAATGCTGCTGGTTGAGACAACAAATTAGCTCTGTAAGGTGTGGATTCCATGTGTAACTGGTTATGACATTCTTCCACATATTTTGCAGAAGAACGTTAGCACACTGTCTACTGGCATGATAGCAATTTGCCACCAAGATAAATGAGATTGCCCATGTCTGTTGTAGTGCATTGAACTGATTATGAAACAATGTGCTTTGGCCAAGTTTTACTATATACTTACCAAACTGGTTTTATTCTTTAGACTTCACACAATGCAGGCCTCTAGGCTTCCATAATACAAATATGGGGTGGGGAAGATAAGAAAGATTTGTCACTTCTTTTTTTTCAAATTCTTTATTTATTATTGAGCATACATAAAAAGGATGCATACACAGTTCACAGTGGTGCAGTAGTACAGTTTCACATATCATCAAAAGGTAAAAATTCAAGGTAGACATCAAGGCAAGAATGTGAATTTAAAATGGGCATTGGTAAAAGTAGATATAGTAACAGTGTGATATAGTGCACCAGTATAGTATCATGGACGTTGGAACTGATGATCTCCCTGAATACAGAGCACTTTAACATTTAAATAGTGGAACAGGGGTTGGGTTGGGGAGTGGGAGAAGCCATGCGTGTTGTTATCTATAGGTAAGTGGTATCTGATCAGGGGGAAGATAGGGGTCAAATAGGTTAATGCCTGGTACACACGATAACATTATCGGACGAATGATCGTCCGTTTTTTGGTTTTGCATGCGAGTCCCATATCGAAAATGAAGAGTAACGAAAATTCTCGTACGACAGAATACAAATTTGGTAGTGATGTTATGTGTTGTAGTGTATTTATATTATATTTTCGGAAGACAACTGTTGAAGATATCAGGCTCGTCAGTCCTGCTTACTTAAGCCATCCAGCCCAGATGATTTCTGTCTTCGCCTGGTCAACATCACAGAGATTCTCTCCTGTGTGCCTGTTAAAGACTTTCTTGGATGAGGTTCCTTCTGGCTCCAGATCCTGCTTGCTGTTCCACTACGCTGATTCCGGGCTTCAAAACTTTCTGGCTTGTCTGACTATGCGTTACGGTTACTGAACTTTGGCTATGTTTTGACTATGTTTGCTCTATTTACTTTTATTATTAAACAAGTGTGATTTAACTGTACTTCTGTCTCGGTCCGATTCATGTTTTCTGACACTGCACAAATCTCCCCATTTACCAGTTCTTATTTATTTCAGGTACTTATATACCGCCGTCAATTTACGCAGCACTTTACATATACATTCACATCAGTCCCTGCCCTCAAGGAGCTTACAACCTAAGACATTCATACATACTAGGGCCAATTTAGACAGGATCCGTTTTAACCTACCAGCATGCCTTTGGATCGTGGCAGGAAACCGGAGTACCCGGAGGAAACCCACGCAGGCACAGGGAGAACATGCAAACTCCAGGCAGATGGTGTCACGGTCAGGATTTGAAGTGTACAAATCTCCACCCACCTGCTCACCTTTCTGGCAAATTTGCCCCCATCTCCCCTATCTGCATACCCCCCCCCCCCACACACACACACACACACGTTCCCTGTTCTCCTCTCTGCAAAATACTCCCCAGCTCCCCTCTATGCTTAAATCCCCCCCCCCCCAAAATTTCAAGGGGTATGAATACTTTTTTTTAAGGCACTGAATAACATGTATACAAAGTATAACATGTTTGTTATTTTAATGGAAAAAAAAAACAAAGTTTACAATCGCTTTGAGCAGTTGCAGCAAAACGTTTTTTTTTTCCTATTGGGATAAGGATTTTATGTAAATAAATCAAAGCTGACCATTGTAAGCACCCCTGTTGGTGTTAAACAGTTTGTCTCAACCCTCTAACTAACACTTGTGCTTGCAAAATACCAGACTTACTGGCAGGGTTAAAGAGTAACTCCACTTTTGTTGAGAAAAAAACATTCCCCTTTGGGTGATCTATGTACATTGCAGGGATTTTAACAAACTTTGTTTCAGATTCCTACCTTTTGTTATTCTGAAGATATAGTTGTTTGTTGTCTGTGCCCATGTGCAGAGTAAACATGTATGGCATTGGGAGTGATTTTATAAATATCAGTCAGCTGCTGCACATGCAGGGCTCTATTGAGGAAATTGGCAAGGCCTGCATCCCTAGGAAATCTGATTTCCCTTTGGGTGATATCACCAATAAAAAAACAAAAATTGTGTTGAAGGGGGTGCCAAAAATCTGACTTGTATCTTAGTGCAGACTTCTGGCAAAATCAGTAAGCCAATCAAACAAGCAGAAAATGACATTTCTGGGGGGGGGGGGGGGGGGCTCCTGTACACCATCTGTGTACAGAAAGCCACCAGATAGCCATATTGCATTGCATTTTACAGAAAATTACAGAACTGCAGATTGAAAAGGAAAGGTCATTTTTAATAACATTCAATTACAATATGACTTATGACGCAATTGTATACGCTATATCATAATTTGTTTTTTATTTGCAAATTTTTTTCCCCATGAAAGTGGAGTTATCCTTTAACCGCTTCCCGACCGGCGCACGACGATGTACGTTGGCAGAATAGCACGGACAGGCATAAGGGCGTACAGGTACGTCCCTTTGAATTTGCCGCTGTGCCATGTGGTTGGGACCTCCGTGAGTCCGGTCACGGGTCCCGCGGACACGACCGCCGCGGGGATACCCGCGATCGTCTCACAGGGAGGACGAACGGGGAGATGCTGTGTAAACAGCATCTCCCCGTTCTGCCTAGCAACAAGTGACACTGATCTTTGCTCCCTGTGATTGGAGCAGAGATCAGTGACTGTCACCCAGTCAGTCCCCTCCCCCCACAGTAGGAATCACCAAGATAGGGTACACATTAACCCCTACAGCGCCCCCTAGCGTTAACCCCTTCCTGCCAGTCACATTTTCACAGGAATCAATGCATTTTTATAGCACGGATCGCTGTATAAATGTGAATGGTCCCAAAAATGAGTCAAAAGTGTCCGAAGTGTCGCAGTCACGATAAAAATCGCTGATCGCCGCCATTACTAGTAAAAAAAAAAATAATAATAAAAATGCTATAAATCTATTCCCTATTTTGTAAACGCTATAACTTTTGCGCAAACCAATCAATAATCGCTTTTTTTTTGTATATATTTTTGGGGGATATTTATTATAGCAAAAAGTCAAAAATAATGCGTTTTTTTTTCAAAATTGTCGCTCTTTTTTTGTTTATAGCGCAAAAAATAAAAACCGCAGGGGTGATCAAATATCACCAAAAGCTCTTTTTTGTGGGAAAAAAGGCGTCAATTTTGTTTGGGAGCCACGTCGCACGACCGCACAATTGTCAGTTAAAGCGACGCAGTGCTGAATAAAAAAAATGCTCTGGTCTTAAGCCAGCAAAATGGTCCGGTCTGAAAGTAGTTCAGAGATAAAATTGAAGGAAAAAAAATCCTAAAAAAGAAAATAAATGCAACCACCAAATCTAAGAAATGGTAAGCTGCAATATAAAAACATTGTTGTTTTTTGGATTTAATATCTCTTTAAAGAGCGCATATAAATAATGTTCTTTGAATTTAAAAGCAAATAGAGATATTGTTTATCACTATTTTCTCAGGCTTTCAGCCTGCAGGTTAGTACCTAGCTCTGGTAATGAGCAGTCAAAAAAGGTATACTTGCACAATAAATTTTTAGTTCTTGATTATCTTTTATTCCACATGTAATACTTACCGACATTATTACAGAAGAATGGCTGGATAAAGAATGTAGCGTAAAATGAGTTTCACACAACTTTGCTATTCTACACAGTCAGGAAAATTGTTTCGCTATTTCATTATTCAGCTTTACAGCTGCCTGGCTGTATATATGCAGTTAAAGATGAACTGCAGTCTGCTCACATAATTTGTAATAAAAACATCTTTGCCATTCTGAAGCTTCCCTCCAACCACTTTGCATATTATTTTATATATACTGTGATTCTGTACTGGCCAAATATGCTGTAGAAATCTCCTTCCACTGAGTCTGGCTGCATCAGCTGAAGCTGTGGCCTGTTCACTTCCTGGATTCACACAGAGTGCACACCTTCAGCTCTGCAGCCCTGCAGCTCTCATTGGCCCTCTCATGACTTACCCCCCCCCTTCCTACCAAACTCTCACAAGAGTGGAAGAGATAGCTGTGCATGATGTTATAAGTCTAGATTATTACCAGACAAGAAACAGGAAGTGGGCTGTATAAGGTATTTAGATGAAAGATGAAAAAATGACTGAAGGTCCGCTTTAATCAGCAATGTAGTGATGATTAATTGTCCAGATTGCATGGGGCATTGCTAGGATTGTAAAAGACCTGGGGTACCTTTAGATGGGAGGGACTCTCTGCTTATCTACCTCTAAGCTCCCTCCCCGACACAATTTTTCTGCTGCTGATAACAGGGGAACGAAGCACCAGAAAGAAACGTCACTTAGATCTTTGGAGAGCAATAAGTAAATACTACAGATATATGTGCTTAGTTCAAATTTCATGAATGGGGTTTACAACCTCTTTAAGATAAATGACTTCATGTAAACCCTCACCTTGTAAAACACGCTTTCCCCCCTCTTTTTTGTAAATGATTACATACCCTCTGTTTTTAGCTGCATAAGGATCTTCAAGAGCTGGGGGACGAGAAACAGCAACACACCAATCTTCCCAGTGAATGCCTGTGCGAGGGGGGTATGTCAGGACAAGTCTAATCTTTGGAGGAGTCCTTAGCACAGCTAGGAATCTGACCACACTGTGCTCTCATGACTAGTGTGGTTAGTTTTTAATAGGAGAGCAGAGGGACTGACCACCATGTATTTCACACAAAGGAAGCAATATAAAGAGAACAGAAACTTTTTCATACAAGTACATGGTACAGCAGGCACATACAGTATCAGGAATATGAAATATTGAATTTACATATTCCTTAACCGCTTCCCGACCGGCCACTGCATATTTACGTCAGCAGAATGGCATGGGCAGGCAGAATCACGTACCTGTACGTGATCGTGCATGTGCCTGCCTGTGGGTCGCGCGCGGACCCGATCGCCGCTGGTATCCCGCGATCGGGTTACGGAGCTGAAGAACGGGGAGAGGTCTATGTAAACAAACCTCTCCCCGTGCTTCCTACACTGACTGTCAGTGATCGGCTGTTCCCTGTCATAGGGAACGCCGATCAATGACGTCAGACGTACAGCCACGCCCCCCTACTGTAAAAAAAAACACAACACGTCACACTGACTCCTCCCCGCCCCCTAGTGGTTAACCCCCTAACTACAACTGTCATTTACATAGGAATCAGTGCTATTTAAATAGCAGTGATTGCTGTATAAATGACAAATGTCCCAAAAATGTGTCAAAAATGTCCGATGTGTCCGCCAAAATGTCGCAGTCACAATAAAAATCGCTGATCGCCGCCATTACTAATAAAAAAAAAAATATTAATAAAAATGCTATAAAACTATCCCCTATTTTGTAAACGCTATAACTTTTGCGCAAACTAATCAATAATAATTGCGATTTTTTTTTACCAAAAATATGTAGAAGAATACGTATCGGCCTAAACTGAGGAAAAAAAATGTTTTTTTATATATTATTTGGGGATATTTATTATAGCAAAAAGTAAAAAATATTGCATTTTTTTCAAAATTGTCGCTCTATTTTTGTTTATAGCGCAAAAAATAAAAACCGCAGGGGCGATCAAATACCACCAAAAGAAAGCTCTATTTGTGGGAAAAAAAGGACGCCAATTTTGTTTTGGAGCCACGTCGCATGACCGCGCAATTGTTAGTTAAAGCGACGCAGTGCCGAATTGCAAAAAGGGGCCTGGTCCTTTGGCTGCCAATTGGTCCGGGGCTGAAGTGGTTAATTGCTTTAATTTCCTTAGGCAGCACAGAGGGGAGAAATGCTGGCTGCTGCCATGGTGGGCACTCTCAGTTGAGATCCAGGGCATCCAGCAGGAGATGACGGACATGTACCCCAGGTGCCCTGTGCTAGTGGCATTCCTGCCAGTGATCAGAGTTGTAATGGTGACATAGAAATCTGAAAAGTTGTCACATGTCTGGCTGAGCAGTGTGGCAGGTGTGCGTGGGAATCACAAGCCTGGATTAACAACATTACACTAGCAGGTAGAGCAGTCCACATATACAGTATATGGCCATATATGTATATTTAGCTTTTTTTTCTGCAGCCATTTAAATATTTTAGCTATGGGCCTATAAATTTGGCAGGGGTGGCCCGTCTATTAAGAGCGCATGGGCGCCGCCTCCCCTATCCATCACCGCCACCCCCATCCATGTGTCTGGTCCCTTTCAGGATGCCGGGCGCATGGATTCCAATGCGGGGTGGGTGGTTTTTTGAAGCACTGATTAGAGCCAGAGGCTCTAATAAGCTTCAAAATAGGGTGGGGTCAGGGCGCTGAGAATGCGCTCAGAGCCCATCCAGGTGTGTGAGAATAGAGAATGAATATTCATATATTGTAGGTATAGTAAATATATTCTAAACGTGCCATCCACTGCGGCAGCCGTGACTCCTGCGTGCATCCGTGGGAGTGATGTCATCACGGCTCGGCCATTCAAACAGCCAGAGCCCGTGAACCCGGAAGGAAGACCAGATCAAGATAGACGCAGTGGTAGCGTTGACAGCGCACCGCTGGAGGGCTTCGTTTTCAGGTAAGTCTTTCATAATGTACTAGTGTGCAATGCATATTAGCAAATTATGCTCTTATCTTGCAGGGAGAAGACTTTTTGTTTTTCTTTTTTGCTGTTTACTACCGCTATTAGATCATTCAGATTAATTGGAGTAGGCTAAAAATAAAGAATAAAAATTAGTATATAGTTTTAAATTATGACATAGTGTATAGTAGATGCTCTTTAAAGAAATCACTGAGCCTTTGCTAAACCAGGACACTTACCTGTGAACAGCACTGTTTCAGACTCTGTGACTCGTCAGCATGGTTTTGCTGGCTTTAGTAAGTATTTGAAGTACTACAATAACAACTTGATGTATAAAGGACAGTTAGGTTACTGCCAAGCGATACTCTCTGCAAAATGTATTAAAATGTCCCACTTCAAATGACATTTTTACTTGGCAGACCTGTAAGTGAAAATCCCTGTTCGGTAAACGCATACGGTTGTGATGGCTGTTAATCTAGCCTGACCTGACAATAGCCATCTTTCTTATCCTAGATAGATGAAGAAATGTGTTCCATTCTGTTTGAATTGAATTGTACATCCTTAGACATTAAAATTTAGTTTGACAGCCTTATGATGATATTTAGGACCCAATAATATTTTTCTCTAGACTATACATTCATAATGTGTGAAAGATTCTGCTTCTATCCTTTACTCTTTTTAAAGCTGAGCTCCAGGCTGAACTGCTCACTCTTCGAATGATCCCCCGAAGCTGCTCCCCCAACTGCAATCAATTTGAAATTTTTTTTCACTTAACCCACAAAAAAAAAAAAAATTACATTTCCTATAGCAACACATTCCCTGTTAATTGTAGAGCTGTATGTATGACAAGACATGTGTACACAAGTCCATTGGACAAAAGTACAAAAACGCATGCTCGGAAGCAAGGACGAGCCAGAAATGGTCGGTTTTGTAAACTAGCGTTCATAATGGAGAATTAACATTTGTGACGCAGGAAATTATGAAATCTCTAAATGCACCGCACATTCTCTTCTTCTTTAATAGGATAATAATGAAGCTGCTTTGCTGGTGATACTGATGGAGTTATTGCAAACAAATTTTCAAAGGCTTTTTTTTTCTAGTGATATCAAGAATAATATTATTATGCTTGTTATTGTTTTTTTGGTGCAAGTTACCACAACATCATTATCCCATAGTTTTTAAGATCAAAGATACAACTATGTTGGGTTCCCCTTGTTAATTTTACATTGTATTTTTTTAAATGTAACTGCCTACTCCCAAACTGTCATTTGAAGTAAAACACATAGCCAAGTATTATTCTCCACAATTTTTTTTATTGTGCATTAAAAAAGAAAACAAATAACATTAGACATGCTATCTGCCAATAGAACGTAACCAAAAAGTGCATTCTATGCATCCAAAAATATAGAAAATATACCAAATCAAATTATTATTCAACCAAAAAATAAAATAAAAGCCTCATGCATGTGTCCTGCTTCTCAATATAGGGGGTCAACAATTACAAGGGTTGGTGAAAGCAGGGGTCCGTCGTCCGGAGATAATTCCAAAAATCATCTGGATTATTCTCCTGGAGCTCCCAGAGCAAAGGCATATGACATAATTGGTCACGATTAATAAAGCAAACAATTTTTGGTGCAGGAAATCCTCCTCCTCCTGTTCCTGGACTGGACTTGGGTCAAAGCAATAACTCCAAGGCCAATAATAAATAACACGTTATTTCCTCTGATTCCTCAACATGTCTGGTTGACGAACGGTCGTTCAGAAGCCAACTGTAAAGCACTAAATGAAAAGCGCGAAATGAAAAGCACGAATCAACATTCACCAAACTTCTACTATCATGAATATAGCAGAAGGAGCCCAAAGGGTGGCGCTAAAGAGCTGAAAACAACGTAGTACGTAACTACGTTCGTGTTTGTTGGCCGACAATTCCTTGTCGTTTGTATGCAAGACAAGTTCTTGGCCAACGCACTTTGGACAAAAGTCCTGAGGTTCTGTCTGCGGAAAATACGATCGTGTGTACGAGGCTTAAGGCTCCATTTACACTTGTACAACTCCAAAGTTGCGCGGACTTTAGAGTGCAACTTTGACACAACTTTGGATGGGTGCAGCTTGGATACGACTTTGGCTTTGACCAATGATAATGAACAACTGTTACACACAAGTATAACATTCAGGTATGTCTTTCATGCAACTTCTGAGGGATTAACTTTGAAGTCTGTGGCCCCCAAGTTTGCATGAAAGTCAGACCAAAGTAGTGCATGAACTACTTTGAAGTTGCTGCAACTTTAAGTCGCATTTATATGAATGGTTATCATTGGAAAACATAGGGAACAACTTATCATGCAACTTTGATGTCCAAAGGTGTATGACAAGTCGCACAAGTGTTAATTGAGCCTAAGAGACTGGCTGTGAAGGTTCTCATTTATCAAGGTCATGGTGTAGCTAGCAGCAATTAGTCACATTCAGCTGGACTTGTAATGTTGAACACGTTTCATAGAGTGTCAGAGAGCTACCCAAGCACTGATATTCAATTTATATCCTAGTAAGACATTTAGGTGTCTATTTATAAAAAATACCTCAATAAGGTAGTATAGTGCCGTTGTTCCGTCAGAATCGGCGACCCATCAGAATAGGTAACACTGCGACAGCCATCTTGCTACACCCCGCATTCGTCCTGATTAAGCCTGCAGTCAGAAGGTGGCAGTGGACATCTTTTTACACCCAGCCAAGTGTTGCATTTCACACTTATTTCTACCAGTAAACTGAGCTTATATAGTGACATACAGTATTTTGAAATCTGTGACACTGTTTTGATGTTGAATTTTAAAAGCAGCGGCAAGCCTGCTGATCTCACAGGTTTGCTAATCTGACAGAACACCATTGCTTTTAAAATTTAACATCAAAACAGTCTGACGGATTTAAAAATACTGTATTTCACTATATTAGCTCAGTTTACTGGTAAAAATAAGTGTGAAAGGCAACACTTGGCTGGGTGTAAAAAGATGGCTGCTGCCGCCTTCTGACTGTAGGCCTACTGTGGCTGAGTTTGGGATGTACCAAGCGCAGGATGTACCAAGACAATGGTTCAGCAACAACAATATTATATACATATATGTGCACACCCTTTTTGATCAGAGGTCACCTCCTAGTGGATGTTTCAGTTAACTACTTATGCGGCCTCACTGAGGAATATGTAATCTAACCAGCCTATGCTATCCTAATGAAAGGAGCAGGTCTACAAAGAGCAAAATAGGGGGCCTTGCTATAAGTAATGGCAAAAGAGTTCCACATTGCAGATCTGATTTTCTTAGCCAGCTAGTTGGAGCACGTTAACTGTAATCCGTTTGGGTATAATGCAAGCAATAGATTCCTAGTGGTGAAGATCTAAAGGCGTCTGAGCACAGTGCTCAAGCAATGCAGTAAAGTGTTCTTGGGGTAAAGATGTCTGTGCAAAATGTCTCTGTAATGGTGGCAATGAATAGATAAAGGTTGAGCAATTTGCCCTCTCACCAACGACCTAATCACTTTGATGTCTTCTGGACAGGAACTCGTGTAGCGGCACTCATGCAGTGGATCCGCTGTCTCGGTCTTCCGAAGTGAAGCTTGCACCTACACCGACAGGCAGGCAATCCGAATGATGTTGGCGACAGGATGTCTGACAGCGAATAACAGAGCTAGGGCCCTTAGGCCTCGGGTTGGAAGTAAGTCTCCACGTGGTAGGCTGTGACCTCTCTCCCTGTTGAACAGAGAGGTCCGTCTGGTGTCAGGCCCAGAAGGAAGAGGGCTCCACGCAGGCTTTTCGCCCCTTTTATAGCTACTCCCAGCAATCTTCATTTTACAGCAAAGATCCCTGGGATGTGTAGTCTTAAGGTACATGGGTGCAAAGCAACTCTCTGAAGGAGAACTATACGTCCTATAATTCACTTTGTTGGGCACACAAATATGAGGTCACTGGTTACCCCGATTACCAAGAGGACAAGCGATGTCTAGGAACTGTGAAAGGTACAGTGCTTTCTGCTGGTAGTCCATATTGCTACATATGGGCATAAGTCCTCAGCGGTTACTGGGCTGCTTTCAAACTGATCAACAGGTGCAGCGCAATGCACCTGCGGGTTACCTGCACTAAGCCATAGACTTATGTTTTTACCTGCGGGTGTGGTGCGCTTTTAGAAAGTGCACCACGCCTGCAGGATCAAATAGAAGTCTATGGCAAAGTGCAGGTAACCTGAAAAAAAGCCACAGGTGCATTGTGCTGCACCAGCGATGCTGGTAAACTGCAGCACATCAATATGAAAGCAGCCTTAGGCCTCTTTCAGATGATCGGTCCGACCCAATCAGACCCTCCATTCACCTCTATGGAGCAGTAGATGTAAACGGACTTGTGAAAAAAACAGAAGGGGATCTGTCCCCTTCCATCTGGGTTGATCGGATCGGAGGGCCTATAGAGTACAGTGGGCTGTATCTGTGTCCGCTGTGCATATACAGAGTGGACACGGACCGGTCATCTGCCCACTCGCGACCGGTTACCATGTCGCTTAAGTGGCCCTCGCTCTTCAAAAAGTTGGACACCCCTGCCTTAAGTAATAGGGAAAAGTTGGCCATACATTATACAATGTATATTTTTCTTTTAGATTTACCAAAACCATATAATATGAGATCAAACCTAAACACTTTAAATTTGTATGCAAGCAGGCAGGCCCTTGCACTACATCTAAATCTAAAGAAAATTGAATAAGAAAAATGTATAATGCATGACCAGCCTAAGAATCCCCACCCTGGTTACATCATTAACTTAATAAGGAAGTAGTAAACTTCACAAATATATATACAGTTAGGTCCATTATATATTTGGACACAGGCACAATTTTCATACTTTTGGCTCTCTATGCCACCAGTAAAAAAATAAAATGAAACAATCCAAATGAATATGAAGTGCAGACTTTCTGCTTTAATTCAAGGGGTTAAACATAAATATCAAGTACAAATTTTTCTATTCTTCAGGCTTATGAATGGTATGCACTTTGGTGTGAACCCTCTGTATTTGCTCTCGTGAAGTCTTCTCTTGATTGTAGACCTTGACAATGATACGCCCACTTTCAGGAGAGCAGTGCTGGGACAAGGCCATTTGGTGCCCAGGGCGAAGATGGCAAACTGCGCCCCCCGCCCCATCTCCACATCTCCCCACTGTAATATCCCCATTTCCCCACTGTAATGTCCACATCTCCCCCACTGTAATGTCCACATCTCCCCCACTGTAATGTCCACATCTTCCCCACTCTAATATCCACATCTCCCCACTGAAATGTCCACATCTCCCCACTGTAAGTTCCACATCTCCCCCACTGTAATGTCCACACCTCCCCCACTATAATGTCCACACCTCCCCCACTGTAATGTCCACACCTCCCCCACTGTAATGTCCACACCTCCCCCACTGTAATATCAACATCTTCCCCACTGTAATGTCCACATCTCCCCCACTGTAATATCCACATCTCCCCCACTGTAATATCCACATCTCCCCCATACATCACAGTCCACTTAGCCCCCCTCCCCCACCTTGATGTCCTCAGCCCACCAAATTACAGCCCTCAACAACTCAACTTTAATGTCCTCAGCGAGTCAGCACACACTTTCCTCCTTTTCAGCTTTTCAGACTAGTGTCCTCACTCCCTGTAACCTCGCCCCTCCCTCACTTACCTTGCACAGACCGAAGATCGGAGGAAGACTCGACTTGTCTCGGATGGAGGGCGGGTGTTGCAAGATGGTGATTGGTTGCTAAGACCGCCCTTCATCCTAGCAGCCAATCATCTGCTTGTTAACCTCCGGTAGCTCCGCCCTCCATCCAGACTGTCCCGCCTCCCGCTGTCAGCTCCGTGTGAGGATTACAGAGACGGCAGGGGTAAGAAAAGGCTGCTACATGGCAGTACCGCAGCGGGCCGCATAGGAGAGTGAGGCGGTCCGCATTTGGCCCGAAGTCCGCCATTTAGTGATGCCCGTTTTAGAAGGACACTTCACTGTGCCCCCCCACCCCCAATAAATTGTACCGCCCAGGGCATCTGCCCCTTCCGCCCCTCCTTGTACCGGCTCTGCTGGAGAGTGTCCTTCACTTGTCTGGGTGTTGTGAATGGGTTTTTCTTTACAAAGAGAGGATCCTGCGCTCATCCACCACCATTGTCTTCCATGGACGTCCAGGCCTTTTTATGTTGCTGAGCTCGCCAGTGCATTCTTCTGCCCTCAGAATGTACCAAACTGTTGATTTCCTTTCTAGTTGCATATTGGGATGTTGGCAGGTGTATTGGGGTTTTTCAGTGGTTCACTAGCTCTTCCCCCTTCACAATAGTGATGTATCGTGGTGCCCATTTTCTAGTGGATCACAAGGAAATCCGACCCACCGCCATGCTTCTTATGACTTGTATAACTCAGATGGCCATTTTAATGAAGTCCTTGTTAAATATTATGGCTCAAATAGAGAAATTTGTATATTGGACTATTCCAAGATGTAAGTATTAATGGTGATAGGCATTGTGCTAAGTATAAGTCTGAAACCAGAGTCCAGGATTACCGGGAGCGATGGATGAAATTACAGACAGTAAAATTGCAGAAATAATAATGACAATACAAAAAATGGAAAACAAGGGAAAATACATATTATCATACTGAAATCCTATCCTAAATACTGGGACATAATAGTTCTCATAGGGCTGGATGTGGGATGGAAATGAATTAAGTAAAAGGAAGATGTAGATCTATACGTTCTATAACAAAGTGAATAAGATGGGGCAGTGTCTTCATATATAAATGTAGTCCATAAGGTAGGTAGTAGGTACTAGATGTACCTCTATGTATGGTGGAGAGTAAATACTGAAGTAACCCTATGTATGTTGTATACGATAAAAAGGTGGAAGGGGCATAACAATCAATATGTAATAAACAAGGGTGTAAACAATGTATAAATGGATATAAAAATTAAAAATCACTGATGAAGCAGTTAAGATCAAATTCTATATTTAGTCCATGCTGCAGGAGGGTATCCATAAGGAATATCCATTTGGATTCAAGCTGACTGAGAGTCCTAATGTTATGGTCCCCCCCAGTGTCTTTTATATGATTCTATACCCCAAAAAATTAAATAGGTGGGATCCCTTTAATGTACTTTAGCGAAATGTTTGGATATGCTATGTTTATTGTATTCTTTCTGTATGTTCTGTACACGTTCTTTGATTCTTATTTTTAATTATCTTTTTGTTCGTCCTATGTATTGGAGTCCGCAACTACATTCTAGGGCATATACTGCCCCCTCTGTGTTGCATCTTATAAATTCATTAGCATGGTTGATGTAAAGTGAAACTTTCAATGGGACGTTTAGTACACGCATAACATTTCTTGCAGGGATAGAAGCCATTTCCTGTAAAAAAGGTGAAACTCTTTTTAGGAGGATCTATTACATTTTTCACTACGTTATCTTGGATCGTAGGGGCCTTTTTGTACACAAATTTTGGTTTGTTCTGTAGTATAGTGTGGAGATGTTTGCTTGTAGTATATGCCAATGACGTTGTATGATTCTTTTTACTTGTCTATGCTGTACATTATAGTCTAGAATAATGGGTACTCGATCTATTTGTTGATTATTATGTTCTTTATCCTTTATTAGTATCGGCCTTTCCATTTCTGCTACTTCTTTAATTGTTTCTTCTTTCTTCTTGTTACTTCTTTAATTGTTTCTTTGTTGATGAACCTCTGTCCTACTTTTGTTGCTTTTTCCGTATAATCAGTCTTGTTGGTACAGTTTCGTCTCAGTCGCAACATTTGGCCCTTGGGTTTCGATCTACACTCTTAAAGTGTGTTTTAGTAATTAATTTGGTAATCTTCTTGTATAATTTGTAAGTCTAAATATGAAATGTTTTTCTTGCTGATGTTACATGTAAATTGAATTATCCTATCATTTCGCTTCAGTCCATCAAGAAACATAGTTAGTTTCTCTAGTTTTCCTTTCCATAAAATGATTACATCATCTATGTATCTTTTGTATAATAGCAATTCAGGTGGTGTGTGCTTGTAGAGTGATTCTTCTTCCCATTGGGACATAAATAAATTTGCGACACTGAGTGCGAATTTGGCTCCCATCGCCACCCCTGTTTTTTGTTGATAGAACGTCTGTTGTTGCCAAAAATATATATATATATATATTTTTTTTAAACAAAAATCTATACATTTGATGAGGTATTCCCTTTGAGGGCATGGTATTGAGGTATATAGTCTGAGTGCCCATTTCACAGCCTCACATGCTTGGTGATCTCGAGTTATCGTATACAGCGAGGATACAGCTGTGGCCATAATTATGGATTCTTCTTTTGGCTCAATATTTTCCAATAGTTGAAGTATATGTTTTGTATCTTTCAGATATGTCTTTGTTTTTTACCAATTATCCACATATTGGCCCATTCTGGGTGTCAGGACATATAATATTGAAGTTTTTAATGTGTTTCATTTTTCACACCATTTGTTTATTTAGGCACTTTATTTTATTTGTGGACCACACAATTGGGTCTACCCCTGAGACATATGCTATATGCACTAGTGCACAGGATTCAATGTTATTATTAATGTTATTATTACACATATAAAGTTGACACAATTGTTCTGTTGACGGCGCAGCACTATTCACCGTTTACCAAACTGTTGATTTGGCCACTCCTAATGTTGCTGCCATATCTCTAAAGGATTTGTTTTGTTTTTGAAGCCTTACAATATCCTGTTTCACTTGCATGGACAGCTCCTCTAAACGCATGATGTAGGTTCACAACAATAAATTCCAAATGCAATACCGCACTTAGAATCAACTCCAGACCTTTTACTTGCTTAATTGATGAAGAAATAACGAAGAAGTAGCCCAAACCTGGCCATGAAACAGCTTTTTATTCAATTATCCAGTTACTTTTGGTCCCTTGAAGGCCCCCCCACACCAAAACACACTGGTTAGCACTCTCAGCCATTGGCTGAGAGCGCTGATTGGATGCCAATCAGCAGACCTTTCTTGGTCGCTGCTGTACACACAGGCTAAATGTTGTTTCTATGGAGCTGTCCGATTCCACCTGATATTTGGCCTGTGCTTACAGCCCTTGTCTTCCTGGAGACCTGCAGGGTGTACCTATGTCCAGGTGTACACACTCGTTATAAGCCAGGAGCTGGAAATACTGTAGCTCAGGGCCCTTGTCTTTTGAAGTGATTAATTCGAGAGACAGAACTACATGTAGGAGAGACTTCTTACCCGCAGGACTGGGAGAGTTGGAACAGCTAAGCAGGTCTTCAGGACTGAGAGAGCTGAGGCAACGAGCAAAACTAGGGGACTAGAGGGATTCTGTAAGTCTTGGAAGAGTGAGAGAACTCAGGGTTTTGGGAGAATACCTATCTAGGAGTGGGCCTGTGCAGCGAGGTGTTGCAACAAAGAGGCTGAGTGAGCCAGGAGAGCCAGAGAGCTGAGTCTGAGGGACAGGGCCAATAGCAACCGTGCTGCTGACAAGAGAGCCAGGTGAGGTCAACTAGCATCCAATTGGACCACTGCCCTCCTGGTGACACCTACAGAGGCTGAAGAGGAACAGTTTCCTCTCCTTCTCCTGTACAGTGGTCAGCAACACAGCATCACCTACAGAGGGGAGGGTAAACAGCACCTACAAGTAGTAAATCACCAGATCTTTCATCTTTAATGAATATAGTATACGCTTGCATGTTAGAACTGACAGGATGAATAAAGAACTGCAAATCAAAGACAGTGATTTCTATGTTTCATAGTAGTTTGATATTTGGTACAATCTACATAAAAAAAAAAAAAAAAAAAAATACATAAGTCTAAATCCAGCTGGATAATGGCTTACAGCTTGTGTAGTTAGTGACCTTTAATCTCATATTTTTATACTTCAGTTCCAAGTGTTATTTGGCTTTCACATTTTTTTTTAAACCCTTTGCATACCTAGTAGATATTTTTTTACACTTTTACTCACCATCTGAACTGTGTTGACATATAAGCATATGTCAGGCTGGTTGAGCTTCAACTGTAGTTCTAAGTATACAAAGTGCCAACTGCACAGCAAATTGTAAATACATTAATCCTCCTCTGTAACAAAAAGTCTCACACACAAAGGGTCACATTCGACCACCTGAATCGTAAATCTTAGTAGTAGATGTGGTCAGGCAACAATCCTTTGACTTTGCTTGTTATCACGTGATTGTTACATAGTTACATAGTTAGCTAGGCCGAAAAAAGACACAAGTCCATCCAGTTCAACCTTAAAAAAAAATAAAATAAATAAAAATAAAAAATATCGTACAATCCAATATACCCCATTCTAAACCCACAGTTGATCCAGAGGAAGGCAAAAAAAAAAAAAAAAAAAAAATGAGCATGCTCCAATCTGCTACAGCAGGGGAAAAAAATCACTTCCTGATCCCCCTAGAGGCAATCTGATTTTCCCTGGATGAACTTTACCTATAAATGTTAGTACCCAGTTATATTATGTACATTTAGGAAAGTATCCAGGCCTTTCTTAAAGCAATCTTCTGAGTTAGCCAGAACCACCTCTGGAGGGAGTCTATGCCACATTTTCACAGCTCTTACTGTGAAGAAACCTTTCCGTATTTGGAGATGAAATCTCTTTTCCTCTAGACGTAAAGAGTGCCCCCTTGTCCTCTGTGTTGACCGTAAAGTGAATAACTCAACACCAAGTTCACTATATGGACCCCTTATATATTTGTACATGTTGATCATATCCCCCCTTATTCTCCTCTTCTCAAGAGTGAATAAATTCAGTTCCTCTAATCTTTCCTCATAGCTGAGCTCCTCCATGCCTTTTATCAGTTTGGTTGCCCTTCTCTGCACTTTCTCCAGTTCCCCGATATCCTTTTTGAGAACTGGTGCCCAAAACTGAACTGCATATTCCAGATGAGGTTTTGGACTGCAGACGATTTCCATGTATTTTGGGACAAAAATAAATTAGACTAGGGCAAGGCAAGTATTGTGCCTCCTAACCTGTGGATAGTTAGCCTTCCCTGAGTCCCTTCCACCAGAACATGTAGCTGGTTTGCATTGACTGAGAAGTATATGAATGAAGAAAGATTTGGAACAGATACAGTAACACCAGGGAATTCCTTACCTAGTTCCTGTCATGTGTCAGACACGCACAGTGCATCTTTGGCAGGCAGTCGGAGGGTAACACAGGGTGTGCATGTATGGTTCAGTAGGTGACAGCAGCAGCTCCTCCACTACTACGTATGCACCTTTTAGGGCTTGTTCACAGGTGTGTTGATTATGAAAAACAAAGCAATGCCCATTAATACGCTTATAGCATTTATGACAGTGCATTCTGGGATACAGGAACCTCCACTGCCTCTCTCCTTGCACCCATTGAAGAATGGTTAGGAGCAGGGCTGGTGCAAGAATTTTTGACACCTTAGGCGAAACCTCATTTTGCCGCCCCCATTGGCTCCACCCCTGACTCCATCCCCTTTGCCCTGCCCATGTGAGAGGAGGCGGTGCTATACAGGAAGCATCGGCTCTGCTTCCTCTAGCGCTGGCTCCAGTACTGCGCTGCACCTCTAATTACACTTACCGGACGGAGCAGCTGCCTGAGACTGAGTTAGTTGCATGCTGCAGTCTGCAGAGCATGCAGACGCGGAGGGAAACCTGCGTCCTAACGCCCCTAGGCAGCAGTGCACCCTAGGTGGCTGCCTAGTTTTCCTAGTGGTAGCACCAGCCCTGGTTAGGAGGCTTTAAAAATGCTGTTTTTACAATCTCCTCCATCATCACCCTGTGCCCGATCATCACTGCCTTTCCAATTACCGTATATACTCGAATATAAGCCGAGATTTTCAGCCCATTTTTTAGGGCTGAAAGTCCCCCTCTCGGCTTATATTCGAGTCACCGCCGTCTGCCTACATGAACAGCTTGTCATGCAGACAGACGGCAGTTTTAAAAAAGCCGCGCCGCCTCCTCCCGCCCGTCCGTGATAGGCGGACACTAATTTTCCCAGCAATACAGTGTTCCGCCTATCACGGATGTCCTGTCATTCTCATCTCATGGACGAGGATGAGAGAATATCTGTGATAGGCGGAACACTGCGCACTGACTGCTGGGAAAACAGCGTTCCTCCTATCACGGACGAGGACGAGGAGGAGGCGCGGCTTTTTAATTTCTACAATGGCGCCGTACACGCTGACAGAGCGGAGAGCGGAGAGCGGGGACAGAGCAGAGAGCGGAGAGCGGAGAGCGGGGACCGATGACCGGGGACCGAAGACCGAAGACCGATGGCAGAGGGCACAGGACGGAGGGCACAGGACGGATGGCACAGGTAGGCTGCAATGGGGACACGGGGGGGGGGGGTCTGTACAGGGGACAGGCAGGCAGGTGGGCATTGCTGGCCCTCTTTTCCACTTACAGTAGCTGCTGCATTTTGTACCCTCGGCTTATACACGGGTCAATGCAGGTTTCCCATTTTTTGTGGTGAATTAGGGGCCTCGGCTTATACTTGGGACGGCCTATACTCGAGTATATACGGTACCAACCATGTCCATGCCGCCACCTAAACCAGTGAAGCTAGGTAAAAGAGAGAGGAGGTCCCCATCCCCACAAGCAATACCCCGCCTTCACCCTCTGCAATGGAAGTTCTAACAATCCAGTCCACTATATAAAAATAATGATCAGCGCAACTTTTATACCCTATAATCATTCAGTAAACAAGTACCTGTTTTCTTGTTAAAAAAAAAACAAGTACCTGTATTAGTGTTATGCAATCAAAATGTTCAAATCAATAAAGTGCAAATGTGCATATAATATACAAATGCTGTGCAAACAGTGCTAACTGCTAAATTCCTATGCAAAAAGTAGAACTGTGCAAACAAATATGCAAAGTAAATATATGGTGGAGATTACTGTGCAAACAATCCTAGTAATGTGTTGCTGTGCAAAATATTACTGTATAAACACCTAATTGTGCAAAATAGTCCTTTATATACACCTAGTGGTGTATAGATTCAGTCCTAATAGATCAAATGGTAATGTCCATATATAAATTCATACATAAGTAAAATAAATGTGCAAAAAGTGCTGGTGTGCAGCGATGTGCACTTTTTGCACGTTTATTTTACCTATGTAGGATTTTAATTATGGACATTACCATTTGATCTATTAGGACTGTATCTATACACCACTAGGTGTATATAAAGGACTATTTTGCACAATTAGGTGTTTATACAGCAATATTTTGCACAGCAACCTATTACTAGGATTGTTTGCACAGTAATCTCCACCATATATTTACTTTGTATATTTGTTTGCACAGTTCTACTTTTTGCATAGGAATTTAGTAGTTAGCAATGTTTGCACAGCATTTTGTTTGTTATATGCACATTTGCACTTTATTGATTTGAACATTTTAATTGCATAACACTAATACAGGTACTTGTTTACTGAATGACTATAGGGTATATAAGTTGCGCCGATCATTATTTTTATATATTCCCATTTGAGTGCATTGTATACACTTTAGGTCAAGCAGCAATTTATTTATTATACCACATTTAGACATCTTTCACTTTGATAGCGCGAGGGAACCCCACTTTTTTAAATCCAGTCCACAGCTCTAATGTCTTCGCTGCAATGTTGATGCTTATACACTGGCTGCACCTGGCCCAGAAGGAGTCCTCTGATGACTTCTTACTGGGCAGACTTTTTGACACAAGGATATGTAGCGCTGGCTCCTGACGAGCAGGCGCTTTTGTTTTTGAAAATTAAGTTGCCTGAAGCCACAGTTGGGCTTCAGGATAATTTCACAAAATTTCTGGTTTCAGTACCAGTCCAGCTGGGTTGCACTGGGTTTCTCTTAACCTCAGGTGTTGCTGTCACCACCGGCAAGGGTAGAAACGCAGGCTAGCTGGATGCATTGAATGCCACTTATCTCTCGGAACCAGCCCAGTGGGAGTGTTCTCCTGCTGTGCTTTCTGGGGGGTGGTATTTAAGGTACCGACGCCATGTTGGCAGGGGATTATTTTCTGTCTTTTTGGTTCTGGTGGTCCTCCTAACCCAGCCCTATGGCCCTCCTGGCCTGGGGTGCAGAACCATGCATCCTGCATCTCGGGGCTGGCTAGCCCGAGGCAACGTAACTCAAGGGACAGGCCTGACTGAAGTTCGGAGCCTACTGATCCAAGGGAAGGTCTGGTGCCGTCTCATCTGAAGGGAGAGGCCCAGCAACTGAAGTACCCCAGGGGAGGACTCGCTCAGGAGAAGGCTGTGCGCAAGGCTGGCTTCTCTGAATGGAGCCTGGAGACTTAGTTGAAGGATGCAACCTGGATCAACATTCATACGGTATCACCGGATCAGCTGAGAGAAACTGGTACCATATGTTAGTTCTTTAAAGTTCATCCAATCCCTCCGTGACGCTAAAGTGTAACCTACAAGTCTGTGGCAGAGACTTTACTGAGCATCCTACCGGTTGCTAGGCCTAGTGAGAGAGGTCTATCCAGGGGGTAATTGAATCCAGTTTGTGGAACAGTAATATCCTCTGGATTCTTATAGTATCTTCACCCTGCAATCTTAAGTACCTGAACTCACCCCTAACCCTCTACCCTTTATTACGAAATAAATAACCCAAAAGAGGATTCAGTGTCAGTCTCAACATTTCTTTGGGCCACTTTCCACGGGATCCCCAAGATGGAGAAGCAAGTAAGTGAGGTAACGATAAGCCCAAATAAAACCAGCAGCTCCTTCGGGGGTCAGTGCTACAGATATTTTTACTATTGTTTTTTTTTTTATTTATTTAAAAAATTTCCACCCCTATGAATTTTGGACCCACAGCAACCACCACCCTGTGGCCCCGCCCACACTGCACCACTCACTGGACAATAGGCATTTATAATCTGGCAAATCGTCAGACATTATTTAAGAAATTGTTTGTAAAGATAGCTGTCTTTGCTGTCACTAAGGGTTTGTTTACACTTGAGGTTGAGGGGGAGTAGTAAAACCCAGTGATTGAGACACATTTTTATTGCCCCTTAACTGCTCCTCCTTTAGCTGGGAACACAGGGGCTGGGGTTGTACACTTGCCACAGCCACAATGCTTTCTTTGCTTCTTGCCCATGGCAGGACTATTACTACTTGTACTCAGAGTCAATACTGTGGATAGTATGGGAAAGGAACAAAGAGCAAACGAGAACATTGACCTGTGGTGTGCCAGGGGTCACGTGGTCAGTATGCCTAAAAGGGGGCATACCCAAGTATGAAATTAAATGAAATGAAAGAAAAAGAAAAAGGGAATGGGTGGGTGGGACACGAGAGCCTCCGACCATGAGGGGAGGAGGCGAAGGAGGGCAGGCTTTATGCAGCCTGACTCCTCCTACAAACACAGGCCGACCTGCGGTCAGCCTTTTTCTTTGTACTCAGAGTCAATACTGTGGATAGTATGGGAAAGGAACAAAGAGCAAACGAGAACATTGACCTGTGGTGTGCCAGGGGTCACGTGGTCAGTATGCCTAAAAGGGGGCAAAAATAACCACAGTAGGATGAAAGCTTACTGACCAAATTGCCGTTCAATCTGCTGAAATTGACAAATGCTTATGACACCTCCAAAGTGGCTCGGGGACGTACCCAGAGAAACAAGACAACCTCCACCTAACCAAATGCTAATGGTCGGGACCCCTGGCGCAAAGTCACGGAAGCCGCTCCTATCCTAAATGAATAGCCAAAGTATGCTTGAAGGTCCAGAACCTGATTTGCCCAAAAAAAGGGGACGGTAATGAAGTATGCATAGAGCTGCAGAGAGGGGAGCACTAGGAAGAGGCAACCGGGGACCCCCCTGGGTATATCAGAAGTGGCACTGACGGGCTGGTTTAAAACCAACACCGGGCCCACGCCTTGCCAGGCTCCTGATGACGTGCCGCCTCCCGAATGCTGCGTCTTGCGAGCATGCAGATGTAACGGACAAGACCGGGGTGCCAACCGATTGACCAAAAGTATGCGAGACCCTGGGCCAGAAGTGCAGCTCGCCTGGCCTTAGGAACCATAAAGGTCAGATACAGCGCTGTCTTAAGCATCAAGCTGGTTCATAACAAAAGGAGACCCTGTCGGATACGTCATGAAGAATTTAACAAACGATGGGAAGACTGCCGAGTACAGCCGGAGCAACTCTTCTGGATTCCTGAGGATGCTTGACTACAGTACGCAGATTATGAAGAAAGGCCTGTCGGGGAATGCCAACAACATGAAATGCCGAGTCTCCACCAGATGCGCGCCGATACGAGTTGGAAAGGGCCAAAAAAAAAAAAAAAAAAACAGAAAAGCAAAATAGCAACTGGATGTCGACCATCAGGACTAAGCAACCTAGACCGGAAGCCTGGAAACACCCAAAGCCATGTCACGAGCCTACCTGGTATACAAAACAAAGATCTTGTTGATCAAGGCTGTTGCGTCGGTCCAAGGAAACCTGATCCAACACCAATGCTGGAAACCTGAAGAGAAGGCGTGCCGCCGGCATCTGTGTCCTGGACCTGGGCCTGATGATACCGGCCCAGGCACAGAGAGGGATCCGGAATCCCCTAAGCCCCAGAGCCAGCAGAAGCTGCAATGGCTGACTTACCAATAGTCCCATACTATTGCGCAACTCCTGGCCGGACAGAGCTAGGACATGGAAGGTAACGTGAAAATGACACCGAACTGGGACAGGAACATGAATTGCGAGAGAAACTTGAGAAGACTGAGAACCTGCGACCGGAAAGTAACTGCGTGAAAGAACGTGACTGGACAAGAACATGAGTAGCGCGATCAGACTAAGACGTGAGTAGCACACGGACCGAGGCTGCACGAAAACGCAACCTGCATAAGAAACGCCGGTCGCACGAGTACGTAAACTGATGAACAACAAGAGAAACCTGGGAAACGAGAGAAACATGAAACGTGAGTTGGCATAGAAACAAACAGTTGCATGAGAAACGTAAGTTGCATGAGAAACGTAAGTTGCATGAGAAACGTAAGTTGTACGAAATATGTGAGCAGTGCAAGAAAACAGATGAGGAGACTTGCCACTGAACAAGCCAATTAAAAACGATCATCTCAATCTGTTTAACCCATAGACGTGATGGGAAACCCGCAGTGGAAGAACATGGGCAACCCAGCTGTAAAAAATTACCAGAGAACATAATACCCCTGGTACCTAACAAGTGTAAGGATGTGGGTGCAGAAATGACAAGACCAATCAGCGCCGGAATGTGAACCTAATGACCACCCCCCCTACCGTATGCAGTAAGCGAGCCCGAGCAACCTGCCGCGCTAAGACAGGCAATTAAAAACGAACACTCAGGGCTAAGGTACCCACAGGACGTGGTGGGTAGTAGTAAAGGTGTAACGGTGAACGTGCATGTATGACGTATGGACTACAGGCGAGAAGATTGTGGGGCGACAATCAATTAAAAACGAAAACCTCAGCCCGTATGGATCTGTAGACGTGACAGATCCTGGATGTAAGCACTAGCTAACGGAAATGCCGCAAACGAAAGGCAATGACATGAAAAGGCATGTGACATGCACGAGAACACAACATGAGACACACGAGAAATGTAAGAAAACACGAGAAAGGTAAGAAAACACGAGAAACGTAAGAAAACACGAGAAAGCATAAGAAAACACGAGAAAGCATAAGAAAACACGAGAAAGCATAAGAAATGCAAGAAAACACGAGAAACGTACGAAAACATGAGAAACGTGAGAAAACATGGAAACATGTGAAACGTAATAACCATGGAAAACATGAGAAATGTAAGAAAACCTGGGAAAACGTGAGAAACGCAAGAAACATGAAACGTCGGAAACATGAGAACCGTAACTTGCCTGAGAATCGTGAAATTGCATAAGAACCGTAAATTTGCATGAGCACCGTAAATTGCATGAGCACCAGAAATTGCATGAGCACCAGAAATTGCATGAGCACCCCCAGCATGCGACCGAGTTCAGCTCAAACACCCAAAGTTTGACATGACCCCACATCTGCGATCAGTCCCCGACAAGATGCATCCTTCATGATAGGTCTACTTCAGCTCTTCCCATGGTCTAGTACCCAGCAATTCAAATGAGAAATGTAAAATCGCATGAGAACCTAAAAGACTCAAAACTTACCTGAGAAATGTAAATCGCAGGAGAAACGTAAATCGCAAGAACACAAGTGCATGACCAAACTTACCTGAGAAACATAAAACCGCATGAGAAACGTAAAAAAAAAAAAAAAAACGCCTGAGAAACGTAACATCGCCTGAGAACCGTAAATGACCCAACACTTACCTGAGAAATGTAAATCACAAGAACACTAGTACATGACCAAACCTACCTGAGAAATGTAAAACGCATGGGCAACGTGAAAACGCATGGGCAACGCAACATCGCATGGGCAACGCAACATCGCATGGGCAACGTAAAAAAGCATGGGCAACGTAAAAAAGCATGGGCAACGCAACATCGCATGAGAAACGCAACATCGCATGAGAAACGCAACATCGCATGAAAAACGCAACATCGCATGGGAACGCGACATCGCATGGGAACGTAACATCGCATGGGAACGTAACATCGCATGAAAAACGTAACATCGCATGAAAAACGTAACATCGCATGAGAAACGCAACATCGCATGAGAAACGTAACATCGCATGAGAAACGCAATATCGCATGAAAACGTAACATCGCATGAGAAACGCAACATCGCATGAGAAACGTAACATCGCATGAGAAACGCAACATTGCATGAGAAACGTAACATCGCATGAGAAACGCAACATCGCATGAGAAACATGAATGCCAAACTTACCTGAGAAATGAACTACCACCATGCAGCCCCCCCAAGGACCAGGGGAACACCGGCGCGGGAGGGAGAGGCGGCTCCCTCGTGGAGCCAGCACAGCTGTCAGGCGGCCATGCTCCCCCCCCAACCCAGGGAGAAGCGGGCAGCGTCTCCCACGTAGAGCCAGCGGAGCTGTCAGGCGGCCATGCTCCTCCCCCCCCCAACCCAGGGAGAAGCGGGCGGGAGGGGGAAGCGTCTCCCACGTGGAGCCAGTGGAGCTGTCAGGCGGCCATGCTCCTCCCCCCCCGAACCCAGGGAGAAGCGGACGGGAGGAAGAAGCGTCTCCCACGTGGAGACAGCGGAGCTGACAGGCGGCCATGCTCCTCCCCCCCCTGAACCCAGGGAGAAGCGTCTCCTCCGTGGATACAGAGACGGTACAGTATTGGGGACAGAGGGGCCGACAGGCGGCCGCAACCCCCCCTCTCCCCCGGCGTAACACTGGGAGAAGCGCCCCCCACGTGTAGCCCAAGCAGCTTTCAGGTGGCCGCAACCCCCCCTCACCCGGCGGGTCCCAGGGAGAAGAGGGCGGGCAGGAGAAGCGGCTCAGTCACGGGGACAGAGGGGCCGACAGGTGGTCAACACCCCCCCCTCTCCCGGCGGAACACCGGGCGAAGCAAGGAAATGCCACCACCAGCAGGGAAAACAGAGCCGCAGGGCGACCTGCTCAGATGACCAGGAGAAGCAAGGCACTGTACGACCTCCTCGTCAACCCGGAAGTGAATACGAGAGCCTCCGACCATGAGGGGAGGAGGCGAAGGAGGGCAGGCTTTATGCAGCCTGACTCCTCCTACAAACACAGGCCGACCTGCGGTCAGCCTTTTTCTCTGTCATGTTTTGTGGGCACTATTGCAGGCTTTGGGTACCTTCATAGGAAAACAAACTGTGAGACTTCAAATACCTTTTCTTTTAATGCACCTGGAATGTATTTAGCTGATTTAAAATTAAAATTCAGTTGGACTTTAGGTTGCAATCACACCTTTGCATTCCTGGGAAAGTGTGTAAAAACGCACGTTTCTGCGTATGTTCCAGGCAACAAAAGAAAGGTTCACTAAAACGCACATCATGCTTATGTATGTAACAAAATGTGTGTAACAAAAAAAAAAATGTGTGTAACAAAATGAGCACAAAAACATGCAAGGCTTACTGTCAAAAAAATTGTGAATTGGTGCAGGAGCTACTCTGGCACATTTGTCACACTGTCAGTTGACAAACAAACAAAAAAGTGTGAAAAAAAGACATTGCGCAGATGTGAATGGGGCCCGCTGAAAAAGAGTTCTAGGCTGCCAGTTTTGAGGTCAAGAGGCAAATTATAGGTCATGCATTTTCTTACACACAGCAGCATTACCAAGGACATTACAGAGTGAAATTAAGATTTTTCTAAATTTAGAGTGCCAATAAATATACTATATCTCTGACTTTTCAACATGAGTATTATGTATTTATGCATGCTGTGGTTACTGGTTTCAAAAAGCAGTCATGTAAAATTAGTTTGGAATACAGTAAGCACTATCCTTAGAATAAATGAATAAACAAGTTAGTGTATGCTTCATATCACTAACAAAATAGCCAGATAAGTCATTATGCGCAGTAATGAGGCATGAATTGAAGTGCAGTTGACCAGATCATTTTCTGCTGTTCAGTTGCAGCCTTGCGCACATATTGTCCACTACAATGACAATAACTTCAAGCACATGGCTGGGGTTCTTTCTATAAGTGGGTTCTTTATATAAGTGGGCGCACTTCGGCTTTGCACTTCAGCGATTGCATGAAACGAAAAAATACACAGCAAACTACTTTGAAAAACACTGAACAGACTGCAGAATACCTAGTTTCCCCATCAGCTCTCCTTCCTCTCTAACATGCACTCTCTACCACTCCTTGTGACAGTTGTGTCACCTCTCCTTAAACTCTCTTTCCTTCACCCCACAGCTTAAATATATACAGTGGGGAAAATAATTTATTGATCCCCTGCAGATTTTTACGTTTGCCCACTTTCAAATACATTTTAAATGATAGAGACAGAATATCAACCAAAAATCCAGAAAAAACACAAGATACAAATGTGAGTAAAATAAGTATTTGATCTGCTACCAACCAACAATAATTTTGGCTCTCACAGACTCATGTACGTGCTCATGTGGTACACAGATTATGTGCATAAAAGATACCTGTCCACAGAATCTCTTTCTTTCATTAAAACCTCACCATCATGGGCAAGACCAAAGAGCTGTCAAAGGACATCATGAACAAGATTGTAGACCTGCACAAGGCTGGAATGGGCTACAATACCATCAGCAAGAAGCTTGGTGAGAAGGAGACAACTGCTGGAGCGATTATTCGCAAATAACCATCAATCGCCCTCGCTCTGGAGCTCCATGCATGATTTTGTCTCATGGGGTAAGGATGATCATGAGAAAGTGAAGGGTCAGCCCAGAACTACATGGGAGTAGCTTGTGAATAATCTCAAGGCAGTTGGGACCCCAGTCACCAAACAAACCATTGGTAGCACAATACGCCGCCATCGATTGAAATCCTGCAGCGTCCGCAGGGTCCTTCTCCTCAAGAAGGCACACGTACAAGCCTCTCTGAAGTTTGCCAATGAACATCTAAATGATTCAGAGGATTGGGAGAAAGCGCTGTGGTCAGATAAGACCAAAATCTTGCTCTTTGGCATTAACTCGACTTGCCATGTTTGGAGGAAGAAAAATGCTGACTATAACCCTAAGAATGCCATCCCTACAGTCAAGCATGGAGGTAAAAACATTATGCTTTGGGGCTGTTTCACTGCTAAAGGTATATGCCAACTTTCCCTATTTGAGGGGCCAATGGATAGGCCATGTATTGTAAAATCTTGGATGAGATCCTTCTTCCCTCAGTCAGAACACTGTAGATGGGTCGTGGATGGGTCTTCCAGCATGACAATGACCCAAAACATATTGCCAAGGCAACAAAGGAGTGGCTAAAGAAAAAGCACATTAAGGTCATGGAGTGGCCTAGTCTCCAGACCTTAATCCTGTAGAAAATGTATGGAGGGAGCTGAAACTTCAAGTTGCCAAGAGACTGCCAAGAAACCTTAAGGATTTAGAGAAGATCTTTAAAGAAGAGTGGACCAAATTCCCTCCTGAGATGTGTGCAAATTTGGTAACCAACTACAAGAAACTTTTGACCTCTGTCCTTGCCAACAAGGGTTTCTCCACCAGGTACTTCTGGCGACTCGACCACGCAGCCCATCTTTCTTCAAGGGCCTTCTTATTGTGCATCTTGAAACAGCCACACCACATGTTTTCAGACACTCCTGTATTTCACCTGAAGTCATTTGTGGTCTTCTCTTTCCATCCCAAACAATTTTACTGGAAGTTGTGGCTGAAATTTTAGTTGATTTACCTGAGCGTGGTTTGGTTTCAACAGAAACCCTCATTTTGCACTTCTTGATTAGAGTTTGAACACTGCTGATTGGCATTCTCAAATTCTTGGATAGCTTTTTATATCCCTTTCCTGTTTTATACAGTTCAACTACCTTTTACTGCAGATCCTTTGACAATTCTTTTGCTTTCCCTGTGACTCAGAATCCAGAAATGCCATTGCAGCACTGGATGAAAGATGCAAGGGTCTGTCAGGAGTCCAGAAACTCATTGACCATTTATACACACACACTAATAACAAGCAAACAGATCACAGGTGAAGATGATTACCTTTAATAGCCATTCAAACCCCTTTTTTTATCAACTTCTGTGCATGTTATCAGGCCAAAATCATTGGGGTATTGTGGCGGTAGGACCCTGTGCTACCTGGAGGATTGCTGGTTTACGCCAGATTTTGGAGAGAAAGGCACGCTGATTGCACAGCTGTGTGCTGGGCTATTTAGTTTTGACCTTGCTATGGCTCAGGGTTCCACCCAACAGACAGGAAGTCTGTGCATGGGAGTCAGGTGGACTACCATTCCTCTGAGAGGAGTCAGAGGCTGCAGGAGGCAGATGTACTTGGTGACTTAGCAGCAAGACGCTGATCAGGATAGAGCTAGGAGAGAGCTTAACTCTAGGAAACTCTTTTGGGTCTGAGGCGCAGACCTAAGGCCTAGGCTAAAGGCCTGAATCAGCCATATGGGAAGAATGTAAGCCAGGAGGCTAAAGTATTTAGTGTGCAAGATACAGTAATGGTGGAACCCCCCTGCGTGGGTACTGATGTCTTTGCAAACTTTTCCATGCTTTTAAATAAAAGTGGGCTACCAGGCCCTTAAAAATACAGTTTTGTACTGGCGTACTCACTGGAAAACACACCTACCGTTTGAGTCTGATAACCCCAATCTTACAGTATGTAAACTTTTGATCAGGGTCATTTGGGTAGTTTCTGTTGCCATTATGATTTAAAAAGAGTAAACACAGTTGATTGAAAATAAATGGCTTCAGCCAAACACTAACCATGAGTGAAAAATGTTTTTGTGTTATCATTCATATTCTCTGAAGAAATCATAAATTCTGCCAGGGTATTTAAACTTATGAGCACAACTATATATATATATATACACTGTGTATATCACCCGCACTTCTGCCCTCTCCTTATTACACTCCTTATTGCACTCACCAACTCATGCTAATTCTGAACCCACATGCTAAAAAAAACTCCATGAAGCTGGGGAACGTCCCTTTATATAAATCGCACCCTTATGTTACCTCCTTCACCCTTCTGCTTCTCCTAACCCCTGGAACTATATCCCCAAACCCTGGGCCTCCATCGTTTAACTTTAAAAACAACGGTAAACAGCAGCACTAAATAGAGGTGATAGCATAAGTTTATATGACAACTGGAATGTACACATATGTAAGCATGAATTATGTGTGTGATCATGCACGCATGAATATGTTAAAACGTATATAAAAACAAATGACCTTACCTTGGGTTGCCCTCCTTATATCTGGTACCACCAAGTTCCCAGCCACCTAGTGGTAGAAGAGAAAAAGTGCAACAAGGCCAAACTTAGAGAGAACTCAATAGATCTCTATCAATCGACCAAGATGACTACTCTTGGCAAGTAAATTCGTGAGGAGCTCCCTGACTAAACCCCAGGGTGCTACATATATTTAGGGCATATCTTTCTGCATCCCCTCCGGAAACTGGATTGCTTCACGCTAACCTTTGGCTCAAGGTGGGCCTTTGCACTGGTTTAACCACTAAGAGGAGATATATCAGTGGCTTAACCAAATGAACTTTAAAGAGGAGGTCCAGCCTGGGTGAAAAGAATTAAAAGTCAGCAGCTACAAATACTGTAGCTGTTGACTTTTACTATTAGGGCACTTACCTGTTCAGGGAGCCCACAATGTCGGCACCCCAGTCGATTTTTGGATCAACCCCCGGGTGCTGCCACCGCCATTCCTGGTAAGGGAACCTGGCAGCTGGTTCCCTACTGATCAAGTCAGGGACCCAACCAGCGAAGGTGACGCTTGCGGAGCAGCCTTGTATGACAAGATAGGGATCGAGCCGGTTAGCAAAAGTGAAGCTTGGGGGTATCCGAAGTGCCAAGCTAGGGACCCAGCAGGTAAGCGTGGGTGATGCTTGAGGGAGATACCACCGCAAAAGCCTTGAGGAGCTCACGGGATTCAAAGTTAGTGAATCAGAGGGTCCAGTGAGAGACCGGGAGCTCATGGGGCTACAAGTAGAAGTAGAAGTTGTAGTAAAGCTGAGAGAACTGTTACCGTTGAATTAGGAACTGTTAAGTACTGTAGCCATAGGGGACAGCAAACCTGCACATGCAGAAGTGGCACCTTGCTGGGGCCTTTCCCTGTAGGGCTGTCCTCTTATTGAAGTCTTTGAGTCTGCCTATTGAAATTGCAACTACTTAAGGGTGTCCTGCCCCAACCCTCATTCCCTTGCAAAATATAAAAGGACTGTTAAAAGAAAAAAAAAAACTCCTTTGCATCCAAGAAGTGTCTGGCGCCCAATGACTTTTACTACCTTTGCACCCACTATGCCTCACAACCCACTACATATTGAAGGATATCAGCGGTCTGTGGTCTCAAAGGTTCTCATTAGACTGGAAGAAGTTAGAGATTCTGCTACATATACTAATAGTGGATTTACCCTTTAACTTATGTTCTGCTTTACTTTTTCTGCTCATCAGCTATCCTTATTGTAAGTGTATATTTTATGTGTGGCTCAAGACAATTCCTCTTCATCAAATGTTGTCCAGGAAGGTCAAAAGGTTGGACACCCCTGCTTTACAAGAAATTACAGAAAACATATTTTTTTATTTTGAGATAAAGATTTTACATAGATAAAACTAATCATTGTAACCACTTGTCAGTGTTGAATGGTTTGTCTCACCCCTGTAACTGATCTGTCTGCAAAAAAGCTTGCTCTTTTGAAAAACAGCAGATTTACTGAAGAAAGAAAGCCTTGCAGTCATCACATCTAATGCGGCGTACACACGGTCGGAATTTCCGATGGAAACAGTCCGATGGGAGCTTCTCATCGGATTTTCCGACCGTGTGTATGCCCAACGGTCTTTTTCTGTCAGAATTTCCGACGGACTTTGGATTGAGAACCTGTTCTCAATTTTTCCGACGGAAAACCTTTCTATCGGAATTTCCGATCGTGTGTAGGCAATTCCGACACGCAAAATTCCGACGCATGCTCGGAAACAATTCGACGCATGCTCGGAAGCATTAAACTTCCCTTTTATAGTGCTGTCGAACGTGTTTTATGCCGCTGTGTTACAGACCGTCGGAATTTGGTGTGACCGTGTGTAGGCAAGACAGTTTGAGCAAAATTCCGTCGGAATTCCGACGGGAAAACCATCAGAGCTTTTTCCGACGAGAATTCCGACCGTGTGTATGCGGCATAAGAATTGGTAAGCTGCAATATAATAAATGTTTGATTTTGGGTGTAATACTGCTTTTAGTAATCATTTGTTTACAGTAAATATTTCTGAGAAAAAAGTATCGAATTACAGATATTTTGATATATTACATCTTCATAATCTAATCTTGTGTTGGTTAAAAGCAAGAATTTATCTAAGCAGAAGATACACTGCAGCTTTCTCTCCCCCTGCTGGTCAGCGTTGTCATAGATTATAAGTAAGGTTCCTTGTGACACTTTTTTACTATTAGATTGATAGCATGTATTAAAATTTTGGCGTTCTTTTTTTTTTTTTTTAAATCTAAAAAAAGGTTTCTATTGAGGAAAAGCAGTCAAACGTACATAAAATAACACAATACATGTTCCAAAGAGCATGTACAGTACTTACACATAGAAAATTGTACAGTGGATCCAAATTTATATACCACATCTCTCACTCAGAAAAAGCATGGTCTCCACAAGATTTTCTAATACTTGCTTAGATGTATGTGATAAATCCTGATGTTAGCAGTGACAACATGCAGTAATTCCTTAAAGTTAAATGTGGTTCAAAATTAGTTCTACAGGAGAAAGTCCCAGGGTATCAAGCCACGGGGACCACAGTTTGTCAAATTTGCCTGTGCAACTTCTATGTGGAATGGTTACCTGGAACATTCTATGTATAGTATTGAGCACTCCAGACCAATATAGGTGTAACTTTGGACATCTCCAGAGCAGGTGTATTAGATCCCCATGATCCCTAGCACATCTAGTACACAATGGATCCTCCCTTAGTCCCATTTTGAAGAGCCTCACTGGTGTTAAGTGAGCCCTTAGCTGAGTCAAGCATTGTGACACGCTGAGAGAGCATGCTGGTACGCAGGACCTCCTCCCAACGTTCCTCTGCAAATCCACCCACATCTCTTTCCCATCTATCAGTAGTCCTAGACGTAAATCCCTTCAACAAAATGGTCAGCAAGATCTCCCTTGTTATCCAGTGTTGTGACTTTTTAACTGATGATATATTTTGACATGGGTTTCGTTGGTCTCTGTATTCTCTGCGAGATTACCTTAAAATAAAGTTTTGAAAAACAAAATGGTCTGCAACATATAATAGCACCTGGAGATGAACCCTTAAAAAAGGGATACACCTGGATATAAGGGATACACCTGGATACACCTGGATACACCTGCTTGTGCTCTAACAGCGTTTTGCAATTGCAAACAGTGGAGCCACATAGAGTGCGGAAGGCAAAATTTAGTCTGTAAATCTGGAAAGGGGCATAATGTACCATTTACAAAAATGTGGGCCAGGCGTGTCACTCCACACAGCTTCCATCTGGGCCTACTTTACACTGATTGCAATTGAGCATAGTATCCATTTCCCCATATCGGGCTATATCTAGTAAAACCGCATATGTCTTCCAACTGTTGTGCCTTATTCCAGACCTTATGCATAAGGACAAATGTGGGGAACAGTTTATTGTATTTAGAAAATTCCAGCCCTTCCAGGCCCCCAGCCACACTACCCACCCCTGTCACATAATGCAGAAGGGCCCTCGTAAAGTCTACCTGGTCCTCCCCCTCTGTAGCTATAGCATGGGCAATATGCTGCAGTTGAGCTGCCAAGTAGTAAAGCCACAGATTAGGCATTGCCATCCCACCCTCATCTTTAGGCTTCTGTAGCTGCTCTAGCCTGATTTTTGGGGGCCTAGCCTGCCAGAGGAAAGTGCGGAAAATAGAGTTAATTATAACTCTATAAGTTTGACCCATACCTTTGTCTTATCCCGGATACGTCCCAATAATTGTGATAAATTAATTAACAGATAATCAAAAGGCCTGGGCGTTACATAGACCCCCAAGTACCTAAAAGAAGAAGAAATGGTTATATCTTGGAGCGTGGTTGCCTGATCCTCTGGTACGGCATCCAGCACCATAAGTGAAGATTTCGTCCAGTTAACCACCAGGCCATTGTACGCCATTTTTCTTTACATACTAACACTGCACCAGAGGAAGATAGTTCTGTAAATAAATGCACACATAAATGCAGAAATATTATGAAACTGTGAAAACATTCTGTGCTTTCATTCACAGAACGATCTCCTTGTGGTGAAATGTTACAATTTAGGGCAGGGCAGAACATTTCCATATTCAACTTTTTCATTTTTTTTCTTTTCATAAAGAAGGTAAATATCCACCCTTTTATTTAGTAACTTTGGTAAATGTTAAAGTGGTTCTAAAGGCAGTGGCGGCTGGTGAAGTTTTAGGATGGGGTGGCGCCAGACCCCGCCCTTCCTTTTTGACCCTCTCCCACTTCTCATAAGCCCCACCCCTTATAGAATCCACCCACTCCGTCCCCTGTATTCCACTTGCTTCCACCCATAGTGTCAGGAGTATACAGCTCAGCATTACAGGACAGAGTATACAGCCCCGACATCACAGGACAGAGTAAATAGCTCAGCATCACAGGACAGAGTATACAGCTCAGCATCACAGGACAATGTAAATAGCTCAGCATCACCGGACAGAGTATACAGCTCAGCATCACACATTATGGTATATAGCACAGCCTCACGGATCATGGTATATAGCACAGCCTCACGGATCATGGTATATAGCACAGCCTCACGGATCATGGTATATAGCACAGCCTCACGGATCATGGTATATAGCACAGCCTTACAGATTGGCACAAAAAATTTGTGACTGCTGGGGGGCTATGCCCATGCGTCCCCTATGAACGGGCCGCCACTGTCTAAAGGTACAAGTTTTTTTACCTTAATGCATTCTATGCATTAAGTTAATAAACCTTCTGCAAGCAGGCTTCCCAGCCCCCCCCCCCCCTTACCTTACCTTTAAGCAGGCCATAAATAGAGCAATTTTCTTTCCTGTAACCATGGGTTTCAGGGGAACAAAAAATGCTCACCATCAATACAGTCAGTGTTGATGGGGAAATTCCTCCCGTAGAGCCATTGTGTTCTCCTGGGGCGAGGAGGGGGCAGGCGAAGGAAGTTGTCCCAGCCAGGAGAACACACAGTGATTATTGCTAGCGGCTATAGCTGTTGGCAATAATCGTATGAAAGATTTGGCGTGCTGATTATACCCAAGTTGCTCGGTTGATGCGAACCATCATTGATCGAAAGCGTCTCTTCACCCTTTTTGCATTCTTCTCTCCTCTCCACCCCTCCTCCCCTCCTATTCCAAAATAACACTGTCTTTTTCTACCTTTTTTTTTAAAATGTGTTCGGGCCGCCCCCTGTGAATGTCATTTACCTAGACAAATGACATGCACTGTGCGCTGTTTGCCTCCTGAGATATGCATGTCACATATTCCAGTAGGCATTGTCAATCTATTCAGTAAAGGAGGAGGGAGACAGGTCAAGTGGTGCGCCATCTGTAGGCTGGCCAGCTGAACCCGGAAAAGCCAGCGTACCAATGATGTCACACCTGGATCAAGAAGAGGCAAAACAGACGGCACGTGGATCTCAGTGGGATAATTCTGGATCAGCTTGGTGGGTGAGTGTCTAATTTGTGCAGAAGACAACCCACAGTAAGCAGGGGTTTAAAAAAATGGGGGGGGGGGGGGGTTCTGATGATCCACTTTAACCTGGCAAATGTGCAGATGAATGTGCTATATTAAGAAAGCAGATGTCTTCCTAGCAAATATGTGAAGAACAAACAAATACTTATATAAATAAACCTCTTCAGTGATATAGGCAGGAAGCAGTAGAAGAACTCTGGACAGCCGCACACCAGAAAAAGATAAAATCCAGTGTAATTTATTGAAAAATAAGAATCACATCAAATATAATGGTCCACAGCAGAACGAAAAAGGGGGGTACAAAAGCTGACGCGTTTCGCACTAAATAAAGTGCTTACTCATCATCTTCAGTGATAATAAACATAGAAATCTACTTTGCAGACAACGCATTTTATTTTTTACACTACTTTGTTAATGTTGCAATATCTTGCTAATAGTTTATGTAGCACCCTGATGTTTAGGCAGGGTTGTTATTAAATGTATTTGCCAAGTGATAGTTGCCTTGGCCAATTGTTAGGAGGTCAGCTGATTTCTCCTTAATTCTGGAATTGCTGCACTTCTCTCTTCTGTCACTAGATGGCTGGGTATCTGGTGACATTAGATAAGACAAGCGCACTGCAAGGACAGATTAGGAAAGAATGGGGTTTCTCAGCCAATGGGCAGGAATTTTCTTGGGTCATTTGGCCTGCTGGGAGAACCTATTTATTTGGGTGGAGTCAGGTGATCAGGGTTCTGTGCCATCCGAACAGCTGTCTGAGTGGACGTGTGTTGTATTGCCCCCGGCTGCTAGGCCAGAAACCTAAGGCCTATCCCGGGGACATCTGGCTGATAGGCTATCTGAGAGCCTATCCAGAAGTAGTGCAGGGTTGGGACTGTGGGCTTGTATTCTAAACAGAAGTAATGGTTCAGCTGGCCGGGGAACCCGTCGTGGTCGGAGGTAGAGGAAAAGCTGTCGCCACAAAGGGACCATCCACCTTGCTACCGGAGACCACAGTGAGTGAGCTGAGGCCAGTACCAGAGCAGACTTCTCGTCAGCCAGGGACGGTGAAGAATTAGGGAAGCATCAGCAAGTGCCAAGTCAGGGACCCAGCGGGACAGCAGAGGTGATGCTTGTGGAGTGCCAAGCCAGGGACCTAACATGTCAGCAGGGGTGAAGCTTGAGGAGTAGCTGTGAGTGCCAAGCCAGGGAACTCATCCTTCTTGATGTAGCGAATCGTTGACTCATTCATACCATAATGGCGGGCTACAGCAGCATAACTCTGTCCTTCCTTTATCATGTCAAGAAGTTTCACCTTCTCCATAATTGTAAGGAACTTCCTCTTCTTCTTTGGCTCACCAGAAGCCGTAGCCTTAGATGATGGGCGTTTGGGTGACATGTTTGCAGCTATTCTTGCTTGTGGTTGGCAAAGTTACCGCTCCCTCTAACATCAACACGCTCAGTGCGGTCCACAAGCGAGGCATGCGTTCCACCGCTGCCTCGCTCTGATTCACCGCTACATAACCGCAAAATGGCGAAATATTACCGCAATATCAGAATAACGGGTCCTAATTAAAATAGCGCGATATACCGGGACCGCAAAAACTGAACCGCGATAGAGCGGGGGTTTACTGTAGATGTTTTATTCTATCAAAGGAAAAGTGCTGGAGAAGGAAATTTGGCTTATTTAACCACTTCAATACCCGCCCATAGTCATATGACGCCCACAAGGTGGATCTACCATCCTGGGTGGGCGTCATATGACGTCCTCGGGTTCCCGGCCGCCTGGGGGGCGCGCGCGCGCCCGCGGCATCGCTCGGGACCCGGTGCGAGTGCCCGGCGGCCGCGATGTCCGCCGGGCACCCGCGATTGCCCGTTAAAACAACGGGACCGGGCGGGAACGTGGAGCTGTGTGTGTAAACACACAGCTCCACGTCCTGTCAGCGGGGAGGAGACCGATCATGTGATCCCAGTACAGAGGATCACATGATCGGTCTCCTCCCCTTAAGTCCCCTCCCCCTACAGTTAGAATCACTCCTATTAGGGACACACATTAACCCCTCCAGCGCCCTCTAGTGTTAACCCCTTCCCTGACAGTCACATTTACACAGTAATCATTGCAATTTTATAGCAACGATCGCTGTGTAAATGTGAATGGTTCCAAAAATGTGTCAAAAGTGTCCGAAGTGTCCGCCGCAATGTCGCAGTCACGAAAAAAAAATCGCAAATCGCCGCCATTACTAGTAAAAAAAATAAATAAATAAATTCAATAAATCTATCCCCTATTTTGTAGACGCTATAACTTTTGCGCAAACCGATCAATATACGCTTATTGCGATTTTTTTTACCAAAAATATGTAGAAGAATACGTATCGGCCTAAACTGAGGAAAAAAATTGTTTTTTTTTAAAAAAATGGGATATTTATTATAGCAAAAAGTAAAAAATATTGTGTTTTTTTTCAAAATTGTCGCTCTTCTTTTGCTTATAGCGCAAAAAATAAAAACCGCAGGGGCGATCAAATACCACCAAAAGAAAGCTCTATTTGTGGGAAAAAAAGGACGTCAATTTTGTTTGGGTGTAACGTCGCACGACCGCGCAATTGTTAGTTAAAGCGACGCAGTGCCGAATCGCAAAAAGTGCTCTGGTAAGGAAGGGTGTTTAAAAGCCCTGTATTGAAGCGGTTAATTAATCCCTATGTTTTCAGCTTTCCTGTCTTTTTTTCACCATTTCTGACACCTTTTTCAACCATCTGTCTGCTTTTTACTGTTCTTTTTACTTCTATTTTACCCTGACTTAACATATAATACAGAAAATGTTAGAGGTAAAAATAAGGTGTAAAATTGGGCAAAATGTGGCTAATCAAAAAGCAATCATTTTACTTAATTATGTGCAAGTTGACCCAATGTCTTCTTTAAACTATGATCAATCACACAATGCACAACTAATAATCATAGTTAATCACCTTCTCCATTTTCTTACCTTTGAACCTGAAGGTCATCTCTGAAAAAAGTCAAGTGTAGCTTGCGACAAGCTATAAAAACAGTAATTAATAAAAGAGAAACCATTAGATATAGAGCATGAAAAGGAATAAAATTTTTAGCATAATAATGTCATAATTAACTGCAAGTAAATCTCACTTTTTGCCAGTATTGGCAAAAAAATATACACAGTATGTTACCTTGAAGGCTTAAGTGATTGTTAGGCCCCTTTCACACGGGGCTGTCCGTATTTGGCATCCGCTTGCTCAGCGGGGATTGCTCAGTTGATCCCCGCTGAGCCGGTGGATGACAAGTCCGTCTCTGCACTCTGTGCAGGGACGGACCTGTCAGAGAGTCCGCTCTCCCCTATGGGGGATCAGATGATTATGGACCGCCTGTCCGTTTTCATCGGATCCGATCCGCCAGACAGATGGAAAATAGGACATCCATCCATCTGGATTTTGCGGAGCGGATCAGATGTCATCGGATATGTCACCGCTGACATCCGACGCTCCATAGAGATGTATGGAGCGCCCGTTCAGATCCGCCTAAAAAAACTGACAGGCGGATCTGAACGGTCCGCAAATGTGAAAGGGGCCTAAGACTGTTTTTTCTTTTTTTTTTAAATAACAAACATGTCATACTTTCCTCCACTGTGCAGTTCATTTTGCACAGAGTGGCCCTGAAGCTCGTCTTCTGGGGTCCCCTGGCAGCGCTGGTAGCTCCTCCCCGCATCGTATAAACCCCTAGGAGAAGGGCTCTTGGGGGGGGGGTTACCTTGCGGGCGCGCTCTCGAGTCCAGCATTTGTGTCCATAGACGCAGAATGCTGGACTCGGCCCCGCCCCTGCCCCTCGGTGCCCCCGCGTCATTGGATTTGACTGACAGCAGCAGGAGCCAATGGCTGCGTTGCTATCAATCTATCCAATCAAGAGCCGAGACAACGAGCAGAGGGAAAGAGCGTGTCTCCGGCGTGTGAATCACAGGGTGAGTAAAACGGGGGGCTGGTCAGTGACAGAAGTTTTTTCACCTTAATGCATACAATGCATTAAGGTGAAAAAACATGAGGGGGGGCATGGCCGAGACATGAAGGAGAGCGGACGTGTGTGAGCTGAGCTCCGTCTGACCCGCTCTCTCACTTACCGCACACAGCAGCACCAGAGCCAGGGAAGAGACCCCAAGACATGCCTGGACGGCGGAAGCCCTCCCCACAACCCCGGAGGACCCCAAGACTCCGCTCCAGCTCGCTGGAAGCCTATTTTACCGGCGAAAGCAGACGCCGCGCGACATCCAAAATGGAGCCGGGTGAGTGCTCACAGGCCGCGCTCGAGGCCTCCCCGACCCTCTCACAGTGCCATCCACCTCCATCACCGCCACCACCCTCCTCACCGGAGTCACAAGGGAGCCCCTTTAGCAGCCCGAGCCGCCCGGATGATTGGGAGACCCTGAATCGATCCCCACATAGGCCGCAACAGGCCCAAGCCACACAGGCCGCCATCCACCCCACCTGCAGCCCCCGGAGCCCCCCATCCACACTCCCCAAGCACAAAGGGACACCACTGGCTCTCGTGGATGGAGATCTGAGGTCCCACATCCTGGCCCTCCCTACATGGGCTGATTTAGAAGGCTTTATGGCCCGGATGGAGAAGGCCTTCTAAAAAGATATAGAGGACTTGCAGGCTGACACTGCCCATATTGGGGGAAGGGTGGAAACCTTAGAGGCTACAGTGGAGGACATACAGCCTGCCTTACAGGCCTTACAGACACGCTGTGAAGCGCAAGATCACTGCATTGATTCCCTGCTTGACCAGCTGGATGATGCAGAAAATAGAAGCCGCAGGGTGAACATCCGCATAAGAGGCCTCCCCGAGGCCACAGGGCCAAGAGACATTATCCCCACCCTCCAAGGGGTGTTCACACAGATCCTGGGCAAAGAGGCACCAGACCACATAGAAATAGACCGCGCTCATCGAGCCCTCATACCCCCCTCTGATGACCCTGATAAGCCTCGGGACATTATTTGTAAGTTACACAAATATACCCTGAAAGAACGCATTATGTACCATGTCAGAGGAGTGCGATTTGTGGACTTTGATGGAGCCAAGCTGTCCCTGTTCCCTGACCTGTCGAGACACACATTGATGCAAAGAAGAGCCCTCAAACCACTACTGGAGGTCTTGCAAGATGCCCACCTGGTCTACCGCTGGGGGTTCCCCTTTAGTCTCACCGTCACCAAAGGAGGACGCCAAGTAACGCTGAGAAACAAAGATGACCTCCCTCACTTTCTCTCCCACCTAGACTTACCTACGGTGGACATCCCGGACTGGCGCACTTCCACATCTGTCCCGGCACCCGCGGGGCCGAAGCCTTGGAAACAGGCTCGCCGCAGACGCCGCAGAAGGCAACATGAAGATTCCGCAGACACAGACGGAAGAGGGCCTCTCCACCTATACGCTGATTGCCGTCTGCACACAAGCTTTCCAGATAAAGGGTTTTTTTTCACCCCTCAGGTGGGTTCTACTTTTCTTATTTTTCTTCCCTGGACTCCTTTTTGTTCTAGTTGTCCCAACCAGTAAAATTTTTTTTTTTTCTATACAAACGTACGCACCTTTTATACTGCACTACGTGGGACTCAATGTTGTTAATTATTATAATTTTTGTGCTGCTGTTACATAACTAACACTACACTTGATTTGCAGGTGTGTTTATGCACTAGAGTAGGCCCCTTGCCAGGGCTCCCCCCTCGATGTCTCCCCATTCACCCCCCATAGGTGAACTCATGGGAGTTGTACCCCTTAGAGTGGATTGTCTTCGGAGTAGGGGCCACCCAACCTGTTCAAGGCCGGCTGGCCGGGAGGCGGGCCCTACTCCGCCGACGTTAGTACAGAATATAGGCCCGAAAGGCACCAAGATTGTTGTCTGTGTTCTACTGTTTATATGTTATGTTTCTATCTCCCGCTTTTCCTATGTGGGTCACACTAATATGTTCTTTTTCATCGTTATCCCAGGTTTACACCAGGAGGTGCTGCAGGCCTCTCTCTCTCCTCCACATATGTGGCGGTGCTAATTTTGACCAAAGATGGCTGATCTGAAGATCGTATCTTACAATGTCCGTGGTCTGAGTTCACCATTCAAACGCAGTAAGTTGTGGCTTGAGACAAAGAGATTGGGAGCACATGTTTTATTCTTACAGGAGACTCATTTCGGAACTGACTCGGTCCCCCGCCTCCCCTCTCACTTATACAATCAGTGGTATCTCAGTAACTCACCCCGGCCCGGGTCTGGTGGGGTAGCGGGATTGCGATACACAATAATTGTCCCTTTCTCCCCCTAGACCACCAGGTAGACCCCAATGGCAGATATGTGCTTTTAAAAGGTACTTTATTCGGCCGCAAGCTCACGCTCGTGGCACTTTATGCCCCCAATACCGGACAACTAGGTTTCTTGGAGAAACTACTAGATACAATTTCCACGTACCGGGAAGGGAGACTAATTATAGGTGGCGACTTTAATGTATGTCCAGACTCCCAGATGGATACTTTCTCTGGCCGCTCCACACACTCCTTTGCCTTCCTCCAAAATTTTGAAAGCTACTACAGGCTAATCACCTGGTCGACTGCTGGAGAGTCCTCCACCCGACAGTAAAAGATTACAGTTACTACTCAGCTACGCACAATGTGTACACGAGAATAGATCTCCTGCTGGTGGATCAATATTTGCTGGAGACACTCTCTGGTGCGTCGATCAGGTCACAGACAATCTCGGACCACGCACCCATCTCCGTCTCCCTGGCTCCCGCTTCCCCAGATGTCCGACACTGGACATATCGACTAAACGAGAACCTGTTGGATGACGCAGTAGCTCACCAACAGGTCTCGGAAACCATTTCTCAATACTTTAAAGAGAATACTCCGGGAGAGACGGGGATGGCGTCCGTATGGGAAGGCCATAAAGCAGTGATTCGTGGCGAGCTTATCTTCCAGGGAGCTAGGCTCAAAAAGGCACGCGCGGTGGAACTGCAGTCATTACTGACCCAACTGCGTACAGCAGAGCTTAAACACAAACACCATCTGACCACCAGTGATGTAAGTAACTGAGTTAAAATAAACAGAGTTACTTAACGCAGTTACTTTAGAGGGTAACGAGTAATCTAACTGATTACTTTTCCCCTCATGGTAACGCAGTTCCCATTACTTGGGCGGCGTTACCTCAATTACTTCTAGCGCCACTAGATGGCAGTAGTGTAATTCCATTGTCCTGCTGAAAAAGTTCCCCCGCCGGATAAGGACCCCCTGTACTGCGCAGGTGCATCGTTTGCACAGTACGAAGGACTACGAGCTTACGAAAATTGCCGAACCTAAACAGCTCTGAGTTAACTCTATACCGCGCAGGCGCAGTTAACATGTAATTGTATGAGGCGATGTCACACGCTCCCGATGCTCATGCTACTCTGCAAGGGGCGTCTATCGTGTAACTAAGGGGCGGGTCTAGTATTACTGTAACCAAGGGGCGCATTTATTATTATTGTTATATATCAAGCTCTGACCATTAATTTAACATTCGCCCTCTTCTGTAGCCATCCGCCCCTTACAAGATATAATAATAATAATAATAGACCCGCCCCTTGCTTACACGCTATAACAGATCTGCCCCTTGGTTATAGTAATAATAGAGCAGCCCCTTGGTTACACGATATATAACAATAATAATAAATGCGCCACTTGCTTACAGTAATACCATACCCACCCCTTAGTTACACGTATAGAATATTTAAAAAAAAGTCAGTTACTTTGCTGTATAACTAATTACTTTTCCAATGTAGTAACTGAGTTACTAACGCAATTACTTTTTGGGAGAAGTAATTTGTAACTTAACTAATTACTTTTTTAACCACTTGACCACTGGGCACTTATACACCCTTAATAACCAGACCAATTTTCAGCTTTCGGTGCTCTCACATTTTGAATGACAATTACTCAGTCATACAACACTGTACCCATATGACATTTTTGTCCTTTTTTCACACAAATAGAGCTTTCTTTTGGTGGTATTTAATCACCGTTGGGTTTTTTATTTTTTGCGCTATAAAAGAAAAAAGACTGAAAATTCGGTAAAAAAATGAATTTTTCTTCGTTTCTGTTATAAAATTTAGCAAATTTGTAATTTTTCTTGATAAATTTTGGCCAAAATTTATACAACTACATATCTTTGGTAAAAATAAGTACAAATTGGGGTATATTATTTGGTCTTTGTGAAAGTTATAGAGTCCACAAGCTATGGTGCCAATATCTGAAAATTGATCACCCCTGAAGTACGGACGGCCTATATCATTTCTTGAGACCCTAACATGCCATAAAAGTACAAATACCCCCCAAATTACCCCTTTTTGGAAAGAAGACATTCCAAGGTATTTGGAAAGAGGCATGGTGAGTTTTTTGAAGTTGTAATTTTTTCCCACAATTCTTTGCAAAATCAAGATTTTTTTTTCTTTTTTTTTCACAAAATTGTCATATTAGCAGGTTATTTCCACACACACAGCATATGCATACCACAAATTACACCCCAAAACGCATTCTGCTATTACTCCCGAGTACGGCGATACCACATGTGTGAGACTTTTACACAGCGTGGCCACATACAGAGGCCCAACATGCAGGGAGCACCATCAGGCGTTCTGGAGCACCCAGGACAATTCTGACATTTCTCTCCTACATGTAAAAATCATCATTTATTTGCTAGAAAATTACATAGAACCCCAAAACATTATATATGTTTTTTTAGCAAAGACCCTAGAGAATACAATGGCGGTCGTTGCAACTTTTTATCTAGCACGGTACTTGCGCAGCAATTTTTCGAACGCGTTTTTTTGGGGAAAAAAAGTTTTGTGCTTTACAAAAAACAAAACTGTAAATTTAGCCCAATGTTTTTGCATAATGTGAAAGATGAAGTTAGGCTGAGTAAATAGATACCTAACATGTCACCCTTCAAAATTGCAGACGCTCGTGGAATGGCGCCAAACTTCGCTACTTAAAAATCCCCATAGGCGGCGCTTTAAATTTTTTTACTGGTTACATGTTTTGAGTTACAGAGGAGGTCTAGGACCAAAATTATTGTTCTCGCTCCAACGCTCGCAGCGATACCTCACATGTGTGGTTTGAACATCGTTTTCATATGTGGGCGGGACTTACGTATGCGTTCGCTTCTGCATGCGAGCACACGGGGCCAGGGGCGCTTTAAATTTTATTTTTTATTTTTATTGTTCATTTTACTTTATTTATTTTAGTTTGACACTTTTTTTCCCACAAAAAAATTTTTTGATCACTTTTATTCCTATTACAAGGAATGTAAACATCCCTTGTAATAGGAATATGGCATTACAGGTCCTTTTTACAGTGAGATATGGGGTCAATAAGACCCCACATCTCACCTCTAGGCTGGAAAGCCTGAAATAAAATAAAAAAACGATCCTGGCTTCGATCGTATCGAGCATTGCATGATATCACAGGGTATTGCATGGTATCGCAGGGTATTGCAGGGTATAGCATGGTATTGCAGAGTATCGCAGGGTATGGCAGAGTATGGCAGGGTATGGCAGAGTATCGCAGGGTATGGCAGGGTATGGCAGGGTATCACAGGGTATGGCAGAGTATCGCAGGGTATGGCAGAGTATCGCAGGGTATGGCAGGGTATGGGAGAGTATCGCTGGGTATTGCAGAGTATTGCAGAGTATTGCTGGGTATGGCAGGGTATAGCATGGTATTGCAGAGTATTGCTGGGTATGGCAGGGTATAGCATGGTATGGCAGAGTATCGCAGGGTATGGCAGAGTATCGCAGGGTATGGCAGAGTATCGCAGGGTATGGCAGAGTATCGCAGGGTATGGCAGGGTATCGCAGGGTATGGCAGGGTATCGCAGGGTATGGCAGAGTATCGCAGGGTATGGCAGAGTATCGCAGGGTATCGCTGGGTATTGCAGAGTATTGCAGGGTATTGCAGAGTATTGCTGGGCATGGCAGAGTATTGCTGGGTATGGCAGAGTATTGCTGGGTATGGCAGAGTATTGCTGGGTATGGCAGAGTATCGCAGGGTATGGCAGAGTATTGCAGGGTATGGCAGAGTATCGCAGGGTATGGCATGGTATCGCAGGGTATGGCATGGTATCGCAGGGTATGGCATGGTATGGCAGAGCATCGCAGGGTATGGCAGAGTATCGCAGGGTATGGCATGGTATCGCAGGGTATGGCATGGTATGGCAAAGTATCGCAGGGTATGGCAGAGTATCGCAGGGTATGGCATGGTATCGCAGGGTATGGCATGGTATCGCAGGGTATGGCATGGTATGGCAGAGTATCGCAGGGTATGGCAGAGTATCGCAGGGTATGGCAGAGTATCGCAGAGTATAGCAGGGTATGGCAGAGTATCGCAGGGTATGGCAGAGTATCGCAGGGTATGGCAGAGTATCGCAGGGTATGGCAGAGTATTGCAGGGTATGGCATGGTATCACAGGGTATGGCATGGTATGGCAGAGCATCGCAGGGTATGGCAGAGCATCGCAGGGTATGGCAGAGTATCGCAGGGTATAGCAGGGTATGGCAGAGTATCGCAGGGTATGGCAGAGTATCGCAGGGTATGGCAGAGTATCGCAGGGTATGGCAGAGTATGGCAGAGTATGGCAGAGTATTGCTGAGTATGGCAGGGTATGGCAGAGTATCGCAGAGTATTGCAGGGTATGGCAGAGTATTGCAGAGTATGCTGGGTATCCATCCATGCTCAGCCATCCCTCCATACCCTGCAATACCCAGCAATACACTGCAGGCTATTGCTGTGTATTGCAGGGTATGGAGGGATGGCTGAGCATGGATGGATGGATCGGTGGTGACTGCAGAGCAGGCTGTGGGCACCTCAGATCCCGCCTACAGCACTGCTGCCCCCGATCCCTCCCCCTCTCCTCTCACACTGTACCGATCGGTACAGAGAGAGGAGGGGAGAGGAACCGGCGTCATCAAATGACGCCGGTTTGCTTACATGTGATCGCTCCGTCATTTGACGGAGTGATCACAAGGTAAACAGCCGCGATGAGCCCGGCGATCACGGATGTTCTCCAGGGGGCGCGCAAGAGGGGAATTCTGGGAGGACGTCATAGTACTCCCTCCCAGAGTTAAGCAACCGCCCTGTAGCCGTTTTTTCGGCTATGGGCCGGTTGTGAAGTGGTTAAAGTAAGATGACCAACACTGCTGACCACCCAACTGTATGAGGAACTAATGACTATTAAGGAACAACTATCTGAGCTACTGGAAAAGAGAACTAGAGATAGATTAAGATACGTCTCACATAAGTTCTATGAGTTCGGTAACAAGTGTGGTAGACTCCTCGCTAGGGCCCTTAAAAAGCAGAGAACATCAGGACATGTCCAGAAACTACAGACCACCGCAGGCCGCAGACCAAGCAGCTTGATTGCCCTGTGTCTGTAACGGAGATTGAGGCAGTGATCAAGGATCTTCCATTAGGAAAGAGCCCTGGCCCGGACGGGTTCACTAACTCATACTACAAAAAGTTCGCTCACCTCTTGGGAGAACGCATGTGCACATACTATAACGCACTGGCGTTGGGTGCTTCGCTCCCGAAGGAAGCGTTGCAAGCACATGTTACAGTTCTCCCAAAAGAGGGCAAAGATCCGTCCGCTCCCAGCAGCTACAGCCCGATTTCGCTGCTGAACACAGACATTAAAATATTAGCGAAAGTATTAGCCAATCGTCTCAAACCCATCATGCCCACGGTAATTCACTCAGACCAAACAGGTTTCCTAATGGGAAGAGAGGCCAGGGATAATTCCAATAGAGCCATCCAACTGATACACTGGGCAGAGCGACAACGGCCCAGTTCACCCTGTCTCCTACTGTCCACAAATGCTGAGAAGGCATTCGATAGGGTGGACTGGGCCTATCTCCAGGCGGTACTATCTAGACTGGGCCTGGGACATAACATGCTCAGATGGATAAATTCCTTGTATAGCTCTCCAGAAGCCCGGGTAAAAGTAAATGGGATGCTCTCTGACCCCTTTCCCATTAAGAATAGGAAGAGACAGGGGTGCCCCCTGTCTCCCCTAATTTTTGCCCACACCCTAGAACCACTACTCAACAACATACGGTCAAACACAGACATTAGAGGATTTAAGGTAGGGCCAACCGAGCATAAACTTTCGGCATATGCCGATGACACTCTGTTTTACGCCACGGAGCCACTGATTTCTCTCCCTAATATTGTGGCAGAACTTAAGAAATTCCACTCTAGCTCCAATTTTAAGATAAACTATAACAAATCGGAAATTCTCCCCCTGAATATTCCCTCAGAGATGCGTTCCCAACTACAGGCCTCATTTTCGTTCTCCTGGTGCCCCTCTTCCCTAAAATACTTAGGCATCTACTTGCCTGCCACTTATACACAATTGTACTCATGTAACTTCGCCCCCCTCATTACCAAAATTAAAACAGACCTCTTGCAATGGGACCGCACCACATTTTCGTGGATGGGCCGAGTCAGTATCCTGAAAATGAATGTGCTACCGAGAATTTTGTTTTATCTCCAAATGATACCTATAACGCTTCCTAAATCTTTGTTCTCGGCCTTCAACAGCTTGTTTATAAAGTTTATATGGCAAAGGGGGATGCCCCGCCTTGCCCTCCGCACACTGCAGCGTCCTAAGAGATATGGAGGTCTAGGGGTCCCTTCCATTCGTAGATATTATGAAGCAGTAGCTTTGCAAAGGGTGCTGGATTGGCAGCACCATACTACAACTAAATCTTGGGTACCCCTTGAAAAGTTCCTAGCGGGACGTAACTTGTCTCATGCGCCATGGCTCCCTCGAACCAATCGAAGTCTCTCGAGATATGTTTCCCCGACCTCTGTCCATGTGCTGAGATTGAGGGACAAACTAAATACACGGGAGCAATTGTCGCAACCGATATCCCCAATCGCACCCCTAGGAGGCTTCCCCTGGTTCACTCCTGGGGAACACCTCCCTTATTTTGGCATGTGAGCAAGGGACGGGGAGATGCGCTGTGGGAGGTTCATTCATGAACAAGGTCTAGTTTCCTTGGAATGGCTACGCTCCCAATTTGGCCGCTTCCCGATGGATGAATGGAGCTATAGACAACTGCAGCCCTTTATCAAAACTGTGTAAATCCTCTGACCCCATCCCCCACTCTATCTCAGTGCTCTACGAGATGCTGCAGTGTGCGGACTCCAGTAACAGGGCAACGTATATACGCGAATGGGAGAGAGACCTGCAGCACACGTTCACAGAGGTCCAATTGGATCGACTGTATCGATTGACACACAAGAGCTCAGTTGATACTAAAATGCAAGGGAATAGCTTTAAGATACTGACCAGGTGGTACAGAGTTCCCACGACTTTGGTCAAAATGTTTCCTACAGTCTCTGCTGTCTGCTAGAGAGGCTGCGGGCAGCGGAGCACCTTCCTTCACATTTGGTGGGAATGTCCGCTGCTTAGACCCTTCTGGCATGACATTAGACAGCAAATAAAAATAATTACTGATGTAGATATGCCGGACTCCCCCATGGAATTCCTACTGCACGTGCCATCCACTCCACTGCGTACCTATAGTAAATATGTTCTCCCACACCTTCTCAATGCCACCCGACGCCTTGTCCCTGTACATTGGAAGTCGACCCAGGTCCCAAGTAGATCCGAATGGGTGCGTTTGTTAAACACCATGAATGAATGAATGATTTGTATAGCGCTGCAAATGCGAACTGAATCGCCTCAAGGCGCTTGTCTGCTCTTGTTGTGATGCCATACCATAATGGCGGCGGAGGAGTGGATGGCAAAATGCAAAGACAGATATGAGAAATTTTATGCTATTTGGGCCACATGGATACACTGTACATCCCCCAAAACACAATTGAATTCCGCAGACACCCCAATGCCAGCAGCCCCTCAGGATACATCTAATGGAGAAAGCAGAGTCCCAGCTGTTATATCGTCTCAGAACTCTGGAACTGATTAATAATGTAAATCTACAACCGCTTAGTTAAGCGAGTAACTTTTGGTGTGCCCACCCCCTTACCTCTCCTCTCTTACCCTTCCCTCCTTGTTTTCTGTCCCTCCCCCTTTAGTTAGTCTGGACCATGCACTATGCAGCAGGGGAAGCATAGTATCCCCCACTCTGACCTCAATCCCTATAGCAACAGAGGTCCCCAAACTTTGTGCCCTCTGGAAAGGGGAATAATGTGATGATGTCATATGAAACGTACTGATTGCATACTACTGGAGACCTTGTAAAAGCATGCCACCCGGAGCCCTCCCCCCTCCTTATTGTTACCCCACCCTCTCTTGATTTATGTAACTGTATTGTTATATTTGTGTCTTGTTCTTCTTTTGAAAATAAAATAAAGATTATATAAAAAAAAAAAAAAACATAAGGGTTTACAACCCCTTTAGGATTTAGCGATGTTAGCATGTACATTGAAAACATATTATACAATGACAGATGTGAAGCTTTCAGTGCCAAGAGTTCACCATATATTTACACAGAGTAATGCTATATCACAAGGCCAACCACACTATAACCCTCCCTGTAACCCAAATTCTTATAATAAATTTCCCTCATGTAAACCAAATCTCCTGTTTGAATACTTACCTCTACTGTGGCAAAAACCTCCACATCAAAAAACAATCCTTTCCACTCCAAAAGATCCCAGCACAGGGGGGTATCTATATTTTTTGTAGTGTGTGTAATAGACAGGGGTCCCAAAAAGGATGGCGCCTATTGTGCATTGACTGCAAAAATTATGGGTGTGTTCTACACTAGGTACCACCACTTATGCCTCGTACATACGGTCGGATTTTCAGACGGAAAATATTCGATGGGAGCTTTTTGTCAGAAATTCCGACCGTGTTTAGGCTCCATCAGACATTTTCATTTGGAATTTCCATCGCACAAAATTTGAGATCTGGATCTCAAATATTCCGACAACAAAATCAGTTTTTTTCCGGAATCCGGAAATTCCAATCGTGTGTACACAATTCCGATGCACAAAGTGCCACGCATGTTCGGAATGAAGCAAGAGCAGCACTGGCTATTGAACTTAATTTTCTCGGCTCGTCGTACGTGTTGTACGTCACTGTGTTCTTGACGTTCGCAAATTCCGACCAACTTTGTGTGAACGTGTGTATGCAAGACAAGTTTGAGCCAACATCCATGGATTTTGTTGTCAGAATGTCCGATCAATGTCCTATTGTGTGTACGGGGCATTACAGGGTGCCCGATGCTATATGCAGAGTAGCAGCAGTGTGCCAGTTACTGGAACTCTCAGATATTTCTGATTTGCACCTGGCACTGAAAGCAGCCTCTGTCCAGCATCCAATTGGACACTTGTAGAGAAGAGATATCTGGGTCTGCAGCACAGGTAAGTAGAGGACCAATGCTGGGCAGTTATTGTTTCAGCCAGCCATTGACCATCAATGCTGGGGAGGGGGTTACCCTTGCATCCAGCTACTGATGCCCACAGCTAGTAGGGAGGGGGCGGGTTATTTTTACAATCATCATTGACCACTATTACTTCTGGCCAATGTGTTTATTGTTTCAACAGTTGCTGGTTGCTAAGTAGCCACTGACTATTTTATAAAAAAAATCTTCCTTATGGTAGGTTGAATCAGGTGCTGCTATTTATGTATAGTGGTGGTTGCCAAATTGTGCTACCAGTGGAAGGGTTCTAAAGGGGTAAGATTAATTAATACCTGAGTCTTCTTGCTGCATATATACAGTATCTCACAAAAGTGAGTACACCCCTCACATTTTTGTAAATATTTTATTCTATATCTTTTAATGTGACAACACTGAAGAAATTACACTTTGCTACAATGTAAAGTAGTGAGTGTACAGCTTGTGTAACAGTGTAAATTTGCTGTCCCCTCAAAATAACACAAAACACAGCCATTAACCACTTACCGACTAGCCGCCGTCATTAAACTGCAGCAGGTCGTCACGTTCCCGCGAATCGCCGTAGCTGTACGTCGGCCCTTTAAACTGCTCTAGCAGGCGTGTCCTTGCACGGCAGGGGACACGATGTCCGCTGTCCACGCGCGATCACGGACACAAGAGCCGAAACGGGGATGTGTTTGTGTGTAAACACACAAATACCAATTCTGTCAGGAGCGGAGAGACAGATCGTGTGTTCCTACTAGCTAGGAGCAGCGATCTTGCTCCTCCTCTAGTAAGTCACATCCCCATACAGTTAAAAACACCTAGCTGGGAACACATTTAACACCTTGATCACCCCCTAGTGTTAACCCCTTCGCTGCCAGTGAAATTTTCTCATCTTATTGCATAGAATGCATTAGGATAAAAAAACCTTCTGCCTTTAGAACCACTTTAAATACATTTTCCTGTAACAAGGTGTGTCCCAGGTGGTGCAGGCAGCTGGATCCAGTAGAAATATTCACTGCAGGGATGCCCCATCCTGTTGCTGTGGCTGAACTTCTGGCGTGCAGGGAGTTAATGGTTTCAGCCTTCACGCTAAACTGCTGTGAAAAAAAACTTCCTCCTCTTCCTTTGAGAAAACATCTTTGATTGCTGTCACTGCCTGTAACACAATCTCCAAATGGGGGAAAGATTCTTGTGACTCATTCAACATCCTGAATCTTTTAACCCCTTGCACAATGGAAGTTCAACCACAGGAAGAGGACGGGGCACCCATGCAGTGAAGTTTATTTCCGGATCCAGCTGCCTGCACAGCATGGGACATATTTCATTACAAGTGATGTCACTAAAGTGGTAGAACAAAAAAATAAATTAAAAAAACTGAACTTTAGCTTTCTTCATTTGAGCATGGTAATTAAATGGGTACTCTGCTACACTAGTAGTTCTCTTGTCATGTATGCTGGGTGGAATTCTCAGGATATGTTTTTATTCTTATGTAAAGACAGGGTAAAGCTTTTTTTTGCATGCTGGGTATAATTCTCAGTTTCACTAACTAGCATTGTGGTGTCGCTCACTGTATGCTAGGTAAAATTATTAGTGTCTGTTCTTGTTTGTTATAACTATCAGTTCTTTTGTATCACTTCTTCTGTTCTGCAAGCTAAATGCAATTCTCGGTATCTGCTCTTTTTTTGCTGTTTGACTGAAGCTCTACAGTAGGTTAATTAGTAGTGAATTAAAGTAAAACTAAAGCCAAAATGTTTTTAGATGGAGTGTAGAAGGATTAAAACACCTGTCAAGTTTTTAATATTGCCATTTATGTTACAGTTAAGGACATTCACCCTTACCATTTGTCCTGGTGACCATTATCACCAAAAGTGAACGTGAAAGAAAATCCCAAATTTTAAATAGTCACCAGAGGAGGATTAAAAGGGAAATCATTCAATGGGGACATTAGTTCTGGTGACCCTGGTGGCTACCATTGATTTCCCTCACTTTGGATGGATTTCATCTCCTTTCCTGCTGTGGCTATGGGACAGGAAGTGAAAGAGAACATCTGTATAATGGGACACAGATGACAAAAGAACAGGCAGGGGTTATAACCAGTGGTGGCCGCTCCATCAGGGGCGCCCCCCTAATCCATGTACCCCGTCCCTAATCTACATGCAGGGCTCCGGAAGCATGTATTTCAATGTTTTTTTTTAAGCTAATGATTAGAGCCTGAGGCTCTAATTTGCTTCAAAAAAGGGTGAGTGCGGGGCACAGAGCACTGCACCCTGAACCCACACAGCTGTGTGGCAATAACAAAATAATAATCGCTATAGTCTTACTGCTTCTCCTCCCAGCCAATCAGGAAGTGGGTCTTAAGACATGATTGGCCGGGAGGAGAAGCAACCATATTGGCCATTGAGGAGGAAGCCGCCGAGGAGGAGGAGACTCAGGGGGAAGTCAACCTAGATGGGGTAAGTGCGGGGCTGGTGGGCGAGCGACGGGGGGGATGGGTTTTCGGTCTTATGAGCAAAGGGGGGGCTGTGGGGGGTTTGACTGACTGACCGACCGAATGGGGGGGGGGGGTCGGGTGGTTTGTTTTCCGCCAACCCCAGAAAAATGGAGCACCAGCCACCAAGCTATATTTGCCCCAGGCATATCAATGTCCAATTAGTACATTTACATTACACACATTATGTATAGAGTATTAATGTATTTGTTTGTTTTTGGATAGGTAAATGTCTTCATGTTTCAATCTGTTTATTGAAATTTTCCAATATACATATGTAGTCATCACAGAGCATAAGATTACAATCAAATTGCCTCCTGTACTGAATCTTCTTCTTTTTGTGCCCCAAACCTAATAAATGACTGTTCATTCATTACTTCCTCCTTCCTCTGTTGTAAGAGGAAGGGGTGGGCCACCCAATACACAGTGCTTACACTGTTTACATTTGTGATAGTTGTGATTGGTTATTTCAGCAATCACATGGTGCAGAGCTGCTTGGATCAGCTCTGTAAACTGTCTGTCATCAGATGGTTTGGTTCATGGCTATTTCTGAAGTGCTGATTATGAACTGTACTCCAGACATAGACATCCACCTCCTCACCTTTTTTTAACCTCCTGCTCCCGACGTAACACGTGTGGTGGCAAATAGGGTGGGTTTTAAGAGGAACAAAAACCCATCAATTTAATGGTTTCTGAAAAACAGTTAGACCCCTTTCACACATACGGACCGTTCATCCGTTTTTCATTCATCCGTTGACGGATGAAAAAATGGACATCAATGCATTCCTATAGAAGAAACGGATGTAAATGAATGATCATCATCCATTTACATCCATTTTCATCCGCTTCCGTGAACATCCATTTTTTTGTACGGATGAAAGCCCCATTTTTCATCTGTTAAAAAAAAACGGAACGGAGGATAAACGGATGCAAATGGAGAAGCGGTCCGTTGTTGCATCCAGGGCAGGACTTAGGGTGGTGGGGGCCCCTGGGCTTGAGTCACTTTCGGGCCCTACTTTCTATACATTACTGTATTTATCGGTGAATAACACGCGACGGCGTATAACGTGCACCCCAAGTTTAGGAGGGAGTTTTAAGGAAAAAACTTTTAGGAGGGAAGTTTAAGGAAAAAACTTACATTTAAATGCTCATCAATGCAGCCTTATCAGTGTCCATCTGCAGCCTTATCAGTGTCCATCTGCAGCCTTGTCCATCCATCTGCAGCCTTGTCCAGTGTCATTGCAGCCTTGTCAATGTAGCCTTGTCATTTGCAGCCTTGTCATTTGCAGCCTTGTCGTTGCAGTCTTGAAGTTTAAAAATGGCGCCGCCGAGATACAGAGTCCTGTGTATCTTTGCGGCTCTCGGGTCCTCTCGGCAGCTCTCAGCAGCTCTCGGAGGCCTTAGGGTCCTCTCGGCGGCTCTCGGGTACTTTCAGCGGCTCTCGGGTCCTCTCGGCAGCTCTCGGCGACTCTTGGCGGCTCTCGGGTCTTCTCGCAGTCCCGAGCTGAGCCGAAAATAGCCGAGTGTACTCGGCTTGGCTCACAGTCACGCCCAGTCCCTGTGTTATGTCCATCATAGGGCGGGACTGGGCGTGACTGTGAGCGGAGCCGAGTACACTCGGCTATGTATCTCGGCGGGCCCCCTATTGGGCGGGGCCCATGGGCTTGAGCCCAGTCAAGCCCAATGGTAAGTCCGGCCCTGGTTGCATCCATTTTTGCATTGGTTGTTAGGAACAACCAGTCACTGTGGGGGGTTGGGGTGGAGAAAGGCAGGAGAGGAGAAGAGCACTATACATAGTGAGGGGGCAGTCTGTACAGACAGGCTGACTGTCAATGTTGGCTTTTAAATTTAATTGTCAGCTCTTTTTTTTCTATACTTCATGGCACCGAGAAGGAGCTGTCATTCGGGCCTGCCACTAAATTAAGCAAAGGGGCAGGGTCACTGGGTAATGTCTCTGGCATGCCTGTGCAGACTGTGCAGACTGCCCCTTCACTGTGTATTCTGCTCTTCTCCCGTCCTCTCCTTGCACACACTGCCCCCCCCCCCCCACCCAAAGAGGTCACATATCTGCTATCACATAAGGGACTATTGGTCCCCTATGTGATAGCAATTAAATCGTAAGTAAAAAAAGTACAAAAAAAAACTTAAGCCTCCCACACCCACATACGCAGGCATACTAGAGCTGCACACTTAATCGTTAAAAAAATCTTGATTTAACCCCCTCCTCACGATCTTAACTGGCAAATGTTTATCAACATTCCTCAGCACAGAGATATAGAGAAGAGATACAATGGGGCTGAATTACCAAGCATTTGCGCCATGAGTTGCGGCGCACGCCGCCGTGCAACGGCCGTTTTCGTATTCACAAAGCATTTCAAAGAATTCCCCATTTACTATCATGTTGCCGGAGCACGGGCGGCCGCGATCTGTGCGCCGCTATAGACCTGGCGTAAGGATTCTTCAACTTGGAATTAAAAGAAGCTGGCAATATTATGGGGGTGATGTGGGTGATGTGAGGAAGTATAGATATGACTGTCCAACTAACAAATATGCCCAAAATAGAACGGAAAATTAACTTTCTCTGAGCAGCCTTGCTGTGCCTGCAAATACACTTGTAACTGCCCTAGATCAATTTATGTACTGCGCATGCGCACGCGGCATTTGCGCCCGTTTATGTGCTCTGGTTCACTGCGCCGGCAAAATCTTAGTAAATGTCGTAGGTTCATTTGCATAAGTTGAACAGGCGCACCTCTCAACTTGAGCAGATTTTTCGATAGGAACTGGGTCCGGCGGAGTTCTGGCGGAAAAATTTGAAGCATGTTCTATTTCTAAAGTCTGTCAGATTTTTCGACAGCAAAAGTCTGATGGAGCCCACACACGATCTAATTGTCCTACGAATTTGTTCCGTCGGACCTTTGCTGTCAAAGTCCAGTTGTGTGTACGCGGCATAAGCTTTTTTCTGACACTTGTTGCTTACAAGTTAAAATCCGTATTTTTTGCTACAAAATTACTTAGAACCCCCAAACATTATATATATATTTTTAGCAGAGACCCTAGAGCAGTGATGGCAAACCTTGGCACCCCAGATGTTTTGGAACTACATTTCCCATGATGCTCTTGCACTCTACAGTGTAGTTGAGCATCATGGGAAATGTAGTTCCAAAACATCTGGAGTGCCAAGGTTTGCCATCACTGCCCTAGAGAATAAAATGGCGGTCGTTGCAATATTTTATGTCACACTTCCTGATGACATAGAGACGAAACGTCAAGGCGCCATCCGGTCACGTCACTTCCGGGTCTTAGCTTCCGGTTTTGTCTCCAGTGGCGGTGGAACGCACGCCGATTCCCAGCGCGAGGCGAGCCGGGCATATCCCGGCATCCATCCGACCACACATGCTTTACCATCCAGTGCCGAGACACAGGCACTTATTAATGTAAGTAGGCAATTTTTATTTACTTGATGTTTTAATAAACCAAGCAATATTACACTATTGGATTCACCTTGTCTTTTCTCAACTCATGTACCCATTGTGGGGGAGAGGAGAGCACAGTGTTGGATAGTCCAAGATTCCACCCCAGGCTGTAAGATTACAGCACAAGCGAATTCTGACTTTCTTTTTGGTTAAAGAGGTCATGGCTATCTGGTGAGCAGGTTATTTTACAAGAGCACGTTGAGTGTTGTTGGATGTTTACAATAGGTGGAGGATATCTACACTTATTGATTGAATCAATCATGTTTCTTGTTGGAACATTCACTGAGAAATATGGACTATGTTTATTTTTAATAAAATTTTATGTCTATGTCTACATAATTTCACTATATATATATGTTGTTATATATCATGTATTATTTCATCTGTTCACAAACTGGTACACTTAGGATTTAATTTATTTAATTAATAGTCACAGCGCCCCCTATTATCAATTCACAATATTTTATGTCATGCTGTATTTGCATAGCGGTCTTTCAAACACAATATTTTGGGAAAAAATAAAATTCAATGTATTAAAAAAAACTAAACATAAAAGTTAGCCCAATTTTTTTGTATAATGTGAAAAATTATGTTACGCCGCGAGAATCTTTAGAGAATCGTGATCTTTATTCTAAGCAAAAAATTTGTGATTCTCATTTTATCCACAATCGTGCACCTCTAAGGCATATGTACCAAAATGCAATCATTGGGATGCCTAAATAAATAAAAAAAAAAGGCAATTGTGCTACACATGTAAAGCCCCATACACACGCGCGGATTATCCGAGGACCAGGTCCGTCGGATCATGTCTGTCATACTTTGTCCGATGTTGGTTTTGCGTACACACGGTCGGACAAAGTTGTCGGAAAATCCGATCATTCTGAACGTGGTGACGTTTGTTGCCTACGACGGGACTACGTAGAGGCTAGTAGCCAATAGCTTTGGTCTTGTAATGTGATCTGAGCATGCGTAGCACTTTGTCCGTCGGACTACCATACACACGATCGGATTTGGTGTGATCGGACCTTGTTGTCCAAAAATCTATCCAGCAGGAGATAGGACTTTGTCCGTCGGACAATCCGACGTACACTGTCCGATGGTGCATACACACGGTCGGATTTTTCGACAACATTGTCCGATCGGACAGAATCCATGCGAAAATCCGACCGTGTGTATGGGGCTTTACATGTCACCGCACACGCCAGAGTGGGATCAATAATTTTAGCACCAAATCTCATGGGTGATGCTAAACTAATGACCTGTAGGGGCTTTTAAAGCATCACATATGGAAAATATAGGGTATTAAAGTTTTTTCATTGTTTCAATGGTACATGCAATTTTAATTCTTGACATGTTGGGTATCTATTTACTTGGTGAAACTTCATCTTTTATATTTTATAAAAAAAAATGAGTAAACTGTTGTGTTTGTGCACCCTAAAATTTTTTTTACTTACCAGAAATGGCTGTTGCTAGGCAGATCGTCCTAATCTGCCACTTCCTACACCGCGGTGATCTTCAGTCTTCTCCTCCTCGCGTTGCCTTCTGGGGAAGGTGGCGCGGTGTGTTCTGGGAACTGTGTGTGTCCCAGAACACAGCCGGCCATTCACAAAGCGCTGCATGATTTGCGCATGCTCCACTGCCTGTTCCCCTTAGTTTGAATGGCGGCACCGGGACCCGAGAGCCGAGGGACGGGCCAGCCTCGGGCGGCTGACTGTTTTTTTTTTTGGGTTAACAAACAATTTAAGAGCCCTGTCTCTCTTAAGAGGGCCTCACGGTGGCTGAACAGCTGATTTGCAGCGTGACAGTGGCGGAACTACCAGGGTAGCAAAGGTCACACCCGGGCACTGGTGTTCTGCCACTGTGGAGGGATCCCCAAGCAGTGTTGCAAGTAGAAAAGGGCACTTTTCTGCTGTTCGTAAACAGAAGAATAGTGCATGTTAAAACTACTCTTGTCAGCGAGCTTCTCCTCTCCCGTGCCCCCCCCCCCTGCGCACCTTATCAGCGAAACGCCCACCCCCCCTCCACACATGCCCAAGTACTGGTTTAAGAGGTTCTCTTGTCACCAGAGCCCCCTTATATCAGAGTTAGCAGAGTAACGGTGCAGGGGGAACTCTGCGGACTCTGAGGTAAGGATGAACTCTGCAAACTCTGCTGTAAGGAGGGGGACTCTGGTGACCAGAGAACCTTTTACACAGAGTTCCCCTTTATACCAGAGTCCACAACATTCCCCTTTACATCAGGATCTGCAGAGTTCCCACTTGCACTGTAAGGCAAACCCTGGGGACTCTTATGTACTATAAAGGGAAACGCTGATGTAAAGAGTGCTCTGGGAATACTGGGAACTCTGATGTAAGGGGGAATCTAATGTAAGGGCAGAAAGGGAGCCGGAAAATGTGAAAGGGGCTCGCTGCAGGACCATAATAAAGGGCCCTTCATTGGAAGTAAAGGGCACCGGGCTTGGGTTGGGGGGCAGTGGTGGCTGGTGCTCCATCGGTCGGGGGGGCAGACAAACCTAACCACGGACCCCCTGGCTCTCCAGCCCGCCACTGCGTACCCCCCACCTACCGCTTACTTACCATATAACTGTGGTCACGGCTCAGCAGACAGATTGCCGGTGTGATCAGTGCAGGGAGCTCCCCTCCATCAGTGCACAGCATTGCATGCTGCTGAAAGGAGCCTTGAGCCCAATAGTTTTTTTATTTTTTTTTTAGAATAATTTATAAAGATTACAAAATAGAAGGTTATCTGGTATTCGGCTCTCACAAACAAGGTGGCTAATTGACTTAAGTTGGTACAGATAAAACCTTAAACAACAAGCCTCACAGCATATAACATAAAGAATAATTATTCGTAGGATAGGCAATCCATCAGACTAGATGAATAGGTAATCCATTATCTAGTTTTCCAGATCCCTTGGCAAGCCAAAATGAAACAATCAACCGAGAGACCTTGTCCAGTCCAATAAGAACTTTCCAGTCCAAAAGATAGCTGACATCCTTCTGTATTTAGTGGGTTGTGAGGCATAGTGGGTGCAAGGTGGACAAAGTTATTGGGTGCCAGGCACTTCTTGGATGTAAAAGAGGTTTAATTTCTCTTAACAGACCTTTTTGTATTTTTGGGGGAAAGAGGGTTAGGGCCAGGACACTCTTAAGTAGCTGTAGATTCAATTGGCAGACTCAGAGACTTCAACAGGAGGACAGCCATTCAGGGAAAGGCCCCAGCAAGGCTCCATATCTGCACCCAGACTTTTGGGACTGTGACATCATAAGGGGGCAGGGTCACCATGTGACATGAGACGGTGACCCCGCCCTTTGTCCCTATATAAGTCGCCGCAAAATGTGTCCCTGCCATTAAGGCCAGAGAGTGCGTTGTGTCAACATCAGATGAAGGTAGAAGGAGAAGAAGCAGAAGCGGAAGAAGCAGAAGGCGGCGGCGACAGCGACAGCGACAGAAGACCGGGCCAACGCTAGTAAAAGACCTGGAAGAAGAAAGCGGAGGCCCGGCAAGAAGAATCGAAGAGCGGGACAAGACCCCTGAAGTCAGAAGAAGACCCCGGACAGCGACGAAGGAGAAAGTCGGGCTCCTCCGCTAGTAAAAGAGCTAGTAAAAGAGCAGAAGATAGCGGAGGAGTCCGGCGAGAAGACCCCCGAAGACGGAAGAAGAGAAGACCCCCGGAGCTGTCTAATAAAGTATTTTAAAAACCTGTGTTGTGTTTTTATATGTACACTTTTTTTCCCCACGTGAATGGGTAGGGGTACATGGTACCCCATACTCATTCACATAGAGTGGGGGGCTCCCGGATTCCGATAAGCCCCCCACCCGCAGACCCCGACAACCAACGGCCAGGGTTGTCGGGAAGAGGCCCTTGTCCTGATCAACATGGGGACAAGGTGCTTTGGGGTGGGGGGGCCGCAGGGCCCCCCTTTCCCCAAAGCACCACCCCATGTTGAGGACACGCGGCCTGGTACGGCTCAGGAGGGGGGATCGCTCGCTCATCCCCACCCCTTTTCCTGACCGGCGGGGCTGCATGCTCGGATAAGGGTCTGATATGGATTTGGGGGGGACCCCCACGCCGTTTTTTCGGCATAGGGATTCCCCTTTAAATCCATACCAGGTGACGGGGCTAGCAAGGTGTCAATCTCACCGATTGAGGTGGCGACATTTCCTTTACTAGTCCCGTCTACCTGGAGTCACCTTCTAAATGAATGGACTTTACTCCATGTGTCGGCAAGTCCGTTCATTTCAAAAGTCCCGTGGACTAGCACACAGGCGGGCGGATTGTCCGCCGGACTGCCGAGTCCGGCGGATAATTTTGAGTCAAAACTTCTTTCTAAGTCCGTCGGATTTCTGGGAAGAAAAAGTCCGCCGGAGCCCACACACGGTCGGATTGTCCGGCGGACTCGAGTCCGTCGGCCAAATCCGCTGGATAGTCTGATCGTGTGTACGCGGCATTAGGAGTCGCATGACACCAGGAAGGGAAAATGGCTAATTGGGCCCAATTTGGACATTTCCACTTAGGGGTGTACTCACTTTTGTTGCCAGAGGTTTAGGCATTAATGGCTTTGTGTTGAGTTATTTTGAGGGGACAGCAAATTTACACTGTTATACAAGTATGTATGTTATATACATACTGTACACTCACTACTTTACATTGTAGCAAAGTGTAATTTCTTCAGTGTTGTCACATGAAAACATATAATAAAATATTTACAAAAATGTGAGGGGTGTACTCACTTTTGTGAGATGCTGTAATTCTTGGATAACTAAAGTTTCTTCTTTGGAACACATGCTTACATGCAACAAGCATTATTTGTATTGATGGTAAACCTGATTAGCTTAAGTTTTAATGCCTATTAGGTAAATGATTTGATGAAGCGCATTTATTACTGGCCATCTTTACTCATCGGTGCTGGCCGGAAGTGTTAAATGTTGAAGAATTCTGTGTTGTGTTGTACTGAGTTACCCACGCCATTTTGCACCACTTACACTAATTTTGAATTGCGTATATGATATATGTTTGCACAACAGATAGAACTGAGCTAATGGTAAAGCATTCATCTACTGCCATTATCCTAATAGGTTAAAGTAAGCCGACACAATACAGAGGTGCCTTGACATAGCATTGCATTAGACATTTCCATTTTAAACTAAAAACAGATTAGAATGCTCCCGTTTACTGACCAGGGATGTGTGTTTTATATGATTCTGTTATTGACCTATCTCTCAACTGTACACCATACATATTAGTTTTAAGCTAAGTGGCTGCTGCTTTTTTCTGTTTCTTATGTACAGTATTTTTGACTTACAGTGTCAGGCATTATCAAATTAACACATCAATCATTTCATTGTATATTTATTATCTGATTCTGCTATCTTTTAGACCGTTCACTCTAGCCATCTTGCTTAACCATTTGGGACAACTTATTGTTCTACTCATAAGGGGTCATCGTAGTACTAAAGAAGCTGGTGTTCCCATGAAATGCGTAGACCTCTCGGATGTCTCTAGCATATAACAAGTAACATTACTCAGTAATTATGCTACCAAAATAAAGATGGTTATATAAAACTGGTGCCCTTATACATCCTAATTGGCTTTAATTGTTAATGTCTAGTGTATGTACAGATTTTACTGACTCAAAATATATGTATTTTTGTAATATATTATATACAGTTTGTTCTACATTTTTTGTTTATTGCATTTGGTTACACGTGCTGACACTGAAATCCCTTTAAGTTCCATTTATAAACTAATGTATAAAGTAAATAAAATAAAAATAAATTTAATTAAATCTAAATTAAAATAAAATAAAATTCAGATTTGGTTGTTTTTGCAAATACTCATGGTGATGTTAGATTTACGTGTTACAGGCTATACATTTTAAAACTGAAAAGTGAGGAATTAAAAATTCTTACAATGATACAGTTTTACCTCTAATAACCAGCCACTATCTGCAGTGCTGATTTTCTTATAGTAGTTGGTAGTATTACCTTTTGACAGGTGTTCCTTATGCCGCGTACACACGTGCGGACTTTTGCCGGCGGACCTAGTCCAGCGGACAATCCCGCCGGACTTTCCAGCTGGGTCCGCTGGACTTTCCGAGCGTGTGGACTTGCCCACACACGCACGGACTTCTCCAGCGGATAATCCGCCGGCCAAAAGTCCGCGGGACTTTTGAAAATGAACGGACTTGCCCACACACGGAGCAGTCCGTTCATTTCGAACGTAACTTCAGGTTACGTAGCTAGCGTAGGCAGTAAATGCCGCCGCGCTAGCTCCGCAAGCTGGCATGGATTTAAAGGGAATCCCCACGCCGAAAAAACGGCGTGGGGGTTCCCCCCAAATCCAAGTCAGACCCTCATCCGAGCACGCAGCCTGGCAGGCCAGGAAAGGGGTGGGGACGAACGAGCGCCCCCCCCTCCTGAGCCGTACCAGGCCGCGTGCCCTCAACATGGGGGGTGCCCTGGGGAAAGGGGGGCCGTGTGGCCCCCCCCACCCCAAAGCACCTTGTCCCCATGTTGATGAGGACAAGGGCCTCTTCCCGACAACCCTGGCCGTTGGTTGTCGGGGTCTGCGGGCGGGGGCTTATCGGCATCTGGGAGCACCCTTTAATAAGGGGGCCCCCAGATACCGGCCCCCCACCCTATGTGAATGAGTATGGGGTACGATGTACCCCTACCCATTCACCTAAGGTGTAAAATGTAAAGTAAAAAAAAAAAACACCCACACTTTTGAAAAAATAGTTTATTGCACTGCTCCGGGGTCTTCTTCCGTCTTGGGGGTCTTCTCGCCGGACTCCCCCGCCATTTACCAAGCTCTTTTACCGAGCGGGGGAAGTCCGGCTACCTTCTTCGTCGTCGCCGCCGTCGTCTGGGGGTCTCGATCCGCCTTCGGGGTCTTCCGGGGGTCTCTTCTGTTCTTGCGGCGGTCGTCGTCTTCCGCGCCGCCGGCGCCTTGTCCTTCTTCTTGTCCTTCTTGTTCTTGTTCTTCTTCTTCTTCCAATGTTGACCCGACGCTCTCTCTGCCCGGAATGCCTGTGCCGCTCTGCGCTAGGACTTATATAGGGACATGGGGGACAGGGTCACATGTTCATGTCACATGGTGACCCCCGCCCCTTGCGATGTCACAGTCCCAGCATCCTCCGGGACTGTGACAACACAAGGGGGCGGGGTCACCATGTGACATGTGCATGTGACCCTGTCCCCCATGCCCCTATATAAGTCCGAGCGCAGAGCGGCACAGGCATTCCGGGCAGAGACAGCGACGGGTCAACATCGGAAGAAGAAGAAGAACAAGAAGGACAAGAAGAAGAAGAAGGCGGCGCCGGCGGCGCGGAAGACGACGACCGCCGCAAGAACAGAAGAGACCCCCGGAAGACCCCCGAAGGCGGATCGAGACCCCCAGACGACGGCGGCGACGACGAAGAAGGTAGCCGGACTCCCCCCGCTCGTAAAAGAGCAGAAGAGAGCGGAGGAGTCTGGCGAGAAGACCCCCAAGACGGAAGAAGACCCCCGGAGCAGTGCAATAAAATATTTTTTCAAAAGTGTGTGTGTTTTTGTACTTTACATTTTACACCTTAGGTGAATGGGTAGGGGTACATCGTACCCCATACTCATTCACATAGGTATGTGAATAAGCCCCCGCCCGCAGACCCCGACAACCAACGGCCAGGGTTGTCGGGAAGAGGCCCTTGTCCTCATCAACATGGGGACAAGGTGCTTTGGGGTGGGGGGGGGCCGCACGGCCCCCCTTTCCCCAGGGCACCCCCCATGTTGAGGGCACGCGGCCTGGTACGGCTCAGGAGGGGGGGCGCTCGTTCGTCCCCACCCCTTTCCTGGCCTGCCAGGCTGCGTGCTCGGATGAGGGTCTGACATGGATTTGGGGGGAACCCCCACGCCGTTTTTTTCGGCGTGGGGATTCCCTTTAAATCCATGCCAGGTCACGGAGCTAGCGTGGCGGCAGTAACTGCCTACGCTAGCTACGTAACCTGAAGTCACGTGCTAAATGAACGGACTTGCCGATGAGCGGCAAGTCCGTTCATTTCAAAAGTCCCGCGGACTTGCCCACTAACGGCGGGATTGTCCGCTGGACTGCCAAGTCCAGCGGATAATTTTAAAACCAAACTTAAAACTTTGGTCCGCCGGACTTTGGCGCCAAAAAGTCCGCCGGCGCCCACACACGAGGGGATTATCCGCTGGACTTCAGTCCAGAGGATAATCCCGCGGGATTGTCCCTTCGTGTGTACGCGGCATTAGGGGTTTCTTCTTTTTATAGTTTTTATGGGCTAGTTTTTTTTATACAGATGTAGCACCCTCCTAATTAGGCTGCTAGGCAAATTTAGTTTTTGGCTCCTGTCGTAACCAGAGGAGCAGTCATTGTTTGGTCTGGTCTGTTCAGGACTTCATAGGCTGGAAGTTTGATTGCTTTCCCCTGCCACTGGATGAAGTTTTTAGAGCTTAGGGAAGGAGAAATCAAATGACCAGCCTGAATATTGAGCAGGGCCTAGTAGAGCTGCACGATTCTGGCCAAAATGAGAATCACAATTTTTTTGCTGCTTAGAATAAAAAGATCACAATTCTCTCACGAGTCTCGCGACATAAAATCGTTCACATTATACAAAAGAAATTGGGCTAACTTTACTGGTTATTTTTTATTTTTTTTATTCATTAAAGTAATTTTTTCCAAAAAAAATGCATTTGAAAGACCGCTGCGCAAATACAGTGTGACATAAAATATTGCAACAACCGCCATTTTATTCTCTAGGGTCTCTACTAAAAAAATATATATATAATGTTTGGGGGTTCTAAGTAATTTTCTAGCAAAAAAAAAAATTATTTTAACTTGAAACCAACAAATGTCAAAAAAAGGTTTAGTGTTTAAGTGGTTAAACTTTCCTAATTTCTAAGTCTATTCCTTTGACAAATTGTTACAATGTTTATACTTAGTTCCACTGCTAAAGAATGTTGTGATTCTTGGCAGACTGCCCGTTTTTTTCTGTTCCTTTCTTTTGATGGCTGTGGCTTCAGAAGAGCAGAGAGAATTCTTTGCATAGTAAGAATCGCTATACACTTTTGTCAAGATCGCAACAGTGAAAAAAATTGCGATAACGATTATTGACGATTAATCGTGCAGCTCTAGGGCCTAGCCAATGCTGTTAAATAGTCTGGAGCCCTGAGGAGATTGTCTTTTTCCCTCCTGAGGGAATGGATCAGTGAGTTGAGAGAAGTGGGGCTTCTTGGCCCTGATGCCCATGGGTCTGTATGCTGGATTACTTTACAAGAGGATGCACCTATGGGCTGATCTTGTTACAGAATTCTGTGAGCAGAGCCCCCTTTCTGTGCTGCACCCTAAAGCTGCTTCATGGTCCCCAGCCATAAACCTACCTGTGCTAAAGCTAATTCATGGTCCCCAGCCAGGCACCTATGCTAAAGTTACTTTGCGGTCCCTAGCCATGAACCTACATAGCTACACCTGTGCTAAAGTTACTTCATGGTCCCCAGCCATGAACCTATAGACTAAAAAAGTAAAACATGCTTGTTATACTCACTGTGGAACCTAAGGTATTAATCCTGTACATTGTGTAAAAGGGCTGTTTGATCCTGTCTTCTCCGATCCTCCCCTACTTCCACTGTTCCCAACCCATCTCCTTATAGAACAAAGCCTTGGGGGCAAGTTGCACATGCTCAGTTTTGGTGTGTATTGCTAGAGAGCTGTTTTTCTTGGGAGAGTGCATGTGATCAGCACAGGGCCAATCAGCGCTGCCCAGACAGAGGGTCAGGGGTCCTGCAGCCTCATAGGACAATTAGGAGAGAATGTAAACTCCTTCTACAAGCTTTACCCAGTGCTCTGCTGGACACTGATAGAAGTCACACGACTGCTCTAACTACTGATGAGAAAAGGTATTTGCTAGTTTATATTTACTAAAATAATTGCATTTCCATGTTCTGTGTATTGTGGGAGACCAGATATAGTGAATGCAGGGTCCTGGGTTTAGTAATGCCGCGTACACACGAAGGGACTTTTCCCGGCGGACCTAAGTCCAGCGGACAATCCGCTGGACTTTCCAGCTGGGTACGTTGGACTAAAAAGCGAACGGACTTGACCACACACGATCACGCAAAAAGTCCGGCGGTTCACGCGATGACGTACAGCACGTACGACGGGACTAGAAAAAGGAAGCTCGAGATCCCAAACGACACCCTTTGGGCCCCGTCAGCTAATCTCGTGTGTATCGCGTGTTAGTTGACGTTTGGTTAGAGACGATTCGCGCTTCTCAGACTTCTGCTTAATTCGTTCGCTTCTGCCGTTCAGTTTGTGCTTGTGAGGTTTGTATCTGGCTTTCAGTGCGTGTGGATCAGTTCCTACCTGTTCTCAGGCCGTTCTGGTCCGCTCGTTTCTGTTTTTCAGGTCGTTCTTCATAGGCCTTGCTGTTCTTCAGTGCGTTCTGTTAAGTTGTTTGTTTGATCAGCCGACCGTTTTGAAGCCATGGAGTGTGGACGTACTCGGGAACGAGTTCGTGCTGTGCAGGGGCTCGGTGTTGCGGTTAACACCTTGGCACGAGCCCAGTCCATGAACAGGGTGAGGAGGAGTTCATGGACCAAGAATTGGTTGCGCCAGCGTGACCAATTCTCGCATATGCCTTTGCTCCGTGAGATCCGTGAGAATAATCCTGATGATTTCAGGAATTATCTCCGGATGACGGACCCCATTTTTCACCGTCTGTTGGCTTCGCTGTCCCCTTATATTACCAGGCAGAATACCTGCATGCGGCAAGCCATCAGTGCGGAGCAGAGGCTAGTCGCCACGTTGCGTTACTTGGCGACGGGGAGAAGCTTGCAGGACCTCAAGTTCACGACAGGCATCTCCCCCCAGGCTCTGGGGCTCATTATTCCAGAGACCTGTTCTGCCATTATCCACGTCCTGCAGGAGGAATACATTAAGGTAAGTCTTCTCTTTTAAAATTACCTATGTCTTGTATGTTTGCTAATGTAGTGCATCAATGTCATCATTAGCTAATTACCATGATAGGACTATTCTATGAATGTCCCCTATTCCTTTTTTTTGTTTTTTTGTCTAGTATTTTATGGTTGACTTATCGAAATAGCTTTAAGAATGTATTATTTAGTGGGTCACATGCATATTTGCTTGCACCAACCTCCCCAGCATGGAAGCTTGGCCCCCTAAACACCCCTAGCCTAGTCACTTTCTTTGGTTAAAAATGTATATTACCAGCTCCATTGTACAGCTTTACTCACCCCCCCTTTCACCCCTTTCACCCCCCTTGACCCTCATTTTTAAATTGATTGCATGTGGTTTTGTTCAGCTTGTAATTAACCCACCCCCCACCCCCCCCCCACACCCCCTGATAATTAATAGCATGTGGTTTTGGTTAGCTTGTAATTAACCCCCCCCACACCCCCTGATAATTAATAGCATGTGGTTTTGGTTAGCTTGTAATTAACCCCCCCCCCACACCCCCACACCTCCTGATAATTAATAGCATGTGGTTTTGGTTAGCTTGTAATTAACCCCCCCCCACACCCCCACACCCCTTGATAATTAATAGCATGTGGTTTTGGTTAGCTTGTAATTAACCCCCCCCCCACACCCCCTGATAATTAATAGCATGTGGTTTTGGTTAGCTTGTAATTAACCCCCCCCCCCCCCCCCACACACCCCCTGATAATTAATAGCATGTGGTTTTGGTTAGCTTGTAATTAACCCCCCCCCCCCACACCCCCTGATAATTAATAGCATGTGGTTTTGGTCAGCTTGTAATTAACCCCCCCCCCCCCCACACCCCCTGATAATTAATAGCATGTGGTTTTGGTTAGCTTGTAATTAACCCCCCCCCCCCCCCCCCACACCCCCTGATAATTAATAGCATGTGGTTTTGGTTAGCTTGTAATTAACCCCCCCCCCACACCCCCACACCCCATGATAATTAATAGCATGTGGTTTTGGTTAGCTTGTAATTAACCCCCCCCCCCCACACCCCCTGATAATTAATAGCATGTGGTTTTGGTTAGCTTGTAATTAACCCCCCCCCCCCACACCCCCTGATAATTAATAGCATGTGGTTTTGGTTAGCTTGTAATTAACCCCCCCCCCCCCCCCCCACACCCCCTGATAATTAATAGCATGTGGTTTTGGTTAGCTTGTAATTAACCCCCCCCCCCACACCCCCACACCCCATGATAATTAATAGCATGTGGTTTTGGTTAGCTTGTAATTAACCCCCCCCCCCCCCACACACACCCCGTTAATTAATTGCATGTGTATTGTGTGACCTTACAATTAATGACTCCACACCCACATCCCCATTATTATCTTCTCTGGGCCATCAGAGGGGTCATCAATCAGAGATTTGTCCCTTATCCTTAATCTTTTGGCTTTATTTCAAGGACTTACTAAATAAATACATATGTTCTTCCAAATTGTTTGTTAATTTGTTGCATTTAGTTAGGTGTTTTGCCTGGTTTTTAATTCGATTTGTATATTTGTGTTTGACTTCACAGTGTCCCTCCACGCCACAGGAATGGCAGACTGTGGCTTCCCAGTTTGCTGCCCGTTGGGACTTTCCCAACTGCGGAGGGGCGATTGACGGGAAGCATGTGCGAATTGTGCCCCCACCCCATTCGGGGTCATACTATTGGAATTATAAGGGGTTCCATAGTATCGTGTTGATGGCGGTGGTGTCGGCACAATATGACTTTCTGTATGTGGATGTGGGGAAAAACGGCCGGATGTCGGACGGAGGAGTCTTCAACCACACGGAGTTCGGTCATCGTCTCCAGACTGGTGGCCTGGAGCTGCCACCAGATGAAGATAATGTGGAGGGACTCCCCTTCGTTTTCATTGCCGACGAGGCGTTCGGTCTGGGTGACCATCTGATGAGGCCATTTCCCCAACGATCCCTCACCCCTGAGAGGAGGATTTTTAATTATCGGTTGGCCAGAGCAAGACGGGTTGTGGAAAATGCCTTTGGTATTATGGCCAACCGTTTCAGATTGCTCCTTACATCCCTACATCTGGCAGAGTACAAACTCAATACTATTATTCTTGCATGCTGTGTCATGCACAATTATTTACGCAAACATTCGGGAACATACTCATTACCAATCGGCCCTGAGGCCGGAGTGGAAGGCAACATGACAGGGCTGGATAATCGCCGTCTTGGTTCCGCCCCACAATCAGCCCAGCAAGTGCGGGACCGTTATTTACATTATTTTAATGGTAGGGGGGCCATTGCAATGGCAGAAGACCCTTAAACCATCTTTTTGATTTACAAAGAATAAATACAGTTATTGATGTTTGAAATATTGGTATTTTCGTATGGTTTTGCTTTTAATTTTGCCTGTTTTATATGTTGTCCTAGTGCACATCTTAATAGTGGCAAACTTGTTTTGCGTTTAGTAAATAAGCCCCTTTGTCAATGAACCACAACATGTTTTGGTCAAACTGGTAGTATTTAAAAAGAAGAAGCCACACATTGTTTAATTTGTGCAAACATTATTATTTTTTATTCTATTGCACATCCAAACCTTTTTTATGTTATATTTTTTTTTTTTTTTTTTTTTTCAACAAGATTTTTTTTTTTTTTTTTCTTTTTTCAACAAGATTTTTTTTTTTTTTTTTTTCTTTTTTCAACAAGATTTTTTTTTTTTTTTTCTTTTTTCAACAAGATTTTTTTTTTTTTTTTTTTTTTATTTTTTTTATTTCTTTTTTATGTTATATTTTTTACATTTTTTTGGTCTTTTTCTCACAACATATTTTTTTTATTTTTGTGATTGATTTTTTTAAACAAACATAAAAACATGTTTTAAAATGGTAAAAAATTTAGGCTTAGCATTAGAAAATATTTACACAATGTAAAAGCCCAGAACTTACAAAGTTCAACAGGTAACCCATGAACAGTAGAAGCCAAATTTAGAATATGCACACTAATTTAACAGGAAAATGGGTAATGTCAACATGTGCTATGTTCCATCATGGGGAATCAATGGACGTGTTTTTGTGTGTGAAACCCCTTCCCTCTCACCTACTAGCATTAGGGGTTGCAAACACAAAATGCGTCCATTGAGATCCCCTGATGGCACATAGCACATGTTGACACACCGTGTGCATATTAAAAATTTGGCCTCTAAAATTTGTTAAACAGCGCATCAAAAGGGGAATGAAGGGCATGATTGATGTTAAGAAATGGAAAAGGGGTGTTTAGATTCTCCCCAAAACATCAATCATGTCCTTCATTCCCTGCTGCATGGTGGCCATCTCCTTCTGCATATTTTCCAGCTGCAGATTCCAGGCCATGATCTGCCCAATAAGCCTGTGGGCACTGTCTGTGGAAAATGGCTCCGCAGCTTGTCCTTCCACAAACAGATCAGCATCACCTAAAAGTTGGGTAGATAAAACACAAGAAAAAAAGTGTCAAAAACATGCAGACCTTAATTTCTTAGCTCAATCTGTGTTCTGAGACACTCACTCACTTGGTGGGGTGCAGATTTGATCCACTTCAACCACCTGTTCCGCCACATCCACGCGTGGGCTTGGGCTAACTGCCCAATTAGTCTGGTGAGGCCGGGAGGTCCTCGTAGGTTCGGACTGACGTCTGAGTCTTTTGCCCCCTATGGTAATGGAACACAAAAAGGTACACTTTTAATCACACTGATATTTGAGTGCCAAAATAGGATTATTAAACATTGTTTAAAAGTGTTGTCCAATTATTAGCAGTTTGTTAGAAGATCCTACTTGAAGACAGAATTGAAATGTCTATCTAATGAAACTCCAATACTTAAACCGCCCTTCAACCCTAAATTTGAACTTCCGCTCATTGGATCCCTGCACCCCTGTGGTGTTTTATTTGGAACCTTTTAGGGGTGAGGGGTTGCAGATACCTGTGTAAGGCAGGTATTTGCACACACATCCGGCCATAGACTCCCACAGAAGTATACGCCACATCCCGTCCCACCGTGCTGTCTGCTGGGACACACAGGGGTCCCCGAGCTCGCGCGGACCAGTCCTATTGCATTGCGCAACTGGCGCATGCCCAATAGTGACCCGGGAAGTGAAGCCGCAAACATTAATTTCATGATTGCAAGATCAGAGATTGTAGCTGCACCAGCCAAGGGACAGGTGAGTGTACTTCTTTGAAAAGTCACCACCTACAGTATTTGTAGATGATGAGCATTTTTCGGGAATTGTGAGCATGACACCCTGCTTAACATATTTATCCCCACCCCCCAAAACAGCTTCTGGAGTCCCTGTGTAAGTTACCCCTAAAACCCTTACTACAGCAGTAATTGTATAGATAGGGACAATAATAAACAACCTTACAACTCCAACAACCCAAAGCCAGGTAAACTCAATAAACGTTATGAAGACAAACTGAACTTTCATCAAATCTGCGCAAGTTTCACGTACGAATGCTAATAACATCTGCGCAAGTTTCACGTACGAATGCTAATAAAATCTGCGCAAGTTTCACGTACGAATGCTAATAACATCTGCGCAAGTTTCACGTACGAGTGCTAATAACATCTGCGCAAGTTTCACGTACGAATGCTAATAACATCTGCGCAAGTTTCACGTACGAATGCTAATAACATCTGCGCAAGTTTCACGTACGAATGCTAATAACATCTGCGCAAGTTTCACGTACGAATGCTAATAACATCTGCGCAAGTTTCACGTACGAGTGCTAATAACATCTGCGCAAGTTTCACGTACGAATGCTAATAACATCTGCGCAAGTTTCACGTACGAGTGCTAATAACATCTGCGCAAGTTTCACGTACGAATGCTAATAACATCTGCGCAAGTTTCACGTACGAATGCTAATAAAATCTGCGCAAGTTTCACGTACGAATGCTAATAACATCTGCGCAAGTTTCACGTACGAATGCTAATAAAATCTGCGCAAGTTTCACGTACGAATGCTAATAACATCTGCGCAAGATTAGACATATCAAGTATAACCATAGTAGCGCACGTGCTTGACTTACTTTTTTTGATGGCTTTTCGAATTCTCCTGTACTGATCGTGCTCCCTGGATTTGATGTCGGACCATCGCTTGCGCAGTTGATCCTTGCCCCTTCGTACGCCGAATTTCTGCTCCAGGGTGCTGACGATTGTAGTGAGAATCTTGTCCTTGCGCAAGTTGGGTCGAGGGTAGGGGCCATTTTCCCCGTCGTAATCTTCCCTTTGTAGGATGTCCACCATCTCCACCATCTCTTCAAAGGCCATATTGGTGGCCTTATATCTGCTGCTGGATGCAGATGTGTTCGCTTCTTGGCTTTCCTCCGCGCTACTGGCTGAGAATGTGTCCGCCATCTTCATTAATTTATTCACCCACAATGCAACGAGGGGAAGCGGGGCGGGGAATACTCGTCAGGAGGAACGTCATGGGCGGGCGACGCGGAGGACGCAGGCGGACTTCCACGCGTGCGCAGTGTATATAAGGCTGTTTGAGGGCCCCACGTGTTCCCGAACGGAAGTAGCGAGCGCTCTGTACGAAGGTAAGTGTTTTCTAGGATGCATTACTGTGGTTTATTGGGTTTTGGGCCTGCATTTTTTAAGGATATGTGTGTGTTGCTGCCTGTGTGTAGGGGTTGCTGCCTGTGTGTAGGGGTTGCTGCCTGTGTGTAGGTGTTGCTGCCTGTGTGTAGGTGTTGCTGCCTGTGTGTAGGGGTTGCTGCCTGTGTGTAGGGGTTGCTGCCACTTCAACCACCTGTTCCGCCACATCCACGCGTGGGCTTGGGCTAACTGCCCAATTAGTCTGGTGAGGCCGGGAGGTCCTCGTAGGTTCGGACTGACGTCTGAGTCTTTTGCCCCCTATGGTAATGGAACACAAAAAGGTACACTTTTAATCACACTGATATTTGAGTGCCAAAATAGGATTATTAAACATTGTTTAAAAGTGTTGTCCAATTATTAGCAGTTTGTTAGAAGATCCTACTTGAAGACAGAATTGAAATGTCTATCTAATGAAACTCCAATACTTAAACCGCCCTTCAACCCTAAATTTGAACTTCCGCTCATTGGATCCCTGCACCCCTGTGGTGTTTTATTTGGAACCTTTTAGGGGTGAGGGGTTGCAGATACCTGTGTAAGGCAGGTATTTGCACACACATCCGGCCATAGACTCCCACAGAAGTATACGCCACATCCCGTCCCACCGTGCTGTCTGCTGGGACACACAGGGGTCCCCGAGCTCGCGCGGACCAGTCCTATTGCATTGCGCAACTGGCGCATGCCCAATAGTGACCCGGGAAGTGAAGCCGCAAACATTAATTTCATGATTGCAAGATCAGAGATTGTAGCTGCACCAGCCAAGGGACAGGTGAGTGTACTTCTTTGAAAAGTCACCACCTACAGTATTTGTAGATGATGAGCATTTTTCGGGAATTGTGAGCATGACACCCTGCTTAACATATTTATCCCCACCCCCCAAAACAGCTTCTGGAGTCCCTGTGTAAGTTACCCCTAAAACCCTTACTACAGCAGTAATTGTATAGATAGGGACAATAATAAACAACCTTACAACTCCAACAACCCAAAGCCAGGTAAACTCAATAAACGTTATGAAGACAAACTGAACTTTCATCAAATCTGCGCAAGTTTCACGTACGAATGCTAATAACATCTGCGCAAGTTTCACGTACGAATGCTAATAAAATCTGCGCAAGTTTCACGTACGAATGCTAATAACATCTGCGCAAGTTTCACGTACGAGTGCTAATAACATCTGCGCAAGTTTCACGTACGAATGCTAATAACATCTGCGCAAGTTTCACGTACGAATGCTAATAACATCTGCGCAAGTTTCACGTACGAATGCTAATAACATCTGCGCAAGTTTCACGTACGAATGCTAATAACATCTGCGCAAGTTTCACGTACGAGTGCTAATAACATCTGCGCAAGTTTCACGTACGAATGCTAATAACATCTGCGCAAGTTTCACGTACGAGTGCTAATAACATCTGCGCAAGTTTCACGTACGAATGCTAATAACATCTGCGCAAGTTTCACGTACGAATGCTAATAAAATCTGCGCAAGTTTCACGTACGAATGCTAATAACATCTGCGCAAGTTTCACGTACGAATGCTAATAAAATCTGCGCAAGTTTCACGTACGAATGCTAATAACATCTGCGCAAGATTAGACATATCAAGTATAACCATAGTAGCGCACGTGCTTGACTTACTTTTTTTGATGGCTTTTCGAATTCTCCTGTACTGATCGTGCTCCCTGGATTTGATGTCGGACCATCGCTTGCGCAGTTGATCCTTGCCCCTTCGTACGCCGAATTTCTGCTCCAGGGTGCTGACGATTGTAGTGAGAATCTTGTCCTTGCGCAAGTTGGGTCGAGGGTAGGGGCCATTTTCCCCGTCGTAATCTTCCCTTTGTAGGATGTCCACCATCTCCACCATCTCTTCAAAGGCCATATTGGTGGCCTTATATCTGCTGCTGGATGCAGATGTGTTCGCTTCTTGGCTTTCCTCCGCGCTACTGGCTGAGAATGTGTCCGCCATCTTCATTAATTTATTCACCCACAATGCAACGAGGGGAAGCGGGGCGGGGAATACTCGTCAGGAGGAACGTCATGGGCGGGCGACGCGGAGGACGCAGGCGGACTTCCACGCGTGCGCAGTGTATATAAGGCTGTTTGAGGGCCCCACGTGTTCCCGAACGGAAGTAGCGAGCGCTCTGTACGAAGGTAAGTGTTTTCTAGGATGCATTACTGTGGTTTATTGGGTTTTGGGCCTGCATTTTTTAAGGATATGTGTGTGTTGCTGCCTGTGTGTAGGGGTTGCTGCCTGTGTGTAGGGGTTGCTGCCTGTGTGTAGGTGTTGCTGCCTGTGTGTAGGTGTTGCTGCCTGTGTGTAGGGGTTGCTGCCTGTGTGTAGGGGTTGCTGCCTGTGTGTAGGGGTTGCTGCCTGTGTGTAGGGGTTGCTGCCTGTGTGTAGGGGTTGCTGCCTGTGTGTAGGGGTTGCTGCCTGTGTGTAGGGGTTGCTGCCTGTGTGTAGGGGTTGCTGCCTGTGTGGGTGTGTTGATGCCTGTGTGTGGGTGTGTTGATGCCTGTGTGTGGGTGTGTTGTGTAATGTTTGGTTTGAAAAACTGGATGTGCGTTTTTAGTAACATTTGTGTTTTTGGTCTTTTGTATTGCCATTACTAACAAAACAGAAACAAACATGTCAGCAGCCCAGTATAATCCATTCAAGGACCAGCAGTTCATGTCCGAATTCATTGCGCTCTACAGAAAAAATACCAACCTGTGGCAGCTCAAGAATCCTTTATATGGCAATAGGGATGTCCGGAAGGCAACACTGGGGCCACTTGTTGATTTTGTGAAGACTCAAGTCCCCAACGCAGACACCAAGTTTGTTGAAGCCAGAATTTCAAGTTTAAGGCACATGTACAAGCGGGAGCGCAAGAAGATTGAGGAATCAGTCAGATCAGGAGCAGCAGCAGAGAATGTTTATGTACCCAAGCTGTGGTACTACAACCAACTGGCTTTTATAGGTGACCAGATGGAACCCAGGCAATCACTGTCCACTCTTCCCTCCACCCTTCCCTCCACTCTTCCCTCCACTCTTCCCTCCACCCCAGCTGAGGCTTCCACGGAAGGAGAAGACCCCTCCACCTTGGAGCAGGCTGATGCGCCCAGCTGGAGCCAGGTATATATTTAGTATCCCAAATTGTGATTGTGTGAATATTAATGCTGTAAACGTTAAAATGTGAAACAATTAACACCCTGAACTCTGAATTGTGAAAAAAGCTGGTAAAAATTGCGCAAACTTCGAAAAAGTGTGGGTGCAACATATCGATACATATATAGTGTATACATACATCCAGTAGTGGCAAAAAATGCCTTATACAACATTGGTGATCTGCTTGGAAAATGCAGGGGTCCAAATGATAGCCTTTTGGATCTTTTTTAACAATTATCTGCTCCTTCATAAGTTTACAATTGGATGATTGAGGAGGCCATAAACCAAAAACCAGGTGTTTGATTTTTGTTTTTATTTGCACACAGGATGAGCTGACCCAGGATGATGCCGGGACAAGTGGTATGGAGGAGGAGGAGGACATGACCAGCGAGAGCCAGGAGGTGGCTGGGCCCAGCACGAGCCAGAGTGACAGCCAGACTGTCTTAAGAAGTGTACCTCCACCCCTGCCCTTACCCCCAAGAAGGCCCAGGAGGATGACCATTGTTGAGGAGGAATCACTCCAACTTATTAGGAAGGCGAGTGCGATTCTCGACAAACCCCCCATTCCAGAAGAGGCCTATGCCACCTACTTGGCCAGCAGGTTGCTGGAAATGGAGAAGGGCCAACGGCACCTGTGTGAGGGCCTCATATTTGAGGCTATTAAGGGGGGTTTGAGGGGTCAATTACGAGAATCAACCCGCCTGACCCATGAAGGCCCGACACCAACTTCTCCTCCTCCTCCTCCTCCTCCTCCTCCTCGTCTTCTTCCTTCTTCTCCTCCTCCTCCTCCTCCTCCTCCTCCTACCACAAGTCAGCCTCCAAGGAAGCGTGCAGGGAAGACTGCAGGGAAGAGTGCAGGGCAGCGTGGTGGGAAGAGTCGGAAGTGATTGCCTGGCTTCAGTCTGGTCTCACAGAAGACACAGGCTGTTGTAGTGCCACAGCTTGGGGACATAGATGTCATCTGCTGCTGTTCCTGGTCTGTCTGATTCCTGGTCAATCTTCTTGTGCTCCCTATATTGGATGAAATGTGCCCAAGCTTAATTTTTGGCTTCACAAACTTGATGTCTGCCGTTGGGGCAAAAAGTCTTCTCAAAATCGCAAAGTGGCTCCAGTGTTGCCTTCCTATTTTGTTTTGCCTTGTTTGTTTAAACCAGAATAAATGGTATTTTTATTTTCTGAAAATAATGATATACGTGCTTGTTATTCAAAAACATAGTTTCTTTAGGAGTAGGCAGGTACATGTCTAAACATTCATTTGACAATACAAGTGTAAAGTGCAACTTCAATGGAACTGCAAGTGCAGTCGCTGGAAAGGTGAGGGTTAAGATCTGAATTAAGGGCAAGCTCTGCTGACTCCACAATTGTATCATGTGTAATAACAAATCCTTTTGATAACCAACAAATAATAAAATATATCTAAATAGAGATATATGTACATATATAATATATATATATATATATATATAATATATATATATATATATATATATATATATATATATAAATAGAGATATATAGATCTATATATATATATATATATATATATATATATATATATATATACACGTACACGTATATATCTATATATCTATATATATAAATATATATATATATGTATATATAGATATATCTTTTTTTGGGTTTATTGAGAAATATCGATATAGTTTTCATTTGGTGATTTGGATATATATATATATCTATATATATATATATATATATATATATATATAGAGAGAGAGAGATAAAGATAAATATATATATATATATATATATATATATACAAATATATAACTTCACTAAAGAATGCTGAAGAAAAAACGTTCGGGAGTACTCGGCGTGAATATACAAGCAGCAAGGCAAAATCATTCTTCAAGTACGATAACATACAAATCCCGCTGTCAGAAGAAAAAAAAAAAAAAAAATCAGCAGCGTGACGATTGTGCGACCTTCAAAACGAAGGCTAGTTTTACCAGACCGAGCGAGTCCGTGACATACTAGCTACTAAGCATGCGTCCTTTTTGGTACGCCGGACCATACTACACACGGCCGGATTATCCGCTGGACTGCCAAGTCCAGCGGATAATTTGAAAACAAAACTTGAAACTTTAGTCCGCCGTACTTAGCCCCTTCGTGTGTACGCGGCATAACACTTTAAGGGCTTGTTGGCCCACTTTTAATGAACAAAAAAAATATTCTCTCCAGGGGCAGCCCATCCAATAAAGGTGCACAATAAATTAATCCCTTAGGTTCCACAGTGAGTATAACAAGCATGTGAAAAAAACACCAGCTGCCACTGATTCTCTCATGTCAGTATTTCCCACGCAGAGGTTTCAGCTTCACAAAGCGTTATAAGCAAACTCAGGTAACGAAAATGCTAAGCCCTCTGACCCACTCTTCAGCAGCACCAATGCTCTTGGCACTGGTCCCTCAGACCTGGCTCTCTGAACACCTGTGGCTCTTCAGCTTTGTAGATTGCAGCCTCTCGCTGCACAGGCCCATTTCTGGTGAATGAATATTCACTATTTGCAACACTGATCCTCCTCCTGGCCAATCAGGAAGCGGATGTTGAGACCCATCACCCGATTGGCTGAAAGGACAGGCGGTCTTATTGGATGCCCATGAGAAGGGAAGGAGACGCACGTGGACACAGGAGTCACTGCCAGATGCCCGCCACTTAGTTGGGGTAAGTGCCGGCAGACAGCGGCCACCCAGGGGGGGGGGGGTGGTGGTTGTTTGCTGCCCCCCCAAAAAAAAAACACCAGCTGCCACTGATTCTCTCATGTCAGTATTTCCCACTCAGAGGTTTCAGCTTCACAAAGCGTTATAAGCAAACTCTGGTAACGAAAATGCTAAGCCCTCTGACCCACTCTTCAGCAGCACCAATGCTCTTGGCACTGGTCCCTCAGACCTGGCTCTCTGAACACTTGTGGCTCTTCAGCTTTGTAGATTGCAGCCTCTCGCTGCACAGGCCCATTTCTGGTCTCTCAGTAGGAGATTTCCTGGCATTTCCTGGCCTTTCCCGAGACTAAAGCCTCGTACACACGATCAGATTTTCGGACGTCCGTTTTTTGTTGCATACTAGTCTCGTGATGAAAGTGAAGAGGTTACTCACCATACGAAAATTCCCATACAACAGACTACAACTTCAGAAGTGACGTAATCTGTTGACTAGTTTTGTATGTATTCTTTAGTTTCTGAGCATGCGTAGTCTTGCTCTTACGATTTTTTTCGGACGAAAACTAATTCGGAAAATCGAAAGTTGAGTTCACATACGACAAAAAATGTATAGTCTGCACATCCAGCTTTTGTCAGACGAAAAAACGTAATCGGCTGACGAAAGTACTGTACAAACAGTCCAAAAATCGGCAGATCATTCGTCGGATGAAATTTTACTTCCGTTTAGCGTAACGTGTGTACGGGCCTTTACAGACTCAGCTCTCCCAATCTCGTTCAGCTGTCTCAAGTTTCCTTATCCTGTGGGTGAGGGATCACTCCAATATGGGGTGCAGTCTTTTAAAGGCTATCACCTGTCTTAATGACAGCACAACTGTCCCCTGGCTGGAGAACATAGCTCCCTTGTAAAAGGGCCCTAAGCTATGGCAAGCTCCTTGATTGTAATGAGTGTGCACACCTGCACCCTCACATGGCCTGCAGGGTTCCAATAAAGCCCCATACACACGCGCGGATTATCCGAGGACCAGGTCCGTCGGATCATGTCTGTCATACTTTGTCCGATGTTGGTTTTGCGTACACACGGTCGGACAAAGTTGTCGGAAAATTTGATCATTCTGAACGTGGTGACGTTTGTTGCCTACGACGGGACTACGTAGAGGCTAGTAGCCAATAGCTTTGGTCTTGTAATGTGATCTGAGCATGCGTAGCACTTTGTCCGTCGGACTACCATACACACTATCGGATTTGGTGTGATCGGACCTTGTTGTCAAAAAATCTATCCAGCAGGAGATAGGACTTTGTCCGTCGGACAATCCGACGTACACTGTCCGATGGTGCATACACACGGTCGGATTTTTCGACAACATTGTCCGATCGGACAGAATCCATGCGAAAATCCGACCGTGTGTATGGGGCTTAAGACTTGGACACAGAATTGGAGACTTCTTCCAACCCAAATCACTTCAAAGTCTCCAAACTCCATACCCTGATCCGGGATAATAAAACCCAGAAAACATTGACAAGCCAGTCTTCTCAACTCAGAAACAATACGTTAGGGCAGGGGTCTCAAACGGGTGGCCCTCCAGCTGTTGCAAAACTACAAGTCCCATCATGCCTCTTACAGGGACTTGTAGTTTCACAACAGCTGGAGGGCCGCCAGTTTGAGACCCCTGCGTTAGGGCGAATCCTGTGTGTATTCTGCCTATCTTCATACAGTGTCATTGCTTAGCACTGTCACAGTATTCTTAAAATGTGTGTAGGGAGGGGTAGCAATCCATGTCCAACCCTTTCCTGGACTGGTGTTCTAGTTTCTTTATTTTTTTTTGGAGGTTAAAAAAAAACTGCACACTTGACCTCACTCTCAATGATGCTACATGCTGCAGTCCTTTAATTCAGTAAAGTACACAATTACGAATTTAAAACAGAGCGAAGAAGCATACATATATAGCGTTAAATTTGCATGGTCAAATAGGGGAAATGAGTAACAGCAAAGGAAAAATAAAGAGGAAAAATGAAGTAATACTACAGCAAAAATAAACAGCAATAAAACATAATTTCAATTTCCTTTTGAAAGGTTACTACAGTGAAAGAAAAATATTATGTCCAGAATGATTTCTCACAGAAGGGCTCATGATTAGTTCGTAGATGGATCGTTTCCCATGTAATGTTATGCTATTCTTAAGGGGGGGGGGGGGGTTATTCCCTCATATAATTGGGAAATAACATAATATTAGCATTCCCTGTAGAGATGGTCCACTAGCGCAATTCACATACAGCATTCCTATCAGGAAATCATACAGCCACATAAAGTAAAGAAGAATCTGAAAGAAAAAAAAAACAAGCACAGCCTTCAGCTGGGGTCTTGGGAAAATGTTATAGTGGGCTTCTGCTATACATCAGTTTTCACAGGAAATAACAAGAGATAGCTCATATATACCAAAGTGGTGACTGAATCTTACTTCTTTTTGGAATCTTAGCTTGTACCAAACCAAACCCATCCTGCACTAGGAGTTGTGAACTGAGAAGCGAATCTAAATAGCTGGATACACAGCGAGTTGTTCTTGGCACTCTGTATGAAGCAGAGGAATTTCTATGCTGCCCATCTGGCATATGCCTATATGCTTCATAGGGTTGGTAAGTAATGGTAATATCAGGGCTCAAGTCCTGCAGGAACGCATGGGAACGGAGTTCCTGTACTTTTTCCACAACAGGAACTTAGTTCCCGTTAGCAGCCGTGTCCCGCAAGACTTTGAAGTATGTGAGCTGTGTGGCAGGGCTACACCAGCAGCTGCCGACACAGCTCGCAATAGTAAGTGCCGCACACCTGACCATTCAGGAATTGCCAGTAGGGGGCCCCATGACAGCTTCCGCTTCGATCTACCTGTCAATCACAGCTAGCTGACAGGTAGATCAGGTCCCTGCTGCTAAGAGATTGTATTTAGTCAGACCTCTCGTGATGCGCTCCTCCCCGCCAGCCCCTCCTGATTTTCTGTCTCCTCATCCCCCCTCCCCCAGTCTCCTGCATACTTTCTCTGTGTGTCCCGCTGAATCCCCCCCTCCTCTATCTTCAGTGCCATATGATGAGGGAACCCAGAGGAGGAGCACAGCTATTCTGCTCACAGGACATGCAGGGAGAGAGGTGAGCTGAGGGAGGAACATCAGTTTGGGGTGGTAAGCTGAGCACAATACCTGGCAAAGTTTAATGCCAGGAGGGAAGTTTATGTGGAAATATGTGAAGGGTTGGAATAGCAGCGAGTGTGTGTTGGAGCCCTGCAGAGTTTGCAGCCCCCCGAGCTAACATATATCTCCTAAGCAGGAACACATCACTATCTCCCCAAGCATTCTGTCCAGATAATGTGCAGTTCATTTATGACCTTTCCGTTTAACCCTGTGTTATCCAAACTCTGTTCAATGAAAAGTGTAAACTCACCACATAAACACTCTATATACAAAATAACATTCCCCAATAAAGATCATAACATGATGTTCACATTTGCATGGAAGCACAATTGAATGAATGCTGATTATTCTGAGAATTACCGTATTAATGTTTATTGAGGATTGTTTTTTTTTTTTATGTACTAACAGTTAAGCTTCATAAACACAATACGAAATTTGGATGAAAAATACCACTTTTGAAGCGTTCATGCATATGAGCGTATCATTTTTTTTATTTGGTGGGCGAGTGGATCTTGGGTGGGAGTTCCCTCACTTTTTTTCCCAGGACTTGACCCCTGGGTAATATACTGGTAATAGGCAGTTTAACTAGAAAAAGACTTAAGATTTCAGCTCTCAAACAGAACAGAATTAGACCATGCATCTAGAGCAGGGGTCTCCAAACTATGGCCCACAGACTACATCCAGCCCACTACAAGATTTTATCTGGCCTCCCTACTTGGGGCAGTGGCAAATTCTCAATGTGCAATGATTGAAGATAAAGGTCAGCAGAGGCTGCCTATGGTCTCTGCTACTGATGTAATGGGGAACTCTGATGGAGATCCTGATGTAAGGATGGGCTCTAATGAGGATATATATATATATATATATATATATATATATATATAGCACCCTCTACTTTAGGTAGGTGCTAGAAGTAGGATTTTTCTGAGTGCAGGTAAATGTAATCAGGCCTATCTGTAAGCTGGTGACTCACAGTAAGCATCATCTTTCGATTACCTCCCTCTGGCTTCTAGAGGATTCTAGAAGGGAGGAGGGGAAGAGATGTGGAGCTGTCTGAAGTTGTCTCAGGGAGCCCTGACCAATCCCCAACTAGGATTGGCAGGAGGCAGGCCTTCTTCATATACCCAGGATCAGCCCAGTTGGGGGGGGGGGGATTGTCAGGTGGAAGAAGCTGGAGATGGAGCACTAGGTTGTCAGGGCCTTTGAGGCACTCCCCAGTCTGGGGGGGGGGGGGGGGGGGAGTGACCTTGGGCCTGAGGGGTTTGGGTGCAAGTCGGAGCCTTTCTGAGTAACAAAGGAGGATCTAGGCAGGAGGCACAGAGTGGAATCGAGAAAGACAACAGGAGCTAGTGTTGCCGGGCAGGTCTCCAGGAGGGATCCAACAAAGCGCAGCCAGGAGGGCTGGTGAGTGACCAGCACGGTTAGGAAAAACTGGGGAGGCATGCCAGAGCAGACTGGGAGTGTGCAGTCTGAGATGGATGTAGAGCCAGCAGGAGAGACTGTGATGTCACGGGCATCTATGATACGCATGTTTGCCCTTCCATGTACTCCTTGCTGTATAGGCCAGTTATAGGTGGGTGCAGGTGCCATTTCTTTGTTACTGGTGTAAATATGGTCCGGGGACACACTGGGCACCTTTGCTGCCACTGAGCTAGGTGCTGGGTGTCCAGTGTGCTCCTGTTACTTTAAGGGGAATTGGGCTGCCTCCAGGCCCACCTGCCCCTCATCTAGCCATTGAATGCATGTGCTCCCATTGTGGAGACGCTCATAAATTCAGTAGCGTTTAGGACTGCAAGCATACACAGGTTGCTGTGAAGAGGCCTTGCAGATTACGCATGCATTTGCAAATGCGTGCTAACTAAACCCCTGTTTTTAACGCAGACTATTGAACAGGTTAATTTGGGTGGTTGGCGAGTTGGGCTATGGAATGTTTTGTTTTTGTCTTTTATGCATTTGCCCTTCCATTTACTCCTTGCTGTGAAGGCCATTTATAAGTGGGGACAGGGGCCATTTGGTTTGGGCTCTTTGATATAGTAGCCTGGAAGCGATGATTTGACATTGCTTCCGGGTTACCCGGATGTAAACAGCGCCATTTTTAAATAATCAAAAGCATTTGATCTCACCGATCTTGGTGTGATCAAATGTTTTTAAGTGCAGAGGAGGGATTTGGGGTTTTATAGACCCCAGATCTCTCCATAAAGAGTACCTGTCACATGCCTATTCACAAGGATTTTAAAAAATAAAAAGTAAAGCGACAGTGTAAAAAATAAAAATAAATCATTTTTAAAAAAGTTCCCCCGTTTCCCCCTGTTCTTGCACACAAAAGCAAATGCATGCATCAGTTCTGCGTGCACGCATGCAAACAGCCATCATCCTACACATGTGAGGTATCACTGCGAGCATCAGATCATAGGCAGTAATTCTAGCACCAGACTTAAAGTGGTAACCTGCAAAGGCTTTTAAAACATCACCTACGTATAGTAAAATTATCATTGTTTGTCACGATTGCACGAGTGGAACTTTAAAGCGTGACATGTTTGGTATCTATTGTAACATCATCTTTTATATTTTATCAAAAAATCGGGTTATGTATTGCGTTTTTTTTTTTTTTTTTTTTTAATTTTTTTTTTTGAAAAATGCAAAAAAATGAAAAATTGCAAAACTCACCAACTTATTTTCTAGCACACTGTTCTACAAACTGCAGCCCGGGGGCCGAATGTGGCCCTTTGCTTGCCTTTATCTGGCCAGGGGGCACTATTTCTCCCACCGACACCAACGATGGAGCAATAATTTGTGCACTGACACCAACATTGGGGCACTATTCCTCCCACTGACACCAATGATGGGGCACTATTCCTTCCACTGACACCAATAATGGGGCACTATTCCTTCTACTGATACCTATGATGGAGCACTATTCCTCCCACTGACGCCAACAATGGGGCACTATTCCTCCCACTGACGCCAACAATGGGGCACTATTCCTCCTACTGATACCAATGATGGGGCACTATTCCTCTTACTGACACCAATGATAGGGCACTATTCCTTCTACTGATACCAATGATGGAGCACTATTACTTCCACTGACGCCAACAATGGGGCACTATTCCTCCTACTGTCACCAATGATATTGCACTATTCCTTCCACTGACACCAATGATGGAACACTATTCCTTCCACTGACACCAATGATGGGGCACTATTCCTTACACTGACACCAATGATGGGGCACGATTCTTCCTACTGACACCAATGATGGGGCACTATTCTTCCTACTGACACCAATGATAGGGCACTATTCCTTCTACTGATACCAATGATGGAGCACTATTCCTTCCCCTGACACCAACAGCAGCACTATTCCTTCCACTGACACCAATTATGGGACACTATTCCTCCTACTGATACCAATGATGGGGCACTATTCCTCTTACTGACACCAATGATAGGGCACTATTCCTTCTACTGATACCAATGATGGAGCACTATTACTTCCACTGACGCCAACAATGGGGCACTATTCCTCCTACTGTCACCAATGATATTGCACTATTCCTTCCACTGACACCAATGATTGAACACTATTCCTTCCACTGACACCAATGATGGGGGCACTATTCCTTACACTGACACCAATGATGGGGCACGATTCTTCCTACTGACACCAATGATGGGGCACTATTCTTCCTACTGACACCAATGATAGGGCACTATTCCTTCTACTGATACAATGATGGAGCACTATTCCTTCCCCTGACACCAACAGCAGCACTATTCCTTCCACTGACACTGACACCAACAATAGGGCACTATTCCTCCCACTGATACCATGATGGGGGCACTGTTCCCCCCACTGACACCAACGAAAGGGAACTATTCCTTCCATTGATACCAATGATGGGGCACTATTGATCCTAAAGACACCGATAGGGCACTATTCCTTCCATTGATACCAATGATGGGGCACTATTTCTCTCACTGACACCAACAATAGGGCACTATTTCTTTCACTGACACCAATGATGGGGCACTATTCCTCCCACTGACACCAAAGATGGGGCACTATTCCTTCCACTGACACCAAAGATGGGGCACTATTCCTCCCACTGACACCAAAGATGGGGCACTATTCTTTCCACTGACACCAAAGACGGGGAACTAATGATTCCCCTATTACAAAAGATAGGACATTGTTTACTCCCACCGATGCCAGGACCTTTTCTACTCCCTCTGGTCACAGTTCGGCCCCCCTAAAGTGTGAGTGTCAGTAAACTGGCCCTTTGTTTAGAAAGTTTGGAGACCCCTGCTTCTAGGGCCTCTGCTTCAATAAAATATATAATGTTTGGGGGTTCTAAGATATTTTCTATCAAACAAAATACCAGAAAAGGCCTGGGCTTCCAGTGGCATGTGTGCTGTGTACAGCAGTGTTATGTGCAGTTTGTCCACTAGGTGTCAGTCGCCGCTTAGCAGAGGCACACCTCCCAAACTAAGGCAGACGAATGTGGATTCCAGCATCATACAGGAGCCTGAAAATGTCTGCGTGCAGCTTCAACTACAAAAGCATTGCCCGTGCATCGTGTTTGCTGTGTCTCCTGGGCTGCAGCCTGTTGTCCTATGGTGGAGCCTATGTGATTGTGAATTCAGTCTCCTGGTCAGTCACCAATGAAGTGGAGGAAGAACTGGACAGCTCCTCCACAGAAGATGCTCTCCCTTCTCTGCTGGAGGATACAATCAGCATGTGGAAGCAGAGCTACCCAGCATCTGCCTACAAAGAGGAGAGGGAGAAGATGAAGTCCAGGCCAGGGCCTGACATCACTCAGCAGATCTCCTCACCCTCCAGGATGTTCTCCTATAAAAGGGAGAGCAGTACAGGCACTGAGAACCCTCCTTCACCTACAGATCCCTTCCAGACCAAGCTGGCCACCTATGCCCGGACACTGGTCCACAAGAGCAAGTGGGGGGTCCTAGCTACCATTTCATGCCAGGAGATGGTGAGTGCCTTCCATGGGTCATGTCCTGTACTCTAAGAACATCTCCTGTCCCGCTCATCACATTGTCTAACATCATGGATACAGAAGGGGCATTTATCAACCAATCAGCTTCTAGCTTTCATTATCAAAGCTTACCTAAATAGGCTGAAGCTACAAGCTGATTGGTTATTGTGCGCAGCTGCTCCAGTATTGATAAACTCCCCTCTAGATGATCATATCTTTCATTTCACTATGTTACTTTGATGCTGGCCATACACTATACGAAATTCGGTCATTTAGACAGTTTGTTCGTTTTTCAGGTCAGTTAATGGGCACAAAATCGATAATCATTGGGACGTTTTTGAGCCGAAAAAACGAAACGACAAGTTTGGAAATTTTCTGCCGAACGAACGATCAAGACCCCTTTCACACTGGGTCGCTTTGCAGGCGCTACAGCTCTAAAAATAGCACCTGAAAAGCGCCCTAAAAGAGCCGCTCCTGTCTCTTCAGTGTGAAAGCCCTCGGTGCACTGGCAGGACTGGGAAAAAAGTCCTGCTAGCAGCATCTTTGGAGCGGTGAAGGAGCGGTGTGTATACCGCTCCTCCACCGCTCCTGCCCATTGAAATCAATGGGGCAGCGCGGCTATACCGCCGGCAAAGCGCTGCTGCAGCAAAGCTTTGCGGGTGGTTTTAACCCGTATTCGGCCGCTAGCAGGGCGCTTTTAACCCCCCCTAGTGGCCGAATACCTCCGCAAATACGATGGTAAAGCACCGCTAAAAATAGTGTCGCTTTACCGCCGACGCCGCCCCCTGCCCCAGTGTGAAAGGGGCCAAATTGACAGTTAATGTGTTTCCCATCCGAACTGTCTGCACTAGGTATAAGTAAAACAATGAACAAAAAATGTATTAATTTATGTCCACTGAGCGATTTATCGGGCATTACATAATGGCACTATTGTTTGCGCTCACGGCCGAATGTTCGTTTTTCAAAAATGGGTTTGGCCGATTTTTTGTATGGTGTTTGGCCGATTTTTTGTATGGTGTTTGGCCGATTTTTTGTATGGTGCAGCATTACACTTGTGGTCATTGGGAAGAATTACCCCCTTACCAGGGGAATGCGGTGAGATCAGTGGCTGGTGAGGCACTGGCTAGTATTTGAGCCAGATACACACAGGTTACATATGCCGCAATCGTTAGAGCGAGAGCAATAATTCTAGCACTAGACCTCCTCTGTAACCTGTAAACAAATGTAAAGCGTCACCTATCGTTTGTGCTAACGGCCGAATGATCATTTTTAGAAAATGGGTTCGGCCAATTTTTCTGATCGTGTATGACCAGCATGAGTGGGTCCTTTCCTCACTAGTGCAGGCCATACATGAGTCGAATTCTGAACAAATTTTCTTTAGAAAATCAGAAAGTTTGTGCATTTTGTGATCCGATTGGTGCCACCGTTGATTCCGAATTTCGACCAACCAAGCCTTCAATTTCACCTCATGTTGCTACAGAAAAGAATTTTCGTGGCCGGGAATCTTCTTTTTTTTCTGGGATATTTCTTTGCTCGTGCTCATGCCCATTTCTTTTTTGATTATAGTTCTTACACGATTCTCATTGATTAGAAAATTCATTTTTATAAAATTTCCAACATGCCGACCACTCAAATTCAATGGCCGCACGAAAATGGTGCGAACTTCGTATGAAAATCCTTCAGGAATTTGAGCCATGTATGGCCGGCCTTATGGTTCGTACACACTGTACAACTCTGAGATAATTTGGTAAACGGTCGGCCGGTTTTTCTCGATATTTGCATGACGGAACCAAGGGTAGAAATAATGTATTAAAATTCTTGTAGAACAAAGGCTTTTTTTTAAATTTGTTCTTACTGATCAAGCGCAGTGTTTTGTATTTGATATTTTTCATACGAAAATGGTACACATTAAACGAAACGAGAACATTTTTGGCACTTGTCCCTTTGGAAATTTTTTTCATTTGGAAGGTCGGAATAGGCTGTCGAAGGTTGCTTTATCAGAAAATCCTATGATCGTTCCTCGGACAATATAGCATATACAGTATCTCACAAAAGTGAGTACACCCCTAACATTTTTGTAAACATTTTATTGTATCTTTTCCTGTGACAACACTGAAGAAATGACACTTTGCTACAATGTAAAGTAGTGAGTGTACAGCTTGTATAACAGTGTAAATTTGTTGTCAAAATAACTCAACACACAACCATTAATGTCTAAACTGCTGGCAACAAAAGTGAGTACACCCCTAAGTGAAAATGTCCAAATTGGGCCCAAATTGTTACAGTTATTTGTGACCACCATTATTTTCCAGCACTGCCTAACCAGAGCCAGAGCTTCACAGGTTGCCACTGGAGTCCTCTTCCACTCCATGACAACATCACGGAGCTGGTGGATGTTAGAGACCTTGCGCTCCATCACCTTCCGTTTGAGGATGCCCCACAGATGCTCAATAGGGTTTAGATCTGGAGACATGTTTGGTCAGTCCATCACCTTTACCCTCAGCTTCTTTAGCAAGGCAGTGGTCCTCTTGGAGGTGTTTTTGGGGTCGTTATCATGTTGGAATACTGCCCTGCGGCCCAGTCGCCAAAAGGAGGGGACCATGCTCTGCTTCAGCATGTCACAGTACATGTTGGCATTTATGGCTCCCTTAATGAACTGTAGCTTCCCAGTGCCGGCAGCACTCATGGAGCCCCAGACCATGACACTCCCACCACCATGCTTGACTGTAGGTAACACACACTTGTCTTTGTACTCCCCTGTTTACCACCACCTATTCTTGACACCATCTGAACCAAATAAGTTTATCTTGGTCTCATCACACCACAGGACATGGTTCCAGTAATCCACGTCCTTAGTTTGCTTGTCTTCAGCAAACTGTTTGCAGGCTTTCTTGTGCATCATCTTTAGAAGAGGCTTCCTTCTGGGACGATAGTCATGCAGACCAATTTGATGCAGTGTGCCGCGTATGGTTTGAGCACTGACAGGCTGATTCCTCACCCCTTCAACCTCTGCAGCAATGCTGGCAGCACTCATACATCTATTTCCCAAAGACAACCTCTGGATATGACGCTGAGCACGTGCCCTCAACTTCTTTGGTCGGCCGTGGCAAGGCCTGTTCTGAGTGAAACCTGTCCTGTTAAAGCACTGCATGGTCTTGGCAACCGTGCTGCAGCACAGTTTCAGGGTCTTGGCAATCTTCTTATAGCCTGGTTCATCTTTATGTAGAGCACCAATTTTTTTTTAAGAACCTCAGAGAGTTTTTTGCCATGAGGTGCCATGTTGAACTTCCAGTGACCAGTGAGAGAGAGTGAGAGCGATAACACCAAACCTGCTCCCCATTCACACCTGAGACCTTGTAACACTAACAAGTCACATGACACCGGGGAGGAAAAATGGCTAATTGGGATCAATTTGGACATCTTCACTTTAGGGGTGTACTCACTTTTGTTTCCAGCAGTTTAGACATTAATGGCTGTGTGTTGAGTAATTTTGAGGGGACAAATTTAGACTGTTATACAAGCTGTACACTCATTACTTTACATTGCAGCAAAGTGTCATTTCTTCAGTGTTGTCACATGAAAAGATATAATAAAATATTTACAAAAATGTGAGGTGTGTACTCACTTTTGTGAGATACTGTAACTGTATTTATGTATATGTGCATGTAATGAAATGTATCTGTGCTTTTTACTTTATTGGTAAGTTTTAGCCTTTGTCCATGTAAACTTTTTACAAATCTAGTCATTCAAAATAACTTGCTGACAGTGGCTCGACACACCTGGCCCTAGTGCAATACGTGAGCCAAGGCCACTTACCTTAATTACGTACCACTGCTCTAGAACTAACATCTTCAACCCCTATGACTCCCCTGCAGCTAACATACCCAGCTTAATACCTCCTAAAAATTGTGAATACCTCTTAAGTGGGATTTTTAAGGCAATTTGAAAATGAAAAAAAAAAATGCATTTATTCAAAACAGTTTTATTGGTACAAAATTATCAACATAATTAAAAAGTCCCCATATTGGGAAATAAGACAGAGAAAACATGTGAACATGTATCATAATATTCCACAATGATCATCTAAAAGTGTTATCACCCCACTACACATAATTGTACCATCCATACAAATTGCAAATGATGGCGAGTAGTGGAAATATCCATAATTTTGTACCAATAAAACTGTTTTGAATATATGCATTTTTTTTTCATTTTCAAATTGCCTTAAAAATCCCACTTAAGAGGTATTCACAATTTTTATATATACAGGGATGATGATAATTTACACGCCACACTGCACGAGTCTTTACATTTCTTCTAGCTTAATATCTCCTATACCCCTCATACAGTTCCTTTAACTTAAGGTGACCAGATTTTTTAAATGAAATCCGGGGACATTTTTTTTTTTTTTACTAGTAATGGCAGCAATCAGCGACTCTTTGCCCATCTCCGCTGCCGCCGCCAGCCTCACAGCCTGTCAAGTCTTACTCTCCGTGCCCCAGGTACTACTGGGTGGGGAGCAGAGGAAGATCACTCCATCAGGGAAGGCAAGGAGATAAACAGGCAGGCGGCTGGCCGGGACTTGAACCAAGGCAGAAGAACATGCGAGCGGAGCTGAATGAGCATGCGCCCGAAACTGAAGAAATATTCCCTCCTCTCCGACTAGAACATGATCATCAGAAAGGGGCACAAATAATGTAAAAAAATAAACCCCCATAAGCTAGTAGGAGCGGCAGAGGAGGGGGGGGTGCAATTCAGATTTTTTTTTATTCTGCACGTGTTGTCTTTGAAATTGCCCCAGCCCCTGTTCAAATTCCAATCCGGGGACAAAACTGGGGACAGACTTGGTCCGGGGACAGTGTCCTCAATCCGGGGACTGTCTCCGGATGTCTGGTCACCCTACTTTAACTCCCTCTGATTTGTACAGTACACAGCATGTTCTCCTATTCCAGGAGAAGCATTTAGTTGCCTACTTGCTCAAAGTAATGTCAAAGTTAAGGAGATTTGGATGTGCCTAGTAGGCCTTTGTGCCCCCATGAAGCAAGGGCTAAGCTGCATTCCTGCTTGTAATAAGTAAATTAAGCAGCTAAGTCTTTCTTTTGTAAAAGTGTTTGATATTTTTTTTTTAAATATATATATTTTGGAGAAATAATTAGTAATTGTTATATTTAGTTGACTTTTTTTTTTTTTCAGATTCAAGGACTGCCGTTTGGGCAGGTTCTGCTAACAAGTGATGGTCCTATGCATAACAGCACTGGTGTTCCATTGTTTTATGTTACTCCTAAGGCAAGCTTCATCTCTGATTTGATGAAGAATCCAGTTATTTCTTTCACATTTGCAGATCCAGATGGTGACATGTGCAGGTAATCCCAACCACATGTAAGATTATCTTTTTTTTTAAGTACTTAGCTTCACCAACTTTCTGCTTTCTTTTACAATTTTTGTACAATGCAGTTGGGACACAGAGGCTAAGGCCCCTTTCACACTTGAGCGCATCGTTTTTCCGTCAGAAAGTCGCATGATTTTACTGCGTTATTGCCACGTTTCTTTGCCGCGATTTTGACATGTTTTTGCCACGATTTTGTACAGGTCAAAAGGTCACCAATGTAAAAAGCAGAAAAACGCCTGTAATCTGCCTAAAAAAAAAGTTCCAGAACTTGTTTGAACTTTAGGCATTTTGGGGCTACTGGCTTCAAGCGTTTTGGAGTTGAGATGTGAATCATCTCCATAGAGAATAATTTCTTTTTTCCCCTCCAGCGTTTTGTAGCTTCAGGCTTCAAGCTACAAAACACTCAGGTGTGAATGGGGCCTTAGGGTGGCCAAAAATGGTCCAATACAACCCCAACGGCTTGATGCCTGAAACAATGTTTGGATGACAGTTCAGCCATTTAGGACTAGCTTAGGGTTGCAAGTGATCACTTTTAACTCTCAGTGATTGTGATTAATCACAAAGAGGTGACCAGAGCTAGGCATTACCATTCCAAAATGATTAAACATATATTCCTTAAAAACATCAAATTATTGGGGGGGATTTACTAAAACTGGTGCACACATTGACAGAAAAACCTGGAAGTTGATTGGTTACTATGCAGGGCTGCACTTGATATTGTGTGCACCAGTTTTGGTAAATTTTTTATCAAAACATGTTAAAATACTTTTCAAAACAGGACAAATTCTGACCTGGGGAGGTCTCGGTAATACTTTTTTCCAGTGGGTTGTAAATTCTGCCCATTAGGGAGCTTTGATCTCTATGAAGGAAGATGTGTGACCAATAATGAGAGTGACACTACATACCATTGTTTCTCTGAAGTAGATGATGGAGTAGATGATGATCAAGGAAACGCATCAAGAACTTGAAAATTCATATACTGTATATTAATGTATTTCATTGTAATGAACAAAACTACATACATAAACTATGAAAAGTAATACTATATGTATCATATCTTAGTTATGGTCCTATGAATGCACTATGAGAAAGCTCCAACTTAGTGGGGTTTGTTAGTTTACCAAATTTGAGTTTGTTAACTAAAATTGTGGTAGGACAACTTTGTACAGGATCATGGAGAGAAGGAAAACATTATAGCATAATGTAGGCAAACTACACTCCGCTGCCAGGCCCCCAGCTACATGAGCCATGAAAAATGAATACCAAAAAACAAGATTGATTAAAGTGATAATACACCCTTACATATACCCATTAAAGTGCCTAGCCTCAGATGATACACAATGATAAATTAAATCAGCCCACATAAGCTGTACCTGTTTATCTGCAGCTATCTTCTCCACAGCCCTTCAAAATACAGAGTGTACACAGCATTTCCTAGCTCCAAAAGGCAGGGGAAGGGGATCTGATGTCACACTCTGAACAGCACACTGCACAGAGCTGAGCGTAATCTGAAACCTGAGTGGTGGACACACCCCCTTCTACACAGTCTCATAGCTAAGGCTGTCAGTCACCTGCTATGTGCTGGTGGGGTGGGGACATCTCCCAGGATTCCTTCATAAACTGTCAGGAGTGGATTATACAGATAGCAGAGGACGGAGGAAGCAGACAGGATTCACATTAAGTGCTATAAATTGAGGCAAGTACATTTGGGTCACCATAGTGACACTGTACTGCTCTGGGGAGGTGATCAGGATATTTTTTTTTTCTCACTATGATTGCTTATTACAGTGATGATCTAATCACTGTTATAAGCAATCATTTTTATGAATGGCATCCATTCATGTGCCGTTGTGTACTATCATGATAGCTGTGATTGCCACAGCTATCACATTGTACAGGCCCGCTGTGATTGGCCCATGTACTAAGTGATCACTGTGGCCAATCACAGCGATCACAATAGAACACAATGAATGGCTATGAATAAAAGCCATTATGTACAACTGAGATGTGATTGCTGTAAGTGGTCCCCGCTATCCCAGCTGTCAGAATACAGTAGCACAGCAGGCAGGATTGCTCCATTCACCTCGCTTGTGTGGATGGAGGAATCAGTTCGATTTGGGCGGATAATTGAAGAAAACAACCCAAATATGGCCACCCTAATAGATTAAGAATATTTGACCAACAGGGGATATAGCATGAGAGAGAATTCTGCACTGTGTGCAGTCTATGGATAATCTTGTGCACACATCTACTAAATGTGACATCTTCCTCCTGGTTGCTATGGAGCCAGCACCTGCTGTCATCCTAACAACCAGTGATTTATTTGGGCACTTTCAGCTGTCTTTGTTTACTGTAACAGCGAGGATCATGTGATTGACACCTCCAGGTATTGGCCAGTAAAGTAAAAAGAGTGGGCCACCCTTTATGAATTCCCCCAAGTATACAGTTATAAATTACAATCATGTATTCCTGTCCTTAACCCATGGACTTTCAGACTTGGGATATAGAAAGCCATTGTTTTTGTATAGCCAGTGTGCAGCACACCTCAGGGAACGTTTCCATGTCATAGGTACTCCCAGGTAGACATTTTGCCCTGTTAGGCTTTTTTCTGAGCTGGGCCTTATAACCTAATTTTATGAAATAACCCACATGCACACTGATCATGATATATCACATTAACACATAGCTGGTGCACACAGTTCTTCTCCCAATTCTGCTTTCTTTATTTTAACATCATTACTCTTTCTACACTACCCCTCTGTCACCATTCAGAAAAGTATCCATGCTCTGTTAATCCCAGCTTCATGCAAGTACAAGTAATTCTCCTTGCCGTCTAAGGAATATGAAGATGTGATGAATTGATTGATTCTTCTCATGCTGTCGCTATTGGCTGTTTCCAACCTTGATTTGGATTTACTTGAAGCTGCCCAATAACACATGTCCAGAAACCACCCAGATTCCACTCAGATACCTTTGGAAATTATAGATAGATGCAATAATGATGACAGCTTTGTGTGGTTGCGACCAGGGGCAGTTGTCCAGGACTACAGACCCCTTATGCAGAATGCACTAATCAGTGCTGCCGGCTATAGCCAGTGGTGCTGATCGAGCAGAAAGTTTCCAACAGAGCAGCTGTACAGAAGTCGATCTAATATTTTCCAAACCACAAAACTGGCCTGATTTACTAAATTGAGAAATTAAGCATGTGAACCTATATTTACATCAAACATCCAATTATGTACTTTCCTGTCACATTTCAAATACTAACATTTTTACATCACCTTATTTCTCACTTTAGAAAAAAGCCCCAATGACTCAGAGGTTGCAAAAAATAACATTAGTTAAACAGTAGCAGACATTTCTACTGAATGGAAATTGTGCCCTCTGCACCTTCCTTTAAATGTATTGTTCTTTAAACAACGATTGACACATTTTTCACATGTTTATCTTCCAAGCAGCAAACAAAAAACCTTTCTCTTTAGAAATATTGGATATTTGAATATTTGAAATGCCTTGCCAGACATAATTTATTTATATGTTACAGGTATTCAATGGAACATGTTAACTATTAAAACAAGAGAATGTTCTCAAATTCTCTATTCCTATTTTGAAGACTGTTGATTAATGCAGAGTTGTTTTCGATCAGAAAATGCCCAATTCTGTTCTGGCAGCGAAATGTAAGATGATATCAGAAGAAACAATCCTCAAAATTTGATTTAAAATTCCATTTCGTCCTTAAAAAAGCAAAAAACAAAAGCTATTTGCCTTAAAATGATACAAAAATTGGCCTGTTTATAACTGTGAAAGACTAAGCTGGTCATACAGTATAGGTATGTACTCCTGTAAGCTATATTTCTGTAATTTATTTTTAGAAAGACCTTGCCATCTTACTATACTGTATATGTGCAGTCACATTTGTTTTTCACATTGGAATAAGAACACTTGGTTTTGGCTAGTACAGAATGCACAACATCCCTATCAATGCAGTGTAACACAGAATAAAGAACCAAAGGTGGGGCTTTTAAGAAGTGAAGATACTTCCCCCAAAGAACCACACTTTATACATAAAAATACAAAAATGTATTATACATGATTAAAACATACTTAGCGGATTTCATATAAGCATATGCAAAAGGTTAGCATAGGGATATGCAACAAACAAATGCCCTAAGCATAACTTCTGCCATACAGCCTGACATTTATCGTTGGAAAAACACATTGGGGTGGATTTACTTAAAGTAGAGCTAAGGTCAAAAATGTAAAATCAATATGTGATAAAAGTAAATACAGGGGGTCCCCTAGTTACAAACATCCGACTTACAAATTACTCCTACTTACAAACGGAGGGAGACAACAGGAAGTGAGAGGAAATCTACCCCTAGGAAGGGAAATTCACTCCTGTAAGAGTTATTATGGGAAAAGGGTACCTCCACTGATGCTTTTTTTTATCAAGGCTTGTTTCCACAACAACCCAAAATTTTCAAAATCCAATTGTCATTGGGACAGGAAGTTAGGTGAAATCTTCTGAACATGGGGAACACAGACAGCAAAACAAACATTACAGGGGTGTCAACCCTTCTCTATGCTATCCAAAAACAGTAAAAATATTTTTTCTGGCTGGAACTACACTTAAAAAATGTACCTGTTCCGACTTACAAACAGATTCAACTTAAGAACAAACCTACAGGCCCTATCATGTTTGTAACCGGGGACCCCCTGTATGATGTACAATATATCTGCCTTTGTTTGTGATCTGAATGCAAGTATATGGAGAAATGTACCTGCTCCCCCTCCAGCTTGTCAGCTTCCTTTATTGTATAGACCAGTGGTTCTAAACCCTGTCCTCAAGTACCCCCAACAGGCCATGTTTTGGGAATTTCTCTTAGATAAAATAAGCTCAATCAATTAAGCTTTAACAAAAAAAACCTGAAAGCTGATTGGTTTATATGCAGCGCTATACCAGATTTCGCACTCTCCAATTTTGGTAAATCAACCTCAGTATGTTAGCATATCATGAATAAACAAACACATCAACAGCAGAGATTTGCAGATCTTCCAAGAAGGAGGTAGATATGCAGCAGGAGATGCATCCCAACGCATTTCACAAAGAGCTTCTTCAGGGAATCAGGGTAAAAATGGTTGCATAACACAATGTGCGAATTAAAGATGAGTTGGCACTGCATGATGAAAGGCTCAAGGGTGAGGTGGAAAGGGGGGGGGAAGAAAAGAAGGAAGGGGGAGACAGTAACAAGCCTACAGTGACTCGGTTTAAAAGGCTGGCTCATCTATTGAAGTATTATCATTCTACAGTGGAGAGGGGGATCTCAGAAATAGAATCATCGCTCACAAAACATATAATCCTTGTTATAAGTATAGCATGGTGTCTCTTGCCACCCACGAGGCTGGTGCCTGATGTCAACAACACCAACAACAGATGGTCCATAGTAAGTCTAGGGATGATATCACAGCTCAGGCATTACCAGCCGTTGTCTGAGCACTCTCTCCTCTCACCTGTAGGTAGGTATATGCATCTTTCTTTCACAGGGTAGTTAGTATATCTCTCTATTTGCAGACAATACTAAGCTAAGCAGGGCAATAACTTCTCTGCAGCATGTGGAAACCTTGCAAGAAGATCTAAACAAATGAATGGGGTGGGCAACTACATGGCAAATGAGGTTTAATGTGGAAACATGTAAAATAATGCAGGGCGCATCGATAGTTTCAAAAGACTATTAGATAAGCACCCGAATGACCACAGCATACAGGGATATACAATGTAATACTGACTTATAATCACACACATAGGTTGGACTTGATGGACTGGGAGCAGTTTTTAAGCTTATGTAGATTGATCCCAGAATTCTAATTTAACCACACACTTGTTCCTCAAGTACTAAAGCAAGAGAGTCCACGTGACCTCCAGGCAGATAGCATAGCACTGAGGCACTGAGAGCTCTTGTCAATGGCATATCTGCATGCCTGCACATTTAGTAAAAAATTGTAAAATGAAAAAATAGAAGTTGTATAAAATAATTAAAGGTAAATACTTAAATAATAATGTATAATAAAATATCCTTCCCGTGGAAGCACAGAGATGTTTCTGAATAATGTTCCTAGTAATGTCATTATGCATTATTTTAAGACACTGCAACATACTAATATTTGCTTTATGTAATAAAAACTGACTGAAATATACATCTGACATAAGATGATATAATGAACACTTATGTTTTCTGTTCTTACAGAAAGGTGCTTACACAGCCACAAGAGCCACAGTGTGCTGCACTAACCCTAATAGGCCAGATGGTAACTGTACCACCAGATGGAGTCGACTTTGCCAAGAAAGCTCTCTTTGCCAGGTTTGTTTCCTGTGGATCTAAAAATATATACTGTATATATTGTAATTTCCAGATAAATATAGTATTTCTGCAGGATCTTCCTGCTAAGCTAATCTGATTTTCATAAACATAACCTTTTCCACACTGTCAGAACTAGCATAAATTGGTAGGGCTTTAACCCTTTCACTAGCAGAGCTGTTTTTGCACTTTTTGCACACATGCTTCAAAAATCATTTTAGGCCTGAAGATGGCATAAAATCCCCAAAACATTATATATTTTCTGAAAACAGACACCCTGGAGAACAAAATAGTGGTAGTTCCATTTTTTTGTCACATAATATTACGGCAAAGGTCTAGGAAATGCAATTTCAGTAAAAAAAATACACTAAAGTTAGTTTTAGGGCACACAAACGCAATACATTTCCCCTCTTTTTGGTGTCTATGTCCCATTGAGGAGATTCCCTTTCACTTCCTGTCCCATAGCCAAACAGGAAGTTAGAGGAAATCTCTGCAAATAAGGGAATTCCTTGGGGACCCCCAGATCACCATTGGATGATTTCCCCTCTATTACTTTAGGATTAACCCAAAATTTAGGATATTTTTTTTTACTTTCAGTTTCAATGAAAATGGTAAACAGAACAAATAGAGAGAACTAATCTCCTTAACGGGGACACAGACAGCAATAAAAACCTGACAAGCATTCTAATTAATCTCCACTCTATCCAAAACTAAAAAAAAGTTTTGCCATTAGTTATACTTATACTCACCCAAAATGGGAAGTTACGCTTGTTTGCACCCCCCCCACCATCAACTGCCACATTTGGCACTTTTTGGGGGGAAACGGGTAACTGGTTTTGACAAGTACTCACTCCCCCTTCCAGTCAGATGCACCGTGGCGATCTGAGCTGGAAGTTTGCCCCTTCCTTCCTCATGCATCCTTCTGGGACACATCATAGGTCCAAAAATACTCACCCAAATGGGGAGTTCCGCTTGTTTGCATCCCCCCACCGTCAACTGCCACATTTGGCACTTTTTGGGGGGAAATGGGTAACTGGTTTTCACAAGTACTCACTCCCTCTTCCAGTCAGATGCACCGTGGCGATCTGAGCTGGAAGTTTGCCCCTTCCTTCCTCATGCAGCCTTCTGAGACACATCATAGGTCCCAGAAGACTGCGGGACCATTCACAGTGCTGCAATCACAGTAGAAAGCCTTGCTGCTACACGGACGGTTTTCCTTACTTAAGATGGACTTGAAGCCGATGAAGAAGAATCAGCTTGGGTGAAGACGACGCTCGATCCCTGGACAGGTAATTATCCTTATATCAAAAGTCAGTAGCTACAATATTTGTAGCTGCTGACTTTTTATTTTTTGGGGGGAGGCTGGAGCTCCTCTTTAAAGAGAGTCTTCACCCTAGTAAAAAAATAAAAATAACAGCTACAAATACTGTAGTTACTGGCTTTTAATAAAAAGGACACTTTCTTGTCCAGGGATCCTTACCTGGGCCAGTTCTTAACTAGTCTTTGGGTCCCTGACTCCCTGCAGCTTCATAGCTAGCTTCACATTCCTGCACATGTGAATGGTCCCCCAGGCAAAGGGGGGGGCAAACTTTCGCTTGGATTGCCTAGGTGATCCAGGAGGAAGTGGGAGTGGGTACCTGTCAATACCAGGTACCCGCTCCCCCCTAAAATAATATTATTTGTCAAATGTAGACTGGGGGAGGGGGAGGTGGATTACATAAAGTGGAACTTCCCCTTTAGGGTGAAGTTCTCAAACTCTGGAATCCTAAACACTTTTTGCAAGGGTTAACCAGTCTAGAGTAAAAGCACTTTTACTTACCTGATCCTCTGGTCCTCTGGCAGATGACGCTCCCCCATGTTCTAGCAGTGGACTGTTCCTCATGGACCTGTTAGCCTGGGTATGCCCCAATGGCTGTTTTGTACCTATAACTCATAAACTTTTTCAATAAAAAGAATTAAAAAAAATAAAAGGAATGCTGCGTGTGTTATAATTAGGCTGTAGGTGCTCAAGAAAGGAAGTAATGGATGCAATGTGCAGGAAGGCAAGATTTTGTAAGTTCCTATTTGCAACATGTTTTTTTCAGATATTGTTAGGCGGCTCCATTTTAGGGGGAATTATATACTCTATATTAGAAATGTTTCATTCTACTTTAAGTAAACACTTTTTATGGAGCTGAGTTTCAACTTTCAGTCAGTAGAAACTTAAAGCAGAGTTCCACCCAAAAGGGGAAATTCTGCTTTAAGTACTCCTCCCCTCCTCCCCTGCCACATTTGGCAGGTCTTTTTTTTTTGGAGGGGAGAGGGTATCTAGTTTTGAGAGGTACACTTCTGCTTGGATGACCTAGGCAATCCGACCAGTTCTCCTGTTCCTCCCTGTAGTCTTCTGGAGACACATCTCTGGTCCCAGAAGACTGCCAGACCATTTAGGAGATGCAGCACGACTCGCACATATGTAGTGGGCACCCGGCTGTGAAGCCGCAAGTCGTCACAGCTGGGTGCCCCCAGTTGAGATGCTAGTGCAGAGGTGAGCAGATGGAGAGAAGGGACAGCTCAGGTGAGCACATCGCTGGATCGTGGGACAGGCAAGTGTATTTATTAAAAGTCAGCAGCTACATTTTTTGTAAAAAATACAAAAACGGCTGGGGTGCCTCTTTAAGCAGCAGTATTTATAGCTGAATTTCCAATATTCATATACCACCTGTAAAATCTCTGACCCCCTATACTTTTTGGTTCTGAATTCAAAAATAAGTGTATCTTTTGTGTATTGTAGATTATAGTGTACTTCCCAGTAACAAAAAATAATGAAACTGAAAAGCTTTCTGTCTTAAGGGCATTATTGCGTAGCTCTGCATATGTCAGTGATTCTCACTAAAGTTTTTTTAGAAAATGTCAAAACCAGTTATATAAGCGTACCTCCCAACTTTTTTATATGGGAATGAGGGACACCTATTAGAAAAAGTATATAGGCTTAGGTCACACCCCCTGTGACACCCCTTAAAAGGAAAATTATACAAAAAAGGACCCACAAGGTTTTTTTTTTGTTATGATTAATATTCCTTTTTACTGCCTTTTGAAATTTACAAATGCAATAATTTAGAAATTGGATGAAATGTTTAGCACTGGGAAACAATTTGAAAAGCAAATAGTGCATTTTATATACAACTATATAGATCAGACCAATATGAAGGACTAATGAGGAAGAAAGAGGGACAAAGGAACTTTGTTCAAAATCAGGGACAGTTGGAATCTATGCATTTCGGAACATGCCAATGTACGTTCAGTTGATTTTGGAGTTTTTTTTTTTTCACTTTCCTGCTATGGCTATGGGACAGGAAGGGAAGGGAAATCTCCCTATTAGGATAAAGATGGTAAAAAAAACCTACAGGGGTTATAACCCTCCCTTACAATATCCAAGATGCTAAAAACAAAACGTGTGGCCTTGTGAGATTCTGTGCTGAGTTTCTATGAGGTCTTTGTTGAGCAGAAAATGGAGCAATTCCAAGTGAAGGTAAAATAACATTTCCTGAGACCAAGTGGGAAAATCACAATTCCTCATCTTGCTAAAATGTTGTACAAGACTTGAACCTTATAATGAGAAAATTATTAAAGGATAAAACGACGCATAACGCAAAAAAAAAAAAAAAAAAGAACAAGCCCTTGTTTCCTGGATGCTGGTATATGAGGCAGTCATGGGAGAGACATAAGTTGCCTAGTGAGAGATACACATTGAGGTTGATTTACTAAAACTGGAGAGTGCAAAATCTGGTGCAGTTCTGTATTGAATCCAATCAGCTTCCAGTTTTCTTTGTCAAAGCCTTGAGAAAAAGTGGAAAATCCCCATGGAGTTTTTTAGCAGCAAGTATGAGTCAAAAAGTTTTTTTTTAAAACAAAATATATATCGATTTTATTTATCAAAGGACAATTGGACAAAAGTAGTAGAAAAGTTAAAATATGATCTCTGGTGTACACAATGCGAGACGATTGGGTTTAAAAAGGGGAAATCGAACAATTGACAATACCATATAAATTAATTTGGAAAAGTATACATCCGAAGATGTTGATCCACAATATTGGTTATGGTTGTGCTGTCTGATCAGGAAATGCCCCATTTGTCAAAGCTTAACTGAGCAAGCCAAAGTCAGAAGCTGATTGGCTATTAAGCACAACTGCCCCAGATTTTGCACTCTTCAGTTTTAGTAAACCAACCCCATTGTCTAGTCTTTCTCTGCTGACATATGTAGTTCTACAGCACCTGGAGACCTCCCTATAGGGAGAGAAATTAAACTTTTTTTAGACTGGGTTGTTGAGATATGTAGTTCTGCAGCAACAGAAAAGGGAAAGAATGTCAATGAGAGATCTACATTGATAAGCCTGGCTATGCTGGGATATGTAGTTCTACAACAGCAGGAAATCCACAGGCTGCATAATACAAGACCTATGTTGTATATAAAGTCTGTTCTGGAATATTTATTCTTCAGCAGCTGGAAAGATGAATGGAAATAAATAGGTTGCTTTTTCTGGACATGCTGGGATATGTAGTTCTACAGCACTTAGAGGCTAGACCTCTCTAGTGGGAGAAACGGGAAACTTTCATTAGATGAGGATGCTGGGATGTGTAGTTTTGCACCAGGAAAGGCACAGATTTCTAGTAAGAGATCTATATTGCTTAGCCTGGTTATGCTGGGATATGTAATTCTACAGCTGACAAAAATCAATGGGATGTCTAATAAAAGACATATGTTGTTATAAAGTTATCCTGGCATATGTAGTTTTTCAGCAGCTGGAGACAATTAGGGAAATACATACCGTATGTTCCTAGCTGGCATATGTGATTCTGCAGCAACGGGAAAGACAAAGGCTATATGGTAAGAGACACAGATTTTCTAGTCTGGCCATGCTGAGATATGTAGTTCTACAGTAGTTGAAGACATACAGAGAGAGTTTGCTTAGTTTCTACATGCTGTATATGTAGTTCAAGTAGAACCTAATGCCTAATAAAAGACATATTTTACCTAGCCTGGTTGTGCTGAGATATGTAGTTCTATAGTACCAGGAAAGGCAAAGGCTGACTACTAAGAAATCCATGGCTTGTAACGGCTGTTCTTCTGGGCACAGAAGTTGTAGAAATGTAATTTTCCCAGGGAGACCTAAGCTTTCTAGTCTGATCATGCTGGGTTATGCAGTTACATCAATTTCCTAGCCTGGATGTGCTGGGATATGTAGTTCTACAGCACCAGGAAAGGCATAGGCTGACTACTAAAAGTAACCCATGGCTTGTAAAGGCTGTTCTTCTGGGATACGGACATGGTCACTATGTCCGTGTTTGTGTACATTAACCACTTCAGCCCCGGACCAATTGGCAGCCAAAAGACCAGGCCCCTTTTTGCAATTCGGCACTGCGTCGCTTTAACTAACAATTGCGCGGTCATGCGACGTGGCTCCAAAACAAAATTGGCGTCCTTTTTTTCCCACAAATAGAGCTTTCTTTTGGTGGTATTTGATCGCCCCTGCGGTTTTTATTTTTTGCGCTATAAACAAAAATAGAGCGACAATTTTGAAAAAAATGCAATATTTTTTACTTTTTGCTATAATAAATATCCCCAAAAAATATATAAAAAAACATTTTTTTTCCTCAGTTTAGGCCGATACGTATTCTTCTACATATTTTTGGTAAAAAAAATCGCAATTAGCGATTATTGATTAGTTTGCGCAAAAGTTATAGCGTTTACAAAATAGGGGATAGTTTTATAGCATTTTTATTAATATTTTTTTTTTTATTAGTAATGGCGGCGATCAGCGTTTTTTATTGTGACTGCGACATTTTGGCGGACACATCGGACATTTTTGACACATTTTTGGGACATTTGTCATTTATACAGCAATCACTGCTATTTAAATAGCACTGATTCCTATGTAAATGACAGTTGTAGTTAGGGGGTTAACCACTAGGGGGCGGGGAGGAGTCAGTGTGACGTGTTGTGTTTTTTTTTACAGTAGGGGGGCGTGGCTGTACGTCTGACGTCATTGATCGGCGTTCCCGATGACAGGGAACCGCCGATCACTGACAGTCAGTGTAGGAAGCGCGGGGAGAGGTTTGTTTACATAGACCTCTCCCCGTTCTTCAGCTCCGTAACCCGATCGCGGGATACCAGCGGCGATCGGGTCCGCTGGTCCCGCGGCCGGGGTCACGGAGCTCCCGACCGGGTCGCGAGCGCGCCGCTAGCAGCGCGCGCGCGACCCACAGGCAGGCACATGCACGATCACGTATATATACGTGATTTTGCCTGCCCGTGCCATTCTGCTGACGTATATATGCAGTGGCCGGTCGGGAAGCGGTTAATTGAAGATATGAAAATATTCACAGACCTCAGATCAGTGTGTGCAAAGCCCTGTCCCTCCCCCTGCCTCCTCCTCCTGTCGGTATACAGGAAGACATCAGAGCCGGGGAGGAGAAGGCGGGTTCACGGGGCTCTGTACTGACCTGGACGGGCAGGTGACTGCAAGATATGCCGGCTGCCATGAAGAGCAGTGGATGCAGCACCCCAGGCACCCCACACAAGCCGCGGGCAGCTGCTACTGGTGCCCGGGCTAGTGCGCACCCGCTGGGCAAGTCACTGGAGCCAAGTGCTGGAACTTACTCCGTTCTGGGACTCAGACTTGGTTTACCGGGTCTCCGGGATTTACTTCAAATCCCGTGATGTTCCCTGCGAATCTGGGACGGTTGGGGGGTATGATATAAGCAGCTAAATATTTGTGCCGATCATCACTATCAATGATACTGAATATTTTTACATTTGAAACCAATCATTTTTTTAGTTTTACAAAGTCCATAATTTCATAACCTAAAGGAATGTATAAACTTAGCTGTTTTTTTTAACATACAAAAAGAATGATGTAAACGTTGGTTATATGTATTTGAATTATTTACAGTATGTACATGGATACAGCCATTTTTGCATGACCTACTCAGGATCTGCTTTCTGATATGCAGTACTATACAGCAGTTGTGCTTTACTGCTCCTTCTCACAATGCAAGTTAATGGGGATGATTTACTAAAAGAGTAGCTCTATTTGGTTAACAAAGTGAATGTTTACAGAGCTTAGTAAATAATGTGAAGCACTGTTCACGTTAAAGCGGCATTAAACCCAAAACCAAAAATGTAACATATTACAGATTACCAATCATTAGATGTGTTGGCTGCAATAGTTTTTTTAAGGCTTACCTTCCTCTGTTTTCACCTGGTGATCTGCCCAGTAACACACCTCCGGTATTAACCACTTCAGCCCCAGAAGGATTTACCCCCTATCGCCATTTTTTGCGATACGGCACTGTGTTGCTGTAACTGACAATTGCGCGGGCGTGCAACGCTGTTCCCAAACAAAATCGTTGTCCTTTTTTTCTCACAAATAGAGCTTTCTTTTGGTGGCATTTGATCACCTCTGCGGTTTTATTTTTTGCGCTATAAACAGAAAAAAAGCAACAATTTTGAAAAAAGTCAGTCAGTCCTGTTCAGTTAAAGCCCCATTCTCTGTTAAAATATTTTTTTTTACTACGCCTCTCTCCCACCACCTTCTAATCCATACTACTAGGTATTTTTTCCTTTAACCTTGTGAAGCCAGATATGTTTGAATATATCGTTCCCTCGCTGCCACCAGGGATGGGGGAGAAGATGCATGGCATATTCAGCAAATGGAGCCCAAGATCGATGATGTCGCCCTCTTCTGGATCCTAAGAGGACTCCGATACTGAACATCCAGTAGGAAGCACTAATGTGGACACCCGAAGAAGCCTGATATTTTTTTTACATATACCTAGTGCAGACAGTTCGGACGGGAAGCACATTAATCTTTCAAATTTATCGTTTGTTCGGCAGAAAATTTCCAAATTAGACCTTTGATTTTTTGGCTCAAAAACGTCCCAACGATTTTCAATTTTGTGCTCATTAACTGGCCAAAAAATGAACGAACTGTCTAAATGACCAAATTTCGGACGATTTTTCGTATAGTGTATGGCCAGCATTAGAGCTGGCAGGGGACAGATGCAGCATTGGACCCTTGCTGCATCCACCTAGCTAAGTATGATTTAAAAAATGAAAAATAAATAAAAAAAATGAAAAAAACAAACTTCTCTTTTAACATTCATCCTAGCGGTAACAAAATCCCGTTTCCTTTTGTTTCTTTTTCAGACATCCTGATATGCAGAAGTGTTCTCAGGATTACAACTGCCTATTAATGAAGCTAATGGCAGAACATATCTATGTCACAGACTGCTATGGGGGAGTGCACAACCTATCGCTGGAAGATTATTACAAAGTAAACCCAAACTGATCTAGATTACTCTTACACAGCATGGAGTATAACCCCGCTCACTGGAAATTGTTGGGAATATCATTGATTAGAAGCCTAATGCTGACTTCCTTTTGCTTACCAAGACTACTGTTGACAGGCTGTTACATCCAAAGTACAATAAGCTGTAGATAGTGTTATATTTCAGGCAGTTTTACTACAAGTATTTGGTTATGGTGGTGTATATATTTAAAATTGTGAATATTGTTAAATGATGTAAAAAAAATACTGGTATTTTACAGGTTATGTTAGAAGCCTTCAAGACTGCCAGGCAAGCCAATGTATTTTTTGTTAGCAGGTTTAAGATATCTATGAAAGTAGATATGCTAAGGACATATTGTTTAATCTGGTCCCATTTCATCTAATGCTGGACACACATGAGGAGATGGCTTCATCCTATTTTCTAGTTTCAGTTTGACCAGCTGGGTAATAAGTCTTTGGAATATCAACCAATTTTTCACAATAGAAATCTGTAAGTTAGTTGGAAATGGTTAAACCAGGGTAGAAAATAAGATTGTTTGCATCTCAACTGGTATCATGTTTGTCTTCTGAGATTATAGGATGGTGCTACAATGTTGGCATGTCTGAGTATACACAGAGGGGCATTTATTAAGTCTGGAACAGCAGTGTATGGTAACCAATCAGCTTCTATCTTTAATTTTTACAGCTTAAAGCCCCACTCCGGGATAATTTTTCTGATCGCTGAATCAAAAAAACTAAATCTTTTAAATCTTTAATGCCCTTTTTTACTTACCTTAACAACTTCAGCCTCCACAACGTACCCATACATTGCCAGGTTGAAGGGGTTATACTGGAATGATGCCTGCAGCTACAGGCATCATCCTGGTATCTTTTTTTGTCCGATGCTCTGTAATGTAAAAGCAATCCTAGCAGCTAATCAGCCGTGGGATCACTTTTACAGGTGGTGGAAGGGGGTTTGCCATACCATCAGGGATCCAGGGCCTGACCACTGGGGGGATTAACAAAGACTGGTGCATGCTGAAAAAATCTTCCAATTTCTACAGTATATGCCTACTTAATTAGTGCTTTCAGTGACAAATTGGTAAAAATTGCACACACCAGTTTATTAATTTGTTGCATGGTGGTGAGGTGGGCCGTGAGGCCCCTGTGAGCACGAGGCCTTAGGCGACTGCCTAATTTTCCTAATTAAAGATCCGCCTCTACACCTATATTAACACTAAAACAGACATAATTTCCTTTGTTAATCTTCCTAGATGTGTCAAATTCAAACTTTCCCTGAATGTTTGACTTTAAGCAGCAAGAAACTGTTCTGTACGACACTTTCATGTAAGGCCCTGTATGTCTTAAAAAAAATTGAAAATGATTTGTAGAACTGCTGCATGGGAGAGCCCTTGCCATAATGTGCAAGTATGCACAGCATATATTATGGCACGTTACCCACTACTCTGATCCCCTACAGCACCTTAGTTCCCCTTTAACTTATGCAGAAATCTCAAAATCCACTATTAAATCCAACTTATATTTGCACCTTGTTTAGGCTTACTTACTGTCAGTCTGTTCAGATAATAGGTAAGTGGTTACAAGTCGCCAAAGTCTAAGATTTGTGCTCTGTCAATTGCCTGACCTCATATTCTGTCTCTCCCATAGAGGCATCCCCAGTATTATTTTACATGCTTACCTTTTCTAGATGCCTTCTGGCTGGTCATGTGGTAAGTCGGGTCCTATTCTTTTTAAGCAGTGAGCGGTCCTTGGAGATGTAGAGAATGGTGCTGAGATGATGATGTCACTACTCTCTGCTTTAATACACTATTGGACGCACTGTATTAATGCCACTTTTAGGGGGCAAGGCCATGACACCCTGCATTCATAGTATGTCTGCATTCCTCTGGGTTGAATGACTCTGGACATTATTCAGCTCAGAAGACTGAATATATTTTTGTTCACTGCCTGGACCTATTAAATGATTGGTTAAACCTACAAGTGCGTTTGGAATTTACAAATTCAGCCATTTAGGAATAGGATGAAAGGTTTAGAACGTTAACACACTTTTTGATAGATAAGTAATGCATTTTTATATACAACCATATAGATCAGACCAAAATTAGGGACAAATGAGAACAGAGGGACTTTGTTCCAAATCAGGGACATTCCCTAAAAATCAGGGACAGTTGGGAGCTATGCTGTAACTGCTCCCTCCAGTGGGGACCTGTATTAAAAAGAATGTTATTAGAAACCCTGCTTACTGATTGACCTAATGCAAAAAATTGCACTGAGAGAGGGGAACCGATGAAGTACAATCATATTGCATTACTACTTTGCAGGAAACTGAATCTGTAATGAAGCAAATATGGCTGCTTAAATATATGTATATATTTAAGAACTAGCTTTTCAAATTCATTACCAGCCAGTGATGTGATATACTGTATATATATATATAATGCTAAGGGGAACAGGCTCAACTGGTATTGGCAGTGGTAAACCATGCACAAGACGGACACCCAGGAACATTCTAAGCAGGCTTGTTCTGCGCTTACGTATCCAGCAAGGTAGCAAACAAAGATAGTTTAATACAGGATGGCTTTGTACAGAAATTCCATAGCATAAAACAGATGAAACATCTGCTTGTCAGAGCCACTAACTGAATTCATTTCAGTTTCTGAATACCAGGGTGCCCCCTAACGGGTCCCACAACGAGTCCCGCAACGGGTCCCAAAAAATGGGTCCCACAACGGGTCCCACAACGAGTCCCACAACGGGATCCACAACGGGTCCCACAACGAGTCCAACAACGGGTCCCACAAAACAAACAGGCAGCCTTTTCATTGTTTTGGTGCTTTTTAAGCAGTCAGCCCTTCTCACACAGCAACAGGGTAGTACAGCAGAGTGAGAGAGAGAGAGAGAGAGTCCTTAGCATCAGTTAGTTCACATATAAGGACCCGTGGACACCTGAGACTAATAATAAGGTCTGGCCACGAGGCAGGATGTATCCCACTCAAAGCTCTACAAAGTCTCCAAGCTCCAGCACCCATAACCTCTTATAATTCTGAGAGAAAACCTGGTTCATGTGCAGAAGAGACACCTATGTGGCAGATACAAGTATAGACTGTCACACTGTCACAATCCTTCCAGCCAGTGCCTCACTGTGTGTATATGTATGTATATATATATATATATATATATATATATACCCGAAAGGCTATATTTTACCTTTGAATTATCTGCATGTTTCTGAATTTCTGCCCTCACCATATCCATTATAAAAGGCTAACATTGAGCTCAGGTGTGACGCAAGAAGTATGTGAGTTTATTATAAATTTACCATATGAGTTTATTATTTTATTTTTTTGATATGTTGCTACCAACTAATTTATGTTACAGTATTATTGTAAATAAAGAAATGTAGTACCTTTGATATTGTTGCAAATACTGTATGTCTGCAGCCCCCATTCTCTCTCTATTATTTATATGAACAGACAAAGCGAATGTTTAAGCCAAATGTACTGTACAGGGGGTCCCCGAGTTACGAACTCGTTAGGGACTGCCCGCCTGTACTTAAGTCGGAAATGTTCGTAAGTCGGCCGCGCATGCGCAGACCGACAAATACGACCATTTCCGGACATTTCCGATGTTCCGTCCAATGCCGTTCTGCGCATGCGCGGCAAATTACGGACATTTCCGAAGTTTTCCGAGGCTCCGAATGGCCGCGCATGCGCAGAACGGCCAAAACACGGCGGAAAATGGCGGAGGGTCCCCGCAGCGCCTCGTTTGTAAGTAGGGGATGTTCGTAGGTCGGGCGTTCGTAAGTCGGGGACCCCCTGTATGTATAATATTATTTAGAATGATATTAAGGACATAAATCCTGACAGTTAACATTTGTCGTAGCTGTTAAAGTCTAGCTGCAGCCAAAATATTTTTGTTTTTAAATTATGAAAAATTGGGAATGGTAGAACCTTTGTAAGTTTTTTTTTTTTTATCACTGTGTCTTAGTAATATAGTTGATACATTTTGTATTTTTATTACATTTTCTGTTGCACAGCCCAATTTAAATCTGAACTCTAGTCAGGTAGACACAAGTGAAAGCGTTTGTAAATGTAATTTCTTTTAAAATAAAATAACAAACATGGTATACTTACCTGCTCTGTGCAATGGTAATGCACAGGTCGGCCCCAAATTTTTTTCTTCTAGGGACTGGCACTCCAGGCTCCTCCTCTTACTCTGTGTGTCCCCATCGCATGCCGCCTGCTATGAGGCAGACATATGGGCTTGATCCCAAGCCAGGCTGTGTGTGTCTATTGAAACACACAGCATGCTCAGCCCCACCCTCCGCTCTGTGTTCCTGGGATTTGATTGACAGCAGCAAGAGTTAATGATTCCCGCTGCTGCTTCTGTGAGCAATGAGAGAGGAGAGAGCTGCTACAGACAGGCACAGCGCTGAATCGAGTGAGGATTTAGGTACGTATAAAAGGGAGGGTGGGGCGATGCAAACACTGGGACATTATTTACCTTAAAGTATAGCTAAAGGCAATCACTTTGTGGGTGGCCATGTGGCCTCCTTCCCACCCGACATACTTCAATTGAAAAATCAAAGGAGCCAGGGTGAAAATTGTTAACCAAGGAGTCGCTTCATCCAATCAAATGCAGCAGGTGTTCAGGTATTCTGACAGCCACCAGCAGCGCGTGTCAGTATACAGTAGGAGCAGCATGAGATTTGGTGATTCATGCTGCTTAGCGTGGATGGAGGAATCTGTTAGACTCTAAAACTTAAGAGTTTATGGTCCGCTTTAGATTGCTGTTAAAAACTATGAGAGTTGGTTTAATAATTTCTGCAATTTACAGCAAATCGCTGTTCTATATAGTGCTCTGGTATCTATGTTTTTCTTCTGTTTTTAAGGACCGGCCAGCGGTAATATCTTTCAGTATTGCAAGTACAGCCCTCACAGTGTGGATAGTTGCAATATTCCCTTTAAAGGTAAACACATTCCATTTTAAAACCTTTCCAGGTTACAGCATAATTGAAATTTGTATCAAATACGTACAATAATTTTCCTTTCCTGGCGCCAATCCATGGCAGCATAACGTGTGGAAGTATGCTGCCATGTTGGCACCAGGAAAACAGAAAATTGTGTTGAATACTTACCATATTTTTCCTTTTCTGGCGCCAATCCATGGCAGCATAAGTGTGGAAGTATGCTGCCATGTTGGCACCAGGAAAACAAAAAATTGTATTAAATACTTACCGTAATTTTCCTTTCCTGGCGCCAATCCATGGCAGCATACATGTGGTAGTATGCTGCCATGTTGGCGCCAGGAAAACAGTATATGCAGAAGTAGCTGTTGACATAAGGTGAGTATGATTTCTGATGTTTTTCTGAATTACCAGTGGATGTCTAGTGATAGTGCTCTCCAGTCGTTTTTGATTGGACTATCTTTTACAACCCATTGTGGATCCGTACTAATGTGTTAGGATTTACTACACAATTTAGCTTTAAACAAGAGCCTTACTTTCTGCTAAACATACCTAAAATGATGTATTTCTTTCATGTGCCATTGTTATAATTGATTGATTTTTTTCAGCTGAACTCTAAACTAATAAAATTGTGGAACATTTGCCTTTTAATTTAATTTGCATCATTCTGAATTGCATGATGTCATTAGAGAATAAATGTTATGCCTTTGCATGTGGCATTACATTTCATCACATTTCTATCTTACTAATAAATCTGACAGCACCTTTTAAACAGGAAGCACATTCTGAATTGTGCTTTTTATACTGACATTACATATTTCACCACTGAGCACATATAAATGAAAGCTCAAACATGATAAAGGCATATCCAGGGTATAATCTTTTACTATTTTAGCTAGATAATTATTTGGTTTCATGATTTCATCAGATGGGCAGGATAAGCTATCCTTGTTTAGTCTTGGGTGCTGGCCCACATGATTGGATGTGAGTCATCTGCTATGGTAAAATACCATGAGATTTTAAGGACTGCTTAATTTAACTGGTCATACACAGGAAAATGTACTTGAGTAGCCCAGCAGAAAAACCTTTCCAAAATCTATGCCCATCCTCACTCTAGAGGTTCAGGGCAAGTTTCCTCTAGGTTTGATACTGGTTAATCAACATTACCCTTGCTGCCCAAACTGTGGCCCAGGGGCCTTTTGGCACTTAGTTATGCTGCCCACAACAATAGTCTTTGTTTTGTTGCATACTAAAGCCAGCAAAGGATAAGGCCCCTTTCACACTGGGGCACTTTGCAGGCGCTACAGTGCTAAAAATAGCGCCTGCAAAGCACCCTGAAACAGCCGCTGCTTGGGCTTTCACACTGGCTCGGGCTTGCAGGACGGTCAAAAAAGTCCTTCAAGCCGCATCTTTGGAGTGCTATAGGAGTGGTGTATTTACCGCTCCTAAAGCGCCCCTTCCCATTGAAAACAATGGGGCAGCGCTGCAAACCCGCTGGCAAAGCGCCGCCACTAGTGGGGGTTAAAACTGCCTCGCTAGCGGCCGAATAGCGCCGCTAAAATGACAGTAAAGCGCCGCTAAATATAGCGCCACTTTACCACCAACGCCCACGACGCTCCAGTGTGAAAGTAGCTTAAATATTCTTTAAACTTGCTGGTGTGATTTATTTCCTTATTATTAATCAAATCCTTTTTATTATTTTATATGAAAATGACATTGACACAATACAGACAAAACCACAAAAATAGAAATCACACCAAACCACAACCCCCCCAGAAAAGAAAAAAAGAAATGAAACCCCAAACCCCTTCTCTTCAACAATACCCGCCAACCCGTCCCCCACTCGGAGTATATATGACACACAAAAAAAAAAGGAATAACAATATTCAGCATTACAAAGTACACAGTACACATTGGTTGACATGATACCTAAGTCATAGATTGAAGCCATCTAGACCAGATAACATCAAACTTATTCAGGGAGTTCCTTAGGGAATATGTATGCTTTTAAAAAAGAATGATCCTATTGAGATCTACAATCCAATCGGACACAGACGGTGGATGTGGTTGTGATTTATTTCCTACACAGAATCTTACTTTTTGTCATTCTGAAAAATAGTTTGTGTCCATGTGCAAAGTAAATGTGAAGGGGGGTGACTTTTTCCTTAGTGATCAGCTGCTGCACTTGCAAGGCTCTAATAAGTAAAGTGACAGGGTCTGAATTCCTTTAGACATGATTAATCCTTTGGAAGTATCTCACCAAAACTGAAATTTTTGTTGCAGAGGATGCTGCAAATCATGTGACTGGACCAGAGAGGACTATAATCCTGTAAGTATACACATCTCTTTTAACACAGGTTAGGCACCATAGGGAGCAGGAAGATGTGGGGGGGGGGGGGGGGGGACATTTTTAAGACTAGTTAGGGTTAGGCTGGTATTGTACTTTAAGGTCAACTATATTAGATAAGTTGGCCACCACTGATGTATACAGTGGATTTTCTGTACTAAACATGTACTAAACATAGTAGCATATGACCCTTTTTAGCCTCTACTAGCTGACATATGGTAACAGAGAAAGAGGAATTTTTAAAAGCTGAACTTTGGGAATTCAGCCACTTTCTAAAACCTGCCGTTTTAGTACGGGTTCGGTCCAATGAGGTGCATGCTGCCTTGTGGACTTAGCTCTATAATTTACATTTTACAATTTTACTAAGCTCCAGGAGTATATATATTGCGCCTGACAGAGCGCTGGGAGTTTAGCAATATCTGTACTCCTGGTGCTCAGTAAAACTGTACATAAAAGAGATAAGTCCAGAAGAAGTCATGCACCTCATTGGACTTAACTTATAGAAAGCAAGCACATTTTAGAAAGTGGCTGAATTCCTGGAGTTTGGCTTTAAGCAAATACTCGTCTGTACTACAGGAATCCAAGAGAGATTATTCTTTAGTCCATATACACCCGGGGTGTCAAACTCAATGTCATCAAGGGCTACATTATGGTTGCCCTCAAAGGGCCAGTTGTATCTGTTAGCCCCCGTACACACGGTCGGAAATTCCGACCACAAAATCATTTTTTTTCCGAAACTGGTGTTCCATACACACGGTCGGACAAAATTGTCGGAAAATCCGATCGATCCGAACGTGGTGACGTACGTTGCGTACGACGGAACTACGTAGAGGCTAGTAGCCAATAGCTTTGGTCTCGTAATTTGATCTGAGCATGCATGGCACTTTGTCCGTCGGAATTCTCTACAAACGATCGGAAAAAGTCCGATTGGATTTTGTTGTCGCAAAATTTGGGATCCGATGGAAAAAGCCTGCTAGAGCCCACACACCATCGGATTTTCCGACAGCATAATCCGATCAGACTTTTTCCATCGGAACATCCACCCGTGTGTACGGGGCATAAGACTATATAAATTTACCCAGGGCTTTTTGTCTGAGAGAATAGGTGCAGGACCTCAACCTCCTCTGACGAACGGCATTGAGCTGTGGGTGTGGCCATATTGCACAGTGGTTGGATCTTAAAGGGGCAATAAATACCAGAAGTGCATTATGTGCGGAGTTCAGGGGAGCCCTATGTGCATAATTTAGGGGTGCACTATGTACCAAGTGCAATGTTCAGGTGTGTGCTGTGTACTGAGTGCAGTGTTGAGGAGTGCGCTACATACAGAGTCCAAGTCCAGGGTTAAGGGGTGTTTTGCACAATGTGCAGGGTTCAGCTCTCTTGGCTGTCCACATCTCACTTCCACTGCCCCCATCCACTACCTATGCACACATGTCCCTCGCCCCCCCCCCCCCCCCCCCCCCCCCCCCCCCCAAAAAAAAAGTTTCTTCGCATCTCACCTACCTGGCCCAGCTCTAGTACCTCCTGCCAGTGTATGCGGCTCCACCCCTCTCTTTCACTTGCAGGAAGATCATTGGTTGGAATCTGTGCAATGGGGCACAGATAGGGGTCACAGTGTAGCTTACCACGTGATGCCCCATCCCACACTGCACCTGCCATCTGAATCTTCCTTCTCACTGCCATGAGTGCAGGGCAGGCAGGGATCTGTGAGAGTTTCCACTACGTTCCAGCTGAAAAAAGCCCTGGGTGCAAGGGCCACATGAAATGGCCTAGAGGGCCGCATTCAGCCCATGGGCCTTGTGTTTGACACATGTGATCTACACAATTAACCAAACATTTTTGTTTGTAAATATCAGTAACATTTTTAGCATGTGGCTAGCTGGTTCAGGGCAAAGTCCACATTCTAGTTGTGAATTCTCCAATCTAAAAAGCACTAAGCCAAGTTGAATATTTACCTGGCTTCATACACATATTAAAACACATGCTTTACAAATTAGGTTTTACAAGTTTATGTGAGGGCTAGAGTACATGGAGATTTGTTTCTATAAGATATGCCTTCCTTCTTGCCAAAGCAACTCAGAAGGAGGTCGGAAACAGCTGTGAATGGATCTGTTTAGCAATACTATGTAACATTGCTGAGCCCCTGTTAAAAAATGTTTTAAGTTGCACTAAACTTTGTTGTGTTATGAGTCCATTAGGGGTAGCTAACCTCAGCACCGGGTTGAGGTCAGGTCAGGATGAGCAAGTTTGGGGTGGAGGAACTTGACTGGCCTGCACAGAGTCCTGACCTCAACCCAATAGAAGACCTTTGGGATGAATTCGAGCGAAGACTGCAAGCCAGGCCTTCTCGTTCAACATCAGTGCCTGACCTCACAAATATGCTTCTGAAAGAATGGTCATAGACACACTCCTAAATCTTGCGGACAGCCTTCCCAGAAGAGTTGAAGCTGTTATTGCTGCAAAGTGTGGTCCAACTCAATACTGAACCCTATGGACAGAGACCAGGATGCCATTGAAGTTCATGTGCATGTAAAGGCAGGTGTCTTGATACTTTTGACATTATAGTATATACAATTTATATATACAGTATTCCACAAAAGTTAGATACATTTTTGTAAATATTTTATTATATCTTTTCATATGACAACACTGAAGAAATTACACTTTGCTACAATGTAAAGTAGTGAGTGTACAGCTTGTATAACAGTGTAAATTTTCTGTCCCCTAAAAATAACTGTACACAAAGCCATTAATGTCTAAACCGCGGGCTACAAAAGTGAGTACACCCCTAAGTAAAAAAAAGGTCCAAATTGGGCCCAATTAGTTATTTTTCCTCCCCGGTGCCATGTGACTCGTTAGTGCTACAAGGTCTCAGGTGTAAATGTGAGCAGGTGTGTTAAATTTGGTGTTATGGCTCTCACTCTCTCATACTGGTCACTGGAAGTTAAACATGGCACCTCATGGCAAAGAACTTTCTAAGGATCTGAAAAAAAAGAATTGTTGCTCTACATAAAGATGGCCTAGGCTATAAGAAGATTGCCAAGACTCTGAAACTAGGCTGCAGCACGGTGGCCAAGACCATACAGCGGTTTAACAGGACAGGTTCCACTCAGAACAGGCCTCACCATGGTCAACCAAAGAAGTTGAGTGTGTATATGCTCAGCATCATATCCAGAGGTTGTCTTTGGGAAATAGATGTATGAGTGTCGCCAGCATTGCTGCATAGGTTGAAGGGGTGGGGGGTCAGCCTGTCAATGCTCAGACCATACGCTGCACACTGCATCAAATTGGTCTGCATGGCTGTCATCCCAGAAGGAAGCCTCTTCTAAAGATGGTGCATAAGAAAGCCTGCAAACAGTTTGCTGAAGACAAGCAGAATAAGGACATGGATTACTGGAACCATGTCCTGTGGTTTGATGAGACCAAGATAAACTTATTTGGTTCAGATGGGGTCAAGTATGTGTGGCGGCAACCAGGTGAGGAGTACAAAGACAAGTGTGTCTTGTCTACAGTCAAGCATGGTGGTGGGAGTGTCATGGTCTGGGTTGCATGAGTGCTGTCGGCACTGGGGAGCTACAGTTCATTGAGGGAACCATGAATGTCAACATGTACTGTGAGATGCTGAAGCAGAGCAGGATCCCCTCCCTTTGGAGACTGGGCTGCAGGGCAGTATTATAACATGATAGCGATTCCAAACACACCTCTAAGATGACTACTGCCTTGCTAACGAAGCTAAAGGGTAAAAGTGATGGACTGGCCAAGCATGTTTCCAGACCTAAACCCTATTGAGCATCTGTGGGGCATCCTCAAATGGAAGGTGGAGGAGCGCAAGGTCTCTAACATCCACCAGGTCCTTTATGTCATCATGGAGGAGTGGAAGATGACTCCAGTGGCAACCTGTGAAGCTCTGGTGAACTCCATGTCCAAGAGGGTTAAGGCAGTGCTGGAAAAATAATGGTGGCCACACAAAATATTGACACTTTGGGCCCAATTTGAACATTTTCACTTAGGGGTGTACTCACTTTTTTGCCAGTGGTTTAGACATTAATGGCTGTGTGTTGAGTTATTTTGAGGGGACAATCAAATTTAGACTGTTATACAAGCTGTACACTCACTACTTTACATTGTAGCAAAGTGTAATTTCTTCAGTGTTGTCACATGAAAATATATAATAAAATATTTACAAAAATGTGAGGGGTGTACTCACTTTTGTGAGATACTGTATATGTAAACCTAACCTTCTATCCTTGCTATTAATTGCATACATTTTGTTCAATACTTTACAGTACTGTCTGTGAAGGTTCTCATCTATTCAGGTCATGGTATAGCTTGTAGTAGTTAGCCACATTCAACTGGACTTGCTGTGTAATGATGAAGACATTTCGTAGCTTACCAAATCAGTTCCTCAGTTCCAATGCATGCCAGGAACTAAAGAAGTGGTTGGTAGGAAACAAAACATCTTCAATATTACAGACCAGGTCCAGTTGAATGTGACTAACTGCTTTGAGCTATTTCGCAGTACTGTTTTGTGCTAGATGGAAAAGTGAGTTCACAGTCTATAGGGGTATATATGCCAATGATACAAAAGGTGTTGGAGATCACAGTCTATAGGGGTATATATGCCAATGATACAAAAGGTGTTGGAGATCACAGTCTATAGGGGTATATATGCCAATGATACAAAAGGTGTTGAAGATCACAGTCTATAGGGGTATATGCCAATGATACAAAAGGTGTTGGAGATCGCAGTCTATAGGGGTATAGGCCAATGATACAAAAGGTGTTGGAGCTCACAGTCTATAGGGGTATATGCCAACGATACAGAAGGAGTTGGTGTTTGCAGTCTATCTGGGTATATGCCAATGATACAGAAGGTTTTAGAGTTCGCAGTCGATAGTTCCATCAGTGAATGCTTGATGATAGTCACATTCACTTGTTTATAAATACACCTCATAGTGTATAGGCAGCATTGCTCTAGCATATGTATATAGCAGGCTCTGTTCCAATCCAAGTGTTACATATTGCCTCCTAACTGTTCATGTTAGAACAAGTCTGCAATTGGTAAGATAAGTTTGTCTCTTTTTCCTTATTTCAGACCACATATATGAACATAGCTTAGGGGCAATGAGAACTTCTCCTGCCTGTACTTTCTCTACTTCTACAAATCAGATTCTAATAATTTCCCTACCATACTTTTTTTATGAACATTCTTTTAAAATATTTGGTGCTAATGTTTTAGATAAAACACACATTAATCAATAAAACCATTCTCTGCTCAGCGATGTTCAGGGAGGGATTAGGAGAAAGAATTGTGAGTCAGACAGCTCTGGTTCCCATAGCCCAGTGCCGAGTGCCCAGTGCCCGCATGTCCTCCGGGAACCAGCACTGCAATCACCTATTATTGTGACAGGCAGGCGGGGAGAGATGCCGGCTGCCTATCACAATTACACTCCTCAGAGCTGACGGCGCCCAGGCTCCTCCTCCACACTAACAGTACATCCACAACAGGAGGAGGAGCCTAGGGGAAGGGACATCCATGTGGACAGAGCCACGCTGATCTGAGGTCTGTGAATGTAGGAAGGGGAGATATACACAATGTCACAATGGGCAGATATACACAGGGGGGGGTGTACATTAGGGGGATACATTAGCAGGATTACACAGGGGGGGAAACATTAGGGGGATTACACAGGGGGGGGGTACATTATGGGGATTACACAGGGGGGTTCATTAGGGGGATACATTAGCAAGATTACACAGGGGGGGACATTAGAGGGGGTACATTAGGGGGATACATTAGCAGGATTACATAGGGAGTACATTAGGGAGATTACACAGGGGGGTACATTAGGGGGATACATTAGCAGGTTTACACAAGGGGGTACATTAGGGGGATTACATTAGGGGGATTACATTAGGGGGATTACATTAGCGGAATTACACAGGGGGGGTATATTAGGAGGATACATTAGCGGAATTACACAGGGGGTAATTACATTAGGGGGATTACATTAGGGGGATTACATGAGGAGGATTAAACAGGGGGGTACATTAGGGGGGGATACATTAGCAGGCTTACACAGGGGGGGTTACTTTAGGAGGATTACACTGGGAGGGGATTACACTGGGGGGAGTTAGACTTGGGGATTACACTGGGCTGCTCAGTCTAAAATGCCTGGGTCTATTTTCTGTCCCAGTTCAGGCCTGGGTGACACCATTAAGAAGGAAGTGATATCTGACCGTGATGGTGTCACCCCCATCCGTGACAGTGCATAGATTGGCGCACTGGCATAAACCACAACATTTACAGGGGCTGGTTTGGGGTGCGCACCGTGATCGCTGAGGTCCCAAAACTAGCCTGCCCAGCACTCTGCAGAGCACTGTGTCAGGCTAGGCAGAAGAGAGCCTGATGCACTAACATGCCCATGTCCTGCTCCTGCTGTCACTCCGCAGTGGCAGGACAGAGCCCTGTGGCAGCTTAAGGGGGGAGAGCTGTGCTGATGCTCTAGCCTGCTCAGTGCCCCGGATTGCTCAGTGACTGGGGCACACCATATTTTACAGCACCAGGTGACAGCAACCGTAGTGACGCCACTGACCACAGAAGGTAGAGTGAGCAAAGATACACGTGCAGGGAGTGGTTAGATGTATCATCACTATTAGTATATCTGTCGTTATACTTAGTGAGGTGAAACAGGAATATCTAGAAACCAAATGACACATATGTTAACTTCACAAATGTTTTCCTGATATTCCTGTACTTGCATACATTTTATTAACCACGTGCTGACCAGGCTTTTTCTGGCACTTTTTGTTTACAAATTTAAATCAGAATTTGTTGCTATAAAATTACTTATAACCCCCAAACATTATACATTTTTTTTAGCAGAGCCCCCAGGGAATAAAATGGGGATTGGTGAAATTTTTATGTCACGCAGTATTTGCGCAGCAGTTTTGCAAGTGCAATTTTTGGTGAAAAAATACACTTTAATGAATAAAAATGCCTATACTGTTAAAAAAATATTTATCAGTGTCCACTGAAAGATTATTTTGTTTGGTAATAAAAATATTTGTACAGTATTCATCCACACCTCTATCACCCATCAAATATGTCCTTATGTTGTCTAGATTAATGCATTGTTTTGCATAAATACATCAATATCAATGATATGATGGGAAGCCTGCATATATTCTTGACGTGTTGTGTGAACAACTTCACTTCTTCAGGAGTGAGAGAGGTGAATATATATATATATATATATATATATATATATATATATATATAGCCCCAAATACAACATGCATTTAAAAAAAACGGGAGGAAAAAACATTGCCATCACTTGTGTAATTTATGTTGTATACGTGCCTTTTGGATTAGGGATCCAGGAGAAAAATCAGGACAGGGAATCATCCATACTAGGTGAGTATGGATTCCAATATGTTTGTTTAGATGGGGATTGCAAAAAAATTAGCCTGGTCAGCAGGGGGAGCACTACACATTATTACAGCTATTATTTTTATTATACAGGATTTCTATAGCGCCAACAGTTTGTGCAGCACTTTACAACGTTAGGGCAAACAGTTCAGTTACAATACAATTCAATACAGGAGGAATTAGAGGGCCCTGTTTATCCCCGTACTATAGTCTAGACAATAATGATTTCACATATGTTCTGCTAATGGCACTTAATTGATTTCTAGGTAGTTCCTCTCCTCTCTCTGGCCTCATTTGTCCTCGTACAGGGTTTGTTATATATAGGGGGAGATTTACTAACACTGGTGCACTCAGAATCAGGTGCAGCTGTACATAGTAACCAATCAGCGTCTAACTTGAGCTTGTTCATTTAGGGCTCTTTCACACGGGGCGGATCAGTGCAGATCCGCCCCGTGGATAGCCGCTTGCTCAGCGGGGATCGCCGGGAGCGATCTCCGCTGAGCAGGAAGATGACAGGTCCGTCTCTGCACTCCATGCAGGGACGGACCTGTCAGAGCGCCGCTCTCCCCAATGGGAGATCGGGTGACGACGGACCGTAGAGTCCGTCGTCATCCGATCCGCTCTGCAGACGGATGAAAAAATGGGGTTTTCCTCCGTCTGCAGAAACGGAGCATAGCGGGCACGGACGAGAGCGGGTGTCAGCGGATGAGCATCCGCTGACACCCGCTATCCCATAGGGATACATGTATGTCCGTTTTTCATCCTAAAACGGAAGGATGAAAAACGGACATACGGTCCGTCAGTGTGAAAGAGCCCTTAGGCTTCATTCACACTTGTGTGACTTGTCATGCGACTTTGGATATGAAAGTTGTGTGACAAGTCGCAGTCCATTCTTTTCAATGGCACCTGTTCAAATCGGTGCACCTTAAAGTTGCAGCGACTTTGAAAATGTGCCTGTACTACTTTGGATCGACTTTTGAAGCGACTTTGATCCAGAGAGTGTAAAGTTCGATTGATGTTGCATCAAAGTCACACTGGAAATCATGCGAATCTGGAGTCACGCTAATGTGAATGGCGCCTTAAGCTTTGACAATAAAACCTGGAAGCTGATTGGTTACTATGCATAGCTGCACCAGATTATGTGTGCACCAGTTTTAGTAAATCTCCCCCATAGTCTATCATAACATTTTTTATGTTGGCTCACATGTATATGTATCATTTCTGTTGATTCAGCCATAAAATGTCTGTGCCCCCAAAATGTGTTGCCTATACAAATTATATTTGATCTGATTTCTTTAAAGTGGAAGTAAACCCCCCTATCATTTTCAGCCAAGGAAGCTGCCATCTTTGCCTCTGTTTAATCTTCAACTGCCACGGTGCTGCACATGTGATCCGTTATGACACCAGCCATTGGATGGTTTGACTGTTTGGTTGAGAGCACAGCCAATGTGCAGTTAGCATTCCCGGCATGCCTTTTTTTTTAAACTGTTAAATCGATGGGTTTACTTCTGCTTTAAATGGAAATAAATGTAATGCTTAGACTCTGGTGTAGTCAGGGGCGGCACAGTGGTGTAGTGGTTAGCACTCTCACCTAGCAGTAAGAAGGGTCGCTGGTTCGAATCCCAACCACGACACTTCCTGCCTGGAGTTTGCATGTTCTCCCTGTGCCTGCGTGGGTTTCCTCCGGGTACTCCGGTTTCCTCCCACAATCCAAAGACATGCAGGTAGGTTAATTGGCTTCTGTCCAAAAATTGGCCCTAGTATATGAATGGTGACCTTGGATTGTGGGCTCCTTGAGGGTAGGGACTGATGTGAGTGTGCAATGTACAGGGATGGGAACAATTGTAGACACTCGCTCAGGTTGAACTGGATGGACTGATGTCTTTATTCAACCTTACTAACTATGAAACTATGAAACTATACAGTATGTGGGTGTGGTGTGGTGTGGTGGTCTTGTTTTTGATTCTAAATTAAATTGTTCCTGCAGAGCCTTCACCATAGGCGAGCTACCTGCCAAAGTTACTAATGTACTCCAATACACCCATTTCCACAAACCTGTGAGAGTAGACCTTATTTGGGGATCCAGAGACACCACCTCAACATTTGTCTTTAGGGCTTCAACCACCCTAGTCAAGCTTCAAAATCCTCAACAAAGGGTTCTGAGGGACCTCTGATCTGGCAGCTTTGGATACAGCAGTGGTTACAGAGCCTATAAAGTAATGCTCAAAAACCCAACAAGCATCTTTTATGACGGACATTCAATATCCAAGTTAGCCACAAAATTTATTGTCAGCCCACTAATGAACCAGTTACTTGTAAATTAGGTCTAAAACAGGGGTGCCCAACCAGTGGCCCGGGGGGCCACATCGCGGAACCCTCTTATTTGGCCCTCGACCTCCTGCTCTGGGATGGCAGATTGGCAAGTACAGATCACGTGTTGCCGACCCGCCATCCCAGAGCAGCAGTTTTGTGCACAAAGCCGCTGGTAGAGGAAGCAAGTGGCTGCGGAGCAGAGCCACATAAGCCGATGCTTCCTGTATAGCGCCAACTCTTTTCACAGGTGGAGTGATACCAAAGGCACTCTGCCTGGGACAGCAACAGCCGGCGATACCTGAATGGAAAACTGTTATTAAAGGTAAGTTTACTACTAAATTCACAGTATATATATATATGGGTATATCTGTTCTGCAGTGGTTACTGGGCTGCTTTCAAACTGATCCGCAGATGCAGTGCAGCTGTGGGTTACCTGCACTGAGCCATAGACTTCAGTTATTACCTGTGGGTTTGTTGTGCTCTCAGAAAGTGCGCCACACTCGCAGTATACTGTATAATAGAAGTTTATGGCAAAGTGCAGCTAACCCTCAGAAAATCCACAGGTGCACTGCGCTGCACCCGCGGTTTGGGCAGATCGCAGCACATCAGTGTGAAAGCGGCCTCAGGCCCCTTTCACATGATTGGCCCCACCCAATCGGACTCACTATTTACCTCTATGGAGCAGCAGATGTAAAACAGGCTTGTGTCTGTTTACACCCGCCTACCTAAAAAAAAATAGAAAGGGATCTGTCCCCTTCCGTCTGCATCAGATTGGATCAGAGGGCCCATAGAGTAGAGTGGGCTGTGTCCGTGGACCTGTCATCCTCCTGCTCTACTCACTGTGGCCCACGACCAGTTACCAATGTACCCCTATTTCACATGGGGAGGGGCCCGGATTTGGGGGCCCACTTGTTAAAGGGGGCTTCCAGATTCTGATAAGCCCCTCGCCCGCAGACCCCCACAACCACTGGGCAAGGGTTGATGGGATGAGGGACCCCAAAGCACCCTCCCCATGTTGAGGGCATGTGGCCTGGTACGTATGGTTCAGGAGGAGGGGGGCGCTCTCTCGCTCCCCCCCCCTTTTCCTGTGGTCTGCCAGGTTGCGTGCTCAGATAAGGGTCTGGTACAGATTTTGGGGGGACTCTCACGGCATTTTTTTTTTTTACATTTTGGCGTGGGGTTTCCCTGAGGGCCTGGTATGGATTTTGGGGGGACCCCCACGCCATATTTTTTTAAATGTTGGCGCAGGTTTCCCCTTAACCACTTCAATACACTATATTATATATACTACATTGCCTGAATATAGATTCTACACTGAATATCTAATCTAGTATATACTAGTATATATATATATATATGAGTATATATATATATAAAAGTGGGCTGCCATGCCCTAAAACACAAGTCTGGAGTGGCACGTTTCTGAAAAATCGCATATATATATATATATGTATGTATGTATGTGTGTGTATGAAATACACTGCCTACACTGACTGAATATAGACTACAAATACACTGCCTGCACGCCACTAACTAAGCTGCCTAATCTCTTTTCATTCATTACACTATATATACGGCTGCTGTGTAAGCAGCAGCCTTATATAGTATGGGCCGTGGACTTAGCCCCCTGAGCCATGATTGGCCAAAGGCACCCTGCCTTTGGCCAATTATGGCTCTCTCAGCAGAGTGCACTGTGATTGGCCAAAGCATACAGGTCAGGTGCATGCTTTGGCCAATCATAAGACGCCAATACACTGCGATCTCGCAGTGCATTTTTGGGAGTTCCGCAGTGCTCAAATTTGCAGCGGACGCCCCATAATGTTCTAAATTCGACGAATGGGCGAACCCCCAATGTTCAAGTCGAACATCGGCTCATCCCTACTATTGATATACAGTATGGCCATTTTCCACTACAGCATAATTTACTTTACTTGTCAAAAATTATCTCATGGCAGTGACTAAGTAAACATCGGTTTTTGAAACCACACCTGGACTAACGTTTAGATAATCAGCAAAATCATTGACTGTACAAAATTTTTCTTCCGTTTTAAGAAATGTTTCTTCCGGGACTTAAAGCAGAGGTCTACCCACCCCTGAAAAATGAAAAGCCAGCAGCTACAACTACTGCAGCTGCTGACTTTTAATAATAGGACACTTACCTGTCCTGGAGTCCAGTGATGTCAGCACTGCAGCTGATGTTTCTATCAGCATTCGGGTGCTGCTACCGCCATTGCCGGTAAGGGAACCCGGTAGTGAAACATTACGGCTTCACGCCAGGTCCCTACTGCACATGCGCAAGGCATCGCTACGCTCTCCTACTGGCCCGGAGGTGGGAGAAGGAGGAGGGAGCTGAGCTGCTGACGTCATGCGCCGCAGCCCGATCTCCCGAAAGTGGGGATAGGGTACATGTCAAAGAGGTATCCACCCCCCTCCCCCCAAATGTGGCACTGGAGGGGGGAGGAGACAAATGAGCGGAAGTTCCACTTTTTGGTGGAACTCCACTTTAAGTCTATGATCAAGGTAACCACACAAATAGACTATTCTTGCTTTCCCAGGTCCTGGCTAAACACTCTGTAATTCTTCCAAGGACTTCCAACCATCAGTTGCCAATATTGTACTTGCTGTAAACCTGCCGTCCAATAGGACATCTGCCTGTCATATTAGTCATGTGTGACCAAGTTCAGACACAAGAACAGAAGTAATGAACCCACACACCTTTAGATAACGCTTCCAATGACTAAGCCTATGTTTATTTTCTAGATGACTCAACTCTGAATAGTTCAATAAGGTAGTGTGTCTACATAAGCATAGAATTTTAAAGAGCACTCAGAAGTCAAGTTAGAACTTCCCACCTCTCGTCCTGACTTCTCCAGTTTGGTTATGGCATTTAGGAGAACAATGGCCACAGTGTGAATCTCAACACACAATGCAGAAAGCATATTTATTAGGATGGATCAGCACAAAGCGATGCAAACATTTCTTAGAGTGTCTGTGTGTATTGTTCAGTATATACTCTTTTTTGTTACATTAGTAAGGGAGTCTTTGGTGTGGGCTAGGAATGCGTATAAAAAGCTACATTATGATGCCCATGTTTGCAGGGCCTCTGTTGTATTTGGTCTACAATAGGATGAACACATATGATCACAAATTTAGTCCAAATTGTACAAGGACTTTGATGTTGCTTTCCCAATTGCACTGGTATGTTTTATTCTTCTACAGTACTCTATATAAGCCTTTCTGCACCAGGGTTTCTCCAGAGGTTTAGAGGACTTTTTTGAGCAGTGAACAACATCTGCCTTTTAACCACTTGAGCTCCAGTAGATTTTACCCCCTTCATGACCAGGCTATTTTTTTCAGTTCGACACTGCGCGATTGCGTGGTCATGCAATATACTACACAAACACAATTTATATCTTTTTTTTTTTTTCATACAAATAGAGCTTTCTTTTGGTGGTATTTGATCAACACTTGGTTTTTTATTTTTGCAATATAAATGAAAAAAGGCCCAAAATTTTGAAAAAAATTAAATATTTCTACTTTCTGCTATAAAACATATCGAATAAAAAATCAAGTATCTTCAAAAAATTGTCCAAAATGTATTCTGCTACATGTCTTTGGTAAAAACAAAATCCCAATAAGTGTATATTGATTAGTTTGCGTGAAAGTTATAGAGCCTACAAACTATAATATAGATACTGGAATTTTTATTTGTTACATTTTTTTTTATACTACTAATGGCAGCAATCAGCGACTTATAGTGTGACTGTGCGGCAGGCAATCTGACACGAACTGACGCTGGGGGGGGGGGAACTAACTACCACTGTCATCTCCAATGACACAAATACAGTGATCAGTGCTAAAAATATACACTGTTACTGTACTAATGACACTGGCTAGGAAAGGGTTAACATCTAGGGCGATCAAGGGGTTAAATGTGTGCCTAGCAATGTTTACTGTGTGTAGTGTTTCACTAAGCGGATGACAGCCATAAATCATTGGCCGCGACCTGTTGATCGTCTTGTGCTGCAGAGAATGGCAATGTCTTCTGGGTATGCGCGCTCATGTGCGAGTGGACCCAGAAGAAAGCAGCGATGTACAGATACATGATTGTGCCTGTACGAACCGACCTGCCTCAGTAAGACCCCTTTCACACTGAGGCTGTTTTCAGGCATTTTAGCACTAGAATAGCTTAAATAAGCGTCGCTTTACTGTGAACGCCCTAGTGTGAAAGGGGTCTTAATGTACTGCGGCGGGTCGGCAAGCGGTTAAATGAGTAACCACTGACACCAATAAACTTTTTAGCTATCTGTAGGTGGAATTCTTCTCAATGACTACAAATGTAAAGAGTATTTTTCCCACTGACCATCTGATGTACACTGAGCTGTAGATATAGTATTTATTAGTTGATGTTCCCTGAGACCAGAAATTGTTTTCAAGGTTTCCCCCATGTTAAAAAGTTGAGAAAGGCGGCTCCATATACAAATTTTAGATTATTTTATTTTTTGCACTCTTTATGTTTCATCTTTGCTTATATGTAACTATGTATTATTTTGTCTGTTTTCACACATGACCAAAGAAACAGACACCACTACATTAGAGAACCTGATTATCTAGTCTAGATGACAGATAAGCAGGTTGGAATTATAATTACAAGGGCTGCCTGCATATTTTCTTTCAGGTACAGTGATGTATACAAAGGATTCCATGACCCTTCATGCAGCCTAGTGTTTTCATTCAGTGTAAACCACTAATAATCAAATTCCTAAAGGCAGGTCAGTGTTTCTTTTTTTTTTTTTCCTCCACCCACCCCCCCCCCCCCCCCAACTTGCAAATCCTCTTTAATGGGCAGTTGGTTATCCCTGTATGCTTCCCATATTATCTGCATTTATTACAAAAATTATTTATTGTGTAACCTCCTCCACGTATCTCCATGTATTTTTAAACTCCTTCCATGCTGTCCATTTGACCCTTCTCCATCCGCTTCTTTTTCCTCCCCTCTCTCATCTAAATTCTCCAGGTTTTGTATTTTGCTCATTTGGAATATTAAATCCCTTATTTTAGGGCTCTCTGCTACCCTCCACTTTTTTGGTATTAGATTTTTCGCTAAGTTTAAGAAGATAGGAATCAAGGTATTTTTATATTGTTTAACGGGGATATATGTCCCGTGAAACAAACATGGCAGAAAAAAAGGGGGAAGAAAACCGCGCTATCTAAACTTAAATAAAACCAGCAGCCTGCACGACACTAGTAAATTAAATGGAAAAAAAATGTGAAAAATAAGTGCAGCGCTCAAATGTTCAATAATAATTATTAAACACAATTTTGGGATAATATCAAAAGACCATATTATCCAAAATATATAACCAGTGATGAAGATGTGTTGTATAAATGATATCCAATATAATAAAATATTGCATGAAAATATTTATATAAAGAGAACGTGACCTCAATAAAACTATCACGAACTAAACAATATTGCTCATATCTATAAAAATAATTGTTGTGAAAATGGACGTGACCTCAATAAAGCTGTCATGAACTAAACAATATTGTGTCCCATAACTTAGACAATAAGTGAATAGTTATTGTGAAAATAAATTATTAATACACCATATAGTGACAAAAGTGAATATATTAAGACATTTAGGTGATGTGTGCGGCTTGTCTGATGTATTCCGTCACCGATTATGGGAAGGCTTACCGACTGACGTGGACTCAGATGGGCTTACGCCGTATGAGTCAAAATTGCTGTGTGGTGTTTGCAATACACCGACGTGGGCAGTAGTTCCAGTTGGTAATGTATGGTGACCACCGACAAGTCTATGCGCTGGGTAGTTGATGTTAACTCAGAATGGGAATAGTAGGCAGGTATGGTATGTGGCTCATCCCCAAAGGTGTTACCGATAAAGAGAAATGAGACCATATAGCGTGATACCGTCAGGCAAAATGTAATTTAATAAATCAAAAATGGGTACTCACATGTACAAAGATTTTAGTAGGCATGTATAAAAAAGGTTGGCAGCAGTGGCATCAGCACTTCGTATCTCGACGCGTTTCGCCTTAATGAGGCATCATTAATTATTATTATTGAACATTTGAGCGCCGCACTTATTTTTCACATTTTTTTTCCGTGAAACAAACATGCCCATGGGTCATCTACTATTTCCTCCCCTGTAACTTCCTTTATTAGCTGTCGAACTTCCAATACTTTTTAATGATAGGACACTCCCACAAGATATGGGCCGTAGTTCCCAGTTCTTTACACCCGCGCCAGCACTCTGAGGATTGATCTACTGTATATCTGCTGATTTTATCGGGTGTCATGTACCACCTTGCAAGGCATTTGAAGTTTGTCTCTATCGACCTATTATCCACCACCGAACTGTGCAATAATTTTAACATTTTCTTCACTTTCTGTGTACTGCATCGTATCCCTAATTCGCTTTCCCTTTTTTTAATGTAAGGCGCGTCCTCCAAATCGTGGCCCACCATTTGAATTTTAAATATCCGCCCTATGTTCTTTCTTGAGTTTACCTTCAAACAGAGCCTCTCTAATGGTCTATACTCCTCTTTGTCTCTTAAGTCAGTGTTTCTAAACTAGTTATTCAGAATAAAGGTTTCAAGTCCATGGAGGAAGGTGCCAACTTCAAGTCATTTACTAAACTGTATTATGAAAAATATATTTTTTTTAAACAGAGATAAAATGTTGTATTTACTATTAAAATATACAGTATCTCACAAAAGTGAGTACACCCCTCACATTTTTGTAAATATTTTATTATATCTTTTCATTTGACAAACTGAAGAAATTACACTTTTCTACAATGTAAAGTAGTGATTGTACAGCTTGTATAACAGTGTAAATTTGCTGTCCCCTCAAAATAACTCAACACACAGCCATTAATGTCTAAACCGCTGGCAACAAAAGGGAGTACACCCCTAAGTGATGTCCAAATTGGGCCCAGAGTGTCAATATTTTGTGTGGCCACCATTATTTTCCAGCACTGTCTTAACCCTCTTGGGCATGGAGTTCACCAGAGCTTCATAGGTTGCCACTGAAGTCCTCTTCCACCCCTCCATGACGACAGCACAGAGCTGGTGGATGTTAGAGACCTTGCGCTCCTCCACCTTCTTTTTTTTAGGATGCCCCACAGATGCTCAATAGGTTTTAGGTCTGGAGACATGCTTGGTCAGCCCATCACCTTTACCCTCAGCTTCTTTAGCAAGGCGGTGGTCGTCTTGGAGGTGTGTTTGGGGTCGTTATCATGTTGGAATACTGCCCTGCGGCCCATTCTCCAAAGGGAGGGGATCATGCTCTGCTTCAGTATGTCACAGTACATGTTGGCATTCATGGTTCCCTCAATGAACTGTAGCTCCCCAGTGTCAGCAGCACTCATGCAGCCCCAGATCACGACACTCCCACCACCATGCTTGACTGTAGGCAAGACACACTTGTCTTTGTACTCCTCACCTGGTTGCCGCCACACATGCTTGACACCATCTGAACCAAATACGTTTATCTTGGTCTCATCATTCCACAGGACATGGTTCCAGTACTCCATGTCCTTAGTCTGCTTGTCTTCAGCAAACTGTTTTCGGGCTTTCTTGTGCATCATCATCTTTAGAAGAGGCTTCCTTCTAGGATGACAGCCATGCAGACCAATTTGATGCAGTGTGAGGCATATGGTCTGAGCACTGACAGGCTGACCCCCCAGCCCTTCAACCTCTGCAGCAATGCTGGCAGCACTGATACTTCTATTTTCCAAAGAAAACCTCTGGATATGACACTGAGCACGCACACTCAACTTCTTTAGTCGACCATGGCAAAACCTGTTCTGAGTGGAACCTGTCCTGTTAAACCACTATATGGTCTTGGCCACCGTGCTGCAGCTTAGTTTTAGGGCCCTAGGATCTTCTTATAGCCTAGGCCATCTTTATGTAGAGCAACAGTTCTTTTTTCAGATTCTCAGAGACTTCTTTGCCATGAGGTGCCATGTTGAACTTTAAGTGACTAGTATGAGAGAGTGAGAGCGATAACACCAAATTTAACACATCTGCTCCCCATTCACACCTGAGACCTTGTAACATTAACAAGTCACATGACACCGGGGAGGGAAAATGGCTAATTGGGCCCAATTTGGGGTGTACTCACTTTTGTTGCCAGTGGTTTAGACATTATTGGCTGTGTGTTGAGTTATTTATAGGGGACAGCAAAATTACACTGTTATACAAGCTGTACATTCACTACTTTACATTGTAGCAAAGTGTAATTTCTTCAGTGTTGTCACATAAAAAGATATAATAAAATATTTACAAAAATTGCGAGGGGTGTACTCACTTTTGTGAGATACTGTCTGTATAAGATTTTTTGTTTTCTTGGATAGAGTCAGGTAGAACTAAATTGTATCTCCAGACAAACTTTTGTTTTAGGTTTAGATGGCATAGAGAGAGGAGGACCCTCTATTAAGTTTTCAGTGCTGTCTCAACGTTCAAAAGTCAACATTTTGTTTGTCCTAAGGGTATTGTCACTGAAACTGAAAAAGAGAGGAATCCCAAAATGCTTGAGTTGTCCCCACATCAAAAGGAAAAGAGAAATCCTCCAATGGGGACATTTGTTAAAGAGGACAGTGGTCTAAAGCTGGTCATACACTAGTTCAGCAAGGGCTGTACGAATTTGAATCAGGGGTGTGTGGCTTTCCCTGCTTTTAAGTTATTTTTGTTGAAGGGACATGTTGGAAAATTTTCCACAATCAGTGGCTGGAGCCAATGAGCTGCAGTCGCTGATCAGTGTATTCTGGGAATGGTGGGCAGGTGCCACTGTCAGGATACAATGTCCCTGTGGGGGAATTTCTCCATCCACTTTGTTTGGATGGAGGAAGCTGTTATTTTTATTCTGTTGAGCACACTGACTGAATGAAAAAAACAAAAAACAATGTATGGCCAGCTTAAAAGGGGAATTTCCCTTACTTCGAGAGATTTTCTCTAACTTGCTGTTGTGTCTCTGGGACAGGAAATTACAAGGTAACACAATCACAAAAAATACATTGACAACATTTTATTCCTTCTTCAGTTTATCCAAATTGAAAAAAAGTGTTGGCCTTACATACGTTACACTTTAAAAATCCTGCCACCATTTTTTTCTTTTCTTTTTGCTGTTTGTGTACCATTGGTGAAATTTTTTTTCACAGGAAATTTCCCATCCCAAAGATGCAATAGGAAGTTAAAGGAAACAGAAGGTAAGTTCCCCCGTCCCTCCTGTAGTGCTGCTCCTCACTGTCCGCTCCTCCTCACCATTGTGGAAATGGTGTACCTTTTACAATTTTTAACTTAGAACATTGATAGAAGTCCTTGATTATTTTGATGCTCTCTATTGGACAATAATAGAAACTGTTGCATATCACTTTTAAGGCGATTTGGTGGGGCTGGCACAACAAGACATATATCATCACACTATATCGTCCTGGGCATCAATAACGAATACTGCTACTATTGGTTTGTTTATGTATTACTCTTGGCATTAGACTAATCATAAGAATGAAACCAAAACTGAAACTGTACTCATGCTGGAGAATTCATAGAGTGTCTATGACACCTTGCACAACAAATATCAGAGACAGGTGCATGAATATATTGGAGGCATGGGGGGGGGGGGGGCACTGTGGTCTGACAATCCTGTCCTCAGTGCAAGTTTAGCCTTAGTAGCACCATGTCACTGGTTGGTTAGACCCCCATCAGCTGTGCGTGTAACAACATCATAATAAATGACAAATCCATGCAGCTGCTGTATGGGAAATTCCTTTCATTACCCATATATAGTCATTAAAAGGAATTTGGGTAATGAAGCAACAAGCATCCTTAGAACTTTTTTCACATTCAGCTATGGGCCAGAAATCTCCCAGGCCACATCAATAGAAACACAAAGCCCTATAGGCTAGGGTGGCAAGGCACACCCCTGCTCCTCCTTCCTCCGCCCTCCAAGCTAACAGGTCGTTTCCCACGAACACTGGAAGTTCAGGGAAGCAGCAGTTAGAGAGCAGGAGCCATCAGCAGTGAAAAGATGTAAATTGCAGTCGCTATGGTAGGAATTTTAACAGTTTATGGGAAATGTTTATTTTTTGTGCTCAATGTGTTAAACAAAAAAAACTAAACTTTAACAGGAGTAGGCTAGACATAATTGAAGTAAAATGTGGAAATGGATGTATTATTTTACATTTGACCATAGATACAGTTTAACTACTCCTCTATCAAGGTACATTCATAAACATCAAGGTAAACAAGTTTTTTTTAACATACTGTCACCAATCAGTATCCCTGATTGCTGTCACACCAGTCATATAATGACACTGTACTGCACTGGTGACAGTATGTAATAAAAACAATTGTGAAATAAATGTCCTCATTTTTCAAAAAATCATAACTTTAAAAAAATGCCATGCGTCTTACTATATACTTCAAACTGTCTATTTTAAAAAAGGGGTAATTTGGGGGGTATCTGTACTGTCCTGGCATTTTAAGGCCCCATGAATTGAGATGAGGCCATCAGTACATCAGAATTGATCAATTTTCAGATATACTGTATATATCATAGTTTGTAGATGCTATAATGCACACTATCCAATCAATATACACTATTTAGAAAAGAATGTATGCACTCTAGCACATTACATTTTGGCCTAAATTTATGACAAAATTTGATTTTATTAGATATGTTTTATAACAGAAAGTTTCAAAATGTTCAGTCTTTTTTCCGTTAATATAGCAAAAAATCACTCTCACCACCCCTGTCAGCAGTGCCAGCATCACCCGTAGTGATCTAATGACCCCAGAAGCAATGTGCATTATGTCAATTCCGGGCTTGCAGTTGCCATTCCTCGGCTAGTGTATGATCCGTGTTTGAATATTTGCATTGGAGGGCAAGAGAGACATGGGGTGTCTAATAGATCTCCCAGTGTCTCCATAAACAGTAACTGTCATCTGCCAATGCTATCATATTGCTTGTTAGCTCCCCTGTGATAGCAAAAAGTCTATGTAAAAAAAAAAAACGAATTGTGTAGCACGGCCCCCTTGAGGACTGCTTGGATTTACCTACTCATCTGCATCATCGCCATGACCATGTGAAAATTCCAACCCACCTGACACTCTGGGTTCAGACATCCTTGCAACACCTTTGATTGATAAGACAACACTCAATATGTTTATATCCTGTTAACGTTTACTGGAATGCTTCAAATAAGATATAATTGTACAAATGGGTAGTGGTTCAACAGCACAAGCTCAGTAGAATGATTCCCCCAGCAAAACAGTTAAGACAGTTGGCAACAACAGGATAATATATATATATATATATATATATATATATATATGTGTGCATGTGTGTGTGTGTGTGTGTGTGTGTGTACAATGGCCTACCACTTGAACATAGCCTAAAAGGATAAGCAATGTTAAGCACAGATTCTGACAATACTTCTAAACAGAGAAACCCAGGCCGTCCCGTTTAACCTTTTATCCTAATGAGAGATGAAGCTAAACAAGGATGGTATAAGGGCCCTTTAACCACTTAAGCCCCATTTGGCTGGCCAAAGAACAGAGCACTTTTTGCGATTCGGCACTGTGTTGCTTTAACAGACAATTGCGCGGTCGTGCGACGTGGCTCCCAAACAAAATTTACGTCCTATTTTTCCCACAAATAGAGCTTTCCTTTGGTGGTATTTGATCACCTCTGCGGTTATTATTTTTTGCGCTATAAACAAAAATAGAGCGACAATTTTGAAAAAAAATCATTATTTTTTACTTTTTGCTATAATAAATATCCCCAAAAAATATATAAATTTTTTTTTCCCTCAGTTTAGGCCGATACGTAGTATTCTACATATTTTTTGGGGGAAAAAAAATCTCAGTAAGCGTTTATTGATTGGTTTGCGCAAAAGTTATAGCGTCTACAAAATAGGGGTTCGTTTTATGGCATTTTTATTGATACGTTTTTTTACTAGTAATGGCGGTGATCTGCGATTTTTATCGTGACTGCAACATTATGGCGGACACATCGGACAATTTTGACACGTTTTGGGACCATTGTCATTTTTACAGCGATCAGTGCTATAAAATGGCACTGATTACTGTAAAAATTACACTGACAGTGGAGGGGTTAACCACTAGCTGGCTAGGAAGGGGTTACGTGTGTCCTAGGGAGTGATTCTAACAGGGGGAGTGGCTGCGAGTGACACATCACTGATCATAGCTCCCGATCACAGGGAGCTATGATCAGTGACCGTGTCACTAGGCATAACAGGGAGATGCTTGTTACATTAGCATCTCCCCGTTCTTCAGCTCCGTAAGAGCGGGACCCACGATCCTACTCACGGAGCTCGCGGCAGGGTCGCAAATTCAAAGGGACGTACAGGTATACCCATTTGCCCAACTGTGCCATCCTGCCAAAGAAAATGTACATGCGGCAGTCGGCAAGTGGTTACGCAGCTAATACAGAATGTCCCCGTTGCAGATCTGATGGTCTTCACCGGCAGTCGGAGCTCATTAACTGTATCCAATAAGGTGTAGTAACAGAGTGGTAGTATCTCTTACGCTTACTGCAGCCAAGAATGCGCGCTCTCACTCTCCCTGCATGGAGAGATCCCTCACACATGAGGCCCAGGAAGCAAGAGACCCCGGGTGGACTTCTGGTTTCTTTTCTAGCCCTTCCCAGCAGTCTCCCTGATAGTAGCAAAGATCCCTGGGATATGTTGTCCGGGTGTATAGCAATGCAGGGGAATAGCCATCTGGCGGAACTACCAATCCCACAATCCCTTTGGTTAAGCTCACAAATATGATGTCAATTTAGTATAACTACGGGCACTAGAGGGATAACATAATGTACAGATAGGGCAGGGAATAACTGTTTGTTGCAATTGTAGTCCATATTGCTACAATTGTATAAAATAAATAAAAATAATTAAAAAAATATAAAGCACCCCGTGACCCCAATTTCACCCCATATAAAAAAATGCAGTGTAGGGTGAGCATGTGCATGTGAATATCAGTTGTGCTGCACGTAGGAGGTACCATCGCAGTCATATTGTTGGAGTGAGAGTAATAATTCTAGGGCCCTATTTCACAGTTACTCCTAAACCGATGACCTATAAAGGCTTTTAGGACTTGTCTTTACGCTTGTGATTGGGGATGGTAAAGCCCTCTTCGTTGAGTTGCATTTTACCAACTCTCAGCCGCTTCCCCTTTTGCAGCAGAGGAAAGGAGGGGGGTATACACATGCTGTAGCTGCAGCAAAAATTTATGTGCTCAGTGGGCTGTACTGCCTTCTGAGCACAACCCAGTCAAGTCAATGGGGCTGCACTGCAACTGTCCCGCAACCTCCTCATTGCGTGTCAAATTCTGATCCGTAGTGATCTGCATTCAGATCACACTTCAGAGAGCAAAGCTCTTAAAGTGGAACTAAATCAATTGATTTAACAGTTTAAAAAGAACAGTTACATTCAAGGAATGCTGTGAATGCTAATTGTCACATTTGCTTGTGCTTTCAACCAAACTGTCAAACCATCAACTGATCACATGTGGAGCACCATGGCAGTTGCAGATCAAACAGAGGCAAAGATGGCAGCGTCCATGGCTGAAAACTATAGGAGGGTTTAGTTCTGCAGATTTACCCCCTTCATGACCACGCCATTTTTTGCGGTACGGCACTGAGTTATTTTAACTGACAATTGCGAAGCTGTACCCAAATAAATCTTATGTAATTTTTCCCCCCACAAATAGAGCTGTATTTTGGTGTTATTTGATCACCACTGCATTTTTTTATGTTTTGTTCTATAAACAAAAAAATAGCGATAATTTTGAAAAAAAAAACTATATTTTTTTACTCTCTGCTATAAAACATATCCAATTAAAAAAAAATCGAATTTCTTCATAAAATTTAAGCCAATATGTATTTTACTACATATTTTTGGTAAAACAAAAATCCAAATAAGCGTATATTGATTGGTTTGCGCAAACGTTATCACGTCTACAAACTATGGTATACTGGAAACAACAACGACTTATAGCGGGACAGCGGTATTGCGTGAGCAATCTGACACTAACTGACACTTTGTGGGAACCAGTGACACTAATACAGTGATCAGTGCTAAATGCTCTGTCACTGTACTAATGACACTGGCTGGAAGGGGTTAAACATCTAGGGCGGACGGCGACAGCCTTAAAGTATCTGGGCACTTATATCCCTACAAATCTAGCACGTGTATTCGAACTGAACTTCCCACCATTGTTATCTAAAACCCAAGAGTTCCTAGATCCTTGGAATAAAGGCTTACACTCATGGTTTGGCAGAATCAATCTGATGAAGATGTCTATATTACCTAAATTTCTTTATTTATTCCAAGCCTTACCAATTAAGATCCCCCTTGCCTACTTTAAACAGGTTAACTCGCTCTTTGTTAAATTTGTTTGGGCCCATAAGAAATCACGTCTTCCTTTCCATTTATTGTCACTGCCCAAACAATCCGGCGGTCTAGCCCTTCCAGACGTTCGGAAATACTATCAAGCGACTCACTTGAGTAGGATCTTAGACTGGTGCCGCCATAGTAAATCCAAACTATGGGTCCAGATAGAACAAGCTCAGACATATATTTTGTTATCAGGGACCCTGTGGTGTTATGATCACCTCCAGATGCCACTGAAAAAACACCCTATAATAGGCGCAAAGCTTTATGTAGGATCTTATGTTAGTAAACAACTTTCTTTTTTTTCGTCAGACTCCCCATTATTTCCTATTTTGGGAAATTCGGGTTTCTCCCCTGGTCATTGTTCTAATACATTTGGAACTTTACGACAATTGGGTAGAACTCGAGCGTGCCATTTTCTAATAGATGGCAGATGGCCCTTTATAGAGGAATTGATGGCGGAGCCAGGCTTCTTTAGATTGCCCTTCTGGCCGGCACTACAACTATAATAAGGGGTCCATATAGTGAGCTTGGTGTTGAGTTATTCACTTTACAGTCAACAAAGAAGACAAGGGGGCACTCTTTAAGTGTAGAGGAAAAGAGATTTCATCTCCAAATATGGAAAGGTTTCTTCACAGTAAGAGCTGTGAAAATGTGGAATAGACTCCCTGCAGAGGTGGTTCTGGCCAGCTCAGTAGATTGCTTTAAGAAAGGCCTGGATACTTTCCTAAATGTACACAATATAACTGGGTACTGACATTTATAGGTAAAGTTGATCCGGTTAAAATCCGATTGCCTCTCGGGGGATCAGGAAGGAATTTTTCCCCCTGCTTAAGCAAATTGCATCATGCTCTGCTGGGGTTTTTTGCCTTCCTCTGGATCAACTGTGGGTATAGAATGGGGTATATGGGATTGTATGATATTATTTTTTTTTATTATTTGTGGTTGAACTGGATGGACTTGTGTCTTTTTTCAACCTGACTAACTATGTAACTATGTAACTGCAACATTTTCTTGACACCATGCCTGATCCAATGTGCTTTGTTCATCCTCTGACACCTTGCCTGATCCAATGTGCTTGGTTCGTCCTCTGACACCTTGCCTGATCCAATGTGCTTTGTTCATCCTCTGACACCTTGCCTGATCCAATGTGCTTTGTTCGTACTCTGACACCTTGCCTGATCCAATGTGCTTTGTTCGTCCTCTGACACCTTGCCTGATCCAATGTGCTTTGTTCGTCCTCTGACACCTTGCCTGATCCAATGTGCTTTGTTCGTCCTCTGACACCTTGCCTGATCCAATGTGCTTTGTTCGTCCTCTGACACCTTGCCTGATCCAATGTGCTTTGTTCGTCCTCTGACACCTTGCCTGATCCAATGTGCTTTGTTCGTCCTCTGACACCTTGCCTGATTCAATGTGCTTTATTGGTCCTCTGACACCTTGCCTGATCCAATGTGCTTTGTTCGTCCTCTGACAAAGTTAGAGGAATACTGCTCTGAGGAAGGTGCCATGACACAGATACTCTAAAATGTACTCTTTATTAAATTGTCCAGCGGCTCCGCCACATCTGCTGTTCTTAGATAAGTGGGAACAAGACCTTCAGCGGAGATTCACTTCTGCTCAAATACAACACATGTTAAGATTTGCTTTAAAGTCCTCAGTTTGTACGAAAATTCAAGAATCCAACTATAAAATTATGAGGAGATGGTATCTTACCCCTCACCTCCTACATCGGTATTATCCTGATACTACTGACCGCCGTTGGAGATGTTTGGCGGGTAGAGCAACTCACATATTTTTGTCTTGCCCTAAATTGTTAAAGGTGTTTTTTCACCTTAATGAATAGGATGCATTAAGGTGAAAATTTTTTTTTTTAAATATGTGTTTGATAAACAAATGCGCAAATATTGTATGACATAAGAAATCGCAATTACAGACATTTTTCTCTCCGGGGTCTCTGCTTTCAGAAAATATATACTTTGGGGGGGGGGGGGGGGGTTACATATTTAAACATGTGTGCAGAAATGAAAACATTGTCCCAGTAGAGAAGTGGTTAAATGTCATGTGAGGGCAGTGGAGGAACGCTGCACTGTGTTTATGTGGTGAGTCCCGGAAGTCTTGCAGCATACACATGATGACACAGAGGTGTTGTGAAATGAGAGCGTGCTGACACAAGGAGGAAGGGGAGGGGCCAGCCGTGTAAGGGAAGTGGAATGATAGAGGCGGAGTGATGTTTGTTGTACCTGTCTGGGGAGAGCGGTGACAGGACGGAGATCGGAGCTAGCACTGGGTGGTGGAGGGGGGAGATAACCGGGCAACGAACAACACAGCGCCCCCTGTGTGTGGAGCCCCCCCCTCCCCTTATGCCGGCTTGTGTGTGGTGATCGGGCCAGGAAGGGTGACAACCCTCGGCCAGCTATTGTGTGAGGATGTCCGGCTGGGTGTATGTGTGCTGCCTCCTGTACTGTGCTGTATGGCCGGGCTACTCCGCACACTCTCTGGAATGGTTCACCGCCCTGGTCCGTACGGAATACACCGAGCCTCTCACTAACAGCACGGTACACGGCTCCACCGAGAGCGGCCGCTATGGGGACAGCTCCCCCAAGGAGAGCGTACAGGGGCTGGTGGGTTTCCCTCGGGAGCCGGGCCATGTGGAGGGCTGCCACCCCGACACCCACTACGTAGTGCCCGGTATGAGCCCCCGGGCCATGGAGGAGGGCGAGCCTTGGATAGCGCTGGTAGCCCGGGGAGGGTGTACCTTCAAGGACAAGGTAGTGAACGCTGCCCGCAGGAAGGCATCGGCTGTGGTCATCTACAACGAGGCCAAGAGCGGCAATGCCACCGTGCCCATGGCACATCTAGGTAAGACATGGCACACCTAGGTAAGACATGGCGCCCCCTGTCTGTCAGGGGGGTCTGACCTGTGTATGGACACACACATTGTTCGCTTTTATATATACCCATAACATTCTGACAGCTAGTCAATAACATTGATTGTCTCATTACAATGACATCTCGAGGGGGGAGGGGGCAACAAGTGAACACGTTGTCCCTGAAGTTGGAAGCTGAAGCCCTAAAAATGGACATGCATAGGGATTTGAGTGACTTGGACAAGGGCCAGATTGTAATGGTTAGATGTCATGGCAACTCCAAAACTGCAGCTCTTGTGGGATGTTCCTGGTCTGCAGTGGTCAGGACTGACCAAAAGTGGTCCAAGGAAGAACAACCGACAACAGGGTCAAGGGAAGCCAAGGCAGATGGGGAACAAAGGCTGGCATGTGTAGTTCAATCCAATAGAACATTGGTCACCAAACTGCGGCCCATTGCTTGCTTTTATCCAGCTCTTGAGGTATTATTCCCCACCGTCAGCAACCAATCCAATGATGTTGCACTATTCCTCCCATTGATATCAACAATGGGGCACTATTCCTTCCACTGACACCAACAATGGGGCACTACTGATACCACTGATGGGCTATTATTAATCCCATTGACATTAATGATGGTGCACAATTCCCCCCCTCCCCCCATTGATGCCACCAATGGAGCACTTTTAATCCCATTAATACCAACGGTGGGTGGCATTCCATCTCCCTGTTCAAGTCTATGGGCATTCCATTCTGTCATTCCTTTTAGTATCTCCCCGGAGGGGAAACATTACTAACACTGATACAAATGATGGCACACTATTACTCCCACTGATACCAACAATGGGTCACTATTACTCCCACTGACGCCAGGACTTTTTCTACTGAATGAATGAATGAATAATTTGTATAGCGCTACAATGCGAACTGAATCGCCTCAAGGCGCTGTATTTGTGCTTTGTTGTCAAGCTTCTTAGAAGAGGTAGGTCTTGAGTTTTTTCCTGAAGGCCTGGTGGTTTTCTTCCATGCGGATATCGTTCGGTAGAGCGTTCCACCTATTATATTGGCCACAGTCCAGTCCTCCTAAAGTTTGAAGGACAGTAAACTAGCCCTTTGTTTAGAAAGCTTGGACCCCCAGCGGTGCTCCTGGCCCTTCTTCTCGAGTGCCCCCACGGAGACTCACATTCCCTGGGGGCACTCTCCTGCGTACTGCTGCTGTGTCCATTGACACAGACAGCAGGACTCAGCCCCACCCCCTCGGCTCCCATGTCACTGGCTTTGATTGACAGCAGTGGGAGCCAATGCGCCTGCTATCAATCCAGCCAATGAGGACCCGAGACAGCGGCTGGAGCTGCTCTGCTAGTCCCAGTCGCTGGAACAATCGGGTTCAGGTAAGTAAAAGGGGGGGGGGGGGCTCTGGGGAGCTGCTGCACTACAAAAGGTTTTTCACCCTAATGCATTAAGGTGAAAAACCAAGGGTTTACAACCCCTTTAAGGTTTCTTGGCAACTCAATGTTTCGGCTCCCCAATTTTATATAGGATTAAGGTCTGGAGACTGGCTAGGCCACTCCATGACTTTAATGGGCTTCTTCTTGAGCCACTCTTCTGTTGCCTTGGCGGTATGTTTTGGGTCATTGAAATGCTGGAAGATCCATCTTCAGTGTTCTGGCTGAGGGAAGAAGGTTTTACAATACATGGCCCCGTCCATTGGTACCTCAATTCTGCAAAGTTGGTCTGTACCTTTTTAGCAGAGAAACGGCCCCAAATCATATTTCCACCTCCGTGCTTGACTGTAGAAATTGTGTTCTTAGGGTCATAGTTGATATTTTTCTGACTCCAAACACGGCGAGTCGAGTTAATGCCAAAGAGCTCAATTTTGGGCTCATCTGACAACACCACTTTCTCCCAATCCTTCTCTGAATCATTTAGATGTTCAATGACAAACCTCAGACAGGCCTCTACATGTGCCTTCTTGAGGAGGGGGACCTTGCGGGCACTTCAGGATTTCAGTCCAAGGGAACGTATTGTTTTACCAATGGTTTGTTTGGTGACTGTGGTCCCAACTGCCCTTGAGATCATTCACAAGCTTCTCCCACGTAGTTCTGGACTGATCCCTCACTCTTCTCATGATCATCTTTACCCCATGAGGCAAAATCTTGAAGCTCCAGACCAAGGGCGATTAGTTATTTTGTATTTCTTCCATTTGCGAATAATCGCTCCTTCTCTCCAAGCTTCTTGGTAATGGTCTTGTAGCCCATTTAGAGTTGCCACCTCATCCCTTTAAACCAAAACACCTTTGAATTACACAGGTTCTGAAGCTAAGTAAATGCAGATAAGGCACCAAGTGAGTTTATTTACCACCTTAATCAGCCACAGAACCTGTGTAATTAATATGTGTTTGGGTTTAAAGGGATGAGGTGGCGACCATAAGCCCATTCCAGCCTTGTGCAGGTCTACAATCTTGTCCTGACATCTTTTGACAGCTCTTTGGTCTTGCCCATGATGGTGAGGTTTGAATGGAAGACAGACATTCTGTGGACAGGTGTCTTTTATACACATAACAAGTTGTCGTTAGGAGCACCACCTTAAATTGACAGGACTAATCTTTGGGAGCCAGAATTATTGTTGCTTGGTAGGGGATACAATATTTGTTACTCGCTGAACAACAACTCAATTTCTAACATTTGTATCGTGTTTTTTTATTTATTTATTTTTCCTAGATTTTTGGTGGATATTCTGTCTCTATCATTTAAAATACACCTATGATAACAATTATAGACCCTTCATTACTTTGTAAGTGGGCAAACTTACAAAATATGCAGGGGATCAAAGAATTATTTTCCCTACATACTAGGGACAGTTTAGATGGGAGCAAATTGACCTATCAGCATGTCTTTGGAGTGTAGGAAGAAACAGGAGTACCCAGAGGAAACCCACACAGGCACTGGGAGAACATGCAAACGCCAGGCAGGTAGTTCTGTGGTTGTCCATGTATTGTGTGTGTGTGTGTGTGTGTGTGTGTGTGTGTATAATACAGGTGGCTGGACACACTCACACACGCTAGAAATAAAAAGTACACAGGATTTAAATGCACGGTGGGATACACCAATGAGTTTACATCTGACCACACACTAAACTACTTTAGGCTAGGTTCACTCTAGCCCATACATTGACAAGTGTTCCGCAGTGGATCTCTTTTCAGTGTGCAACAATTACAATGGGGCTAATGTGTTTGGCTCATGGTTGCAGTGCAGCCCCATTGATTTTAATGGCCAAGTTTGACAGGTTGGTAAAGTGGCTGTAAAGGCTAAAACTGGATTTCTTTAATGTATTCTCTGCATTGAGGTAAAAAAAGCTTCTACAAGCAGCTACTCCCCCCCCCCCAAATACTAACCTGAGCATGATCTTGATCCCGCCTTGTGACCAGGAGCATGACTGTGTGCATCAATAGACATACACAGCCTGGCCTGGAACCGATCCCCCCCCCCCCCGCATCTGCTGCTATGCTATGGGGGCAGACACAGAAGAGGAGGAGCCAAGATCTCCAGCGAGAGGCCTCAGAAAAGAAGGCTCGGGGCTGCTCTGTGCTAAACCATTGCACAGAACAGGTAAGTATTAGCCTCTTATTTTTTTTTTTTTTTTTTTAAAGCCTTTACAATCACTTAGTGGGACCAGCTTCTGATCATGAGACGGTCACATGATCACAGATATTTCACACACCCTGAGCATTTAGAACCATTTAAAGGGACGCTGGGCAGGAAGGGGTTAAGAAGATTACATTATCCACACAACCCAGAATCTGTTGAATGATCAGCATGCACATTACAATTTGATGTTACAATATTTTACATCTACCAACAAGCATGTAGAGCAAGTAGACTATGTGGGCCGTTGAGGTAAGAGGCGGGACTATACTCAGATCAGATTTTGGCCGTTTCCTGCTGATTTAACTAACATTTGATCCACCCAGCTTGACAGACTTCGATGTGAAGATTGAAGGCGCTGGGCAGATAATTGTAGCTTGGGCAGTGATGCAGCCAGTCAGTTGCAATGACTGTTGGGGTACTCTGACAGCTGCATATATTTGCTGTCAGAATACAGTGGCCACAGTAGGAGATTAGTCCACCTGTGCCGTTTGTCTGGGATTGGGGTGACCGAAAAATCTTCCTCCATCCATGCTTATCAGATCGTTATCAGTGCTATAGAAGGAAGCTTTTGCATTGAGCTCATAAAAGTGATCCAGGTACTGGAGGGGTGGAGATACGTTGTACCCAAGCTGGCCGTCCCTCTGTGCATTGTAGGTGGGTAGTGTTAGTCATCCCTAGGTTATTAGACAAGATCTGGTCTTGCCAGATTTTGTTTTAACTTTTTGTAGAGTGTTCCGTGACACTTTAGAGATACATTGCGGTGTGAGACTTTTCACAGACCTTAGTGGAAGTTGGCTCAAAGTACTGAGTAATTGTGTTGCAATAGTGTCCCCTGCATACTTAACGTGTGTGTTTTGTAGTCTCTGCTGTATACCTGATATACAGGGCACAGTACTGGTCTTCACTTGTACCCTTTGTTCATACTAATAGATAAATCTGGGATTAAGAAGAGAGACTAGCAAGCAGGATGTAAATTCCAGATTTGTCAAAGCTCATGTGTATACTAATAACATGATTGATATTATTAGTAATGTCAGATGTGTGTGTTGTTTTGAAGTAGTGTTTACAATGAATGGCTTATAGGCAGGTTATATGGAAGCTTTTACTTTTATGGCTTTCAGTTAAAATCGCCTCCTTGTTTTTAAGGCTATACTCCAGGTATGATCTTCATTGCATAGTTACATTGGTCCAGCTTAGATGTACAGTAATGTAAGTATTTATTCATATGCCATGCCTGTGGTACCACTGGAAGCGGAGAATCCGCATAGAAGTTGTCCCTACTACAGTAATCATCTTGGTCTTCCAGGTCCTGTACTAGAAGCAATCTCTGATTTGGGTGAGGTGGATATTGGGACATCATTGCCGATCCACCTCTTCCAATCAGAGAATGCCTTCCATTAATGGAAGAAAATATATAAGGCGTTATATAAATGTTGCCTGCGCCAAGTAAGTGGCTCCCTGTGGTTACCATGCAGCAGGGAAGCTGCTTGATCTAGAACTTGGAAGAAAGGGCCATCGCTGTATTAGTGGTCATTACTACTACGGAGCATGCAAGGGAGTGATGTCATTGCCGGCTTGGCCATTCATATAACCGAAGCCTGTGAACCCAAAGGAGTAATGGAAGCACCTTCAGCGGTGACATTGGAGGAATCCTAAATAGTAATTAGCAGCTGCAGCCAGCTGATTGAGAAAAATGCTCCAACAAGCCTGTTTGACAAACGTCAATTTATCAATCAACTTCTGTTGAACTGGCATGGTCACACACAAAGTTTAATTTGACTGGTCCCTGTTAAGCTGGGCAAATTTGAATCCAACTGTGGCCAGCTTTAGGCCCCTTTCACACTGGGGCGGTGGGGGTGTTGGCTGTTCGGCCGCTAGCAGGGCAGTTTTAACCCCTGTTAGTGGGCGAAAAAGGGTTAAAACTGCCCGCAAATTGCCGCTGCATCGGCGCTATAGCCGCGCTGTCCCATTGATTTTCAATGGGTAGGAGCGGTGAATACACCGCTCCTTCACTGCTCCAAAGATGCTGCTAGCAGGACTTTTTTTTACCGTCGTGCTAGCGCACCGCTCCAGTGTGACTTCGGCTTACACACGAGTGAAAGGAGCCGCTTTTTCAGGCGCTATTTTTAGCGCTATAGCGCCTGAAAAATGCCTGTGTGAAAGGGGCCTTAAAATCCAAAACTAGCTGGAGGAGCCTGGTATTGCATCTTCAATCCACCAATCTTGTTTCTAATGCTTTTCAGGCTCTCTTGCAAAAAATAATAAATGCAATAGATTTTTTTTTTTTTTTCAGCAAAAATGTGTGCATTTGTTTGTCAAAGATGGAGTTGGCTTTGAACTCTTCCTTCCGTCCGATAGTACGCATATATGCAACCCCACTGAACTGGGCTTTTTTTTTTTTTCCTGGGGCCGGTTATATGTGTATCTGTCTTTGTGCTGGGAGCGTGCTGCACAGAGACTGGGAGCCCGGTCCCATACTGACAATCAGGACCCAAAACTCCTGGTTCTTGGTCACCTGATTGCAGTGATAGCCAATGAAAGGCTATCGCAGTGATCAGTCTCTGTAAAGCCTGCCCATGTGCTTTCGCTCTCTCTGATTGGAGGAGAGAGGAATATTGTGTCTCTCCCCGCAGGGAGAAAAATCAACAAAAATGCAAAAAATACCTAGATCAAGGTTTGATCTACGTTAGTGTTTGGGTCAAAGGTCATGGCCAGTATATTTTGGGCGGGATTATTTTTTTAATTTCGTGTCTGTGTGTTTTTAGGTAGGATAAAAAAAAAAGCAAAATGCGTATTGTTTCTGGGCTGTACTAAAGGTACAGACAACAACAAACCTACACATGTGGTATTTGGGGGGTTCTCTGTTGGTAGGTTATGGTAGTAGCAAGAAATATATACAACTACATTTATAAAATTATTATTATTTTAACTACTTTGGGTCAGTTTTCCTTTTTGATAATGCACCAAAAAAAAAAAAAAAAAACGCATATAGATATCCAATACCATTAACCACCAAATGAACGCCCAATTTGTCCTGAATAAAACAAGGTATGATTCGCCTGGGTGCACAAATTTTAGTTGAGGTGATCTGTACGGTTTTATTGACACATGTCAAATTTGTAAAATTGTGCTGTGCTTGGGCATTAACATTTGTTTTACCCTTAGGCATGAAGGGGCAAAGCATGATGCACCTCTGCATTGTATTTTTTGAAGCTATGATAGTGTTTTGTTTATACCCTGTTTCCCCTAAAATAAGACCTAGCGTGACTGCTAACTCCAAATGAGGAACCTCCAAACGGTTCTACGGTGTTAGTGCTATGTAAGAATAACCGTTTAGGAAAAAGGTCCTATACAAAATGGGGAATGTTTGTGTTCTTTAGGAAAAAAAGTAGCGTACTTGTTGAACTCTGGTCAGATGGCTGGCTGTGAACCAAGAGACTATTTGTCTGTGGTTTCTAGGACTTTAGTATCCTGCATTTAAAATACTTTTTCTGGCTGAGGCACAGGTTAAATACAACTACGTAATGAAGTTGCTTAAAGTGGTTGTATCCTCCGCTTTGACTTTTTTTATTTATTTATTTTTAACCTAAGCATAAGGCTTGCCTGTAGGTAAAATGAATATCTCCTAAACCTGCACGGTTAAGGAGATATTTGCCCTGCATGCAAACCGCTGACATCAGCGGCGCATGAGCTCTTAAGATCTGGCGGATCATGGCAGAAATTCAGACCCCCTTTGCGGGGATGGAAGACTCCCGCGCATGCATGGGGGGGTGACGTCATCACGGCTCAACCACTGTAAGTGGCTAACCCAGAAGAAACGCTGAGGGAACATGGGAGCTTTGTTCTAAGGTAAGTATTTCATAATGAGCTAGTATGCGATGCATACTAGCTCATTATGCCTTTGCCTTGCAGGTGTGTTTTTGTAAGGGCTTACAACCGCTTTAACAAAATGTAAGCTAGACTAGAAAATCGAGTGACACCAGAGGCTGGTCATTGTGTGTGGCAATCATTTCTTCACCCTGTTTATATATTCTGTTGGCTGGACCTTCTCCATAGAAAACAAAACTGCATATATGAATATGTGTGTGTTGCATATATATAGATTTGTTTGTCGTTTTTTTTTGCCATAATTAGGAGGTCTGTCAAGTTGGTCTTGCAAAGCCATAATTTATGCTCTGCAGGCTGGAAACAAGAATGCTGTTTTGTATTGCTCCATTGTGTTTCTGTAATTTTTGTTGCCAAGAGACTTTTCACATTTGTGCAGTTTTAGAATGTCATGCATTTAACACTAGTAAAATGACAGGAGGCGATGGGGTTAGTTCACAGGGCTGCGCTTAAAGCGGGATTCCACCCTAAAGTGGAACTTCCGCTTTTCGGAACCCCCCCCCCCCCCCCCCCCTCCCGTGTCACATTTGGCACCTTTCAGGGGGGAGGGGGTGCAGATGCCTGTCTAAGACAGGTATCTGAGATATTTGCCCTGCCCTTCATTTGGAGAGGCCTTGTTGAGTCCTCTCCAAATGAAGCATTTCATGGTTGTGGCCAAAAAACGAAATTTTGGTCTCATCACTCCAAGTGACTTTGTGCCAAAAGGTTTGAGGCTTGTCTCTGTGCTGTTTGGCGTATTGTAAGCTGGATACTTTGTGGCATTTGCAGAGTAATGGCTTTCTTCTGGCGACTCGACCATGCAGCCCATCTTTCTTCAAGTGCCTCCTTATTGTGCATCTTGAAACAGCCACACCACATGTTTTCAGAGAGTCCTGTATTTCAACTGAAGTTATTTGTGGGTTTTTCTTTGCATCCTGAACAATTTTCCTGGCAGTTGTGGCAGAAATTTTAGTTGGTCTATCTGACCGTGGTTTGGTTTCAACAGAACCCCTAATTTTCCACTTCTTGATTTAGAGTTTGAACACTGCTGATTGGCATTCTCAATTCCTTGGATATCTTTTTATATCCCTTTTCCTGTTTTATACAGTTCAACTACCTTTTCCCGCAGATCATTTGACAATTCTTTTGCTTTCCCCGTGACTCAGAATCCAGAAATGTCAGTGCAGCACTGAATGAAAGATGCAAGGGTCTGTCGGGAGTCCAGAAACTCATTGACCTTTTATACACACACTAATTACAAGAAAACAGATCACAGGTGAGGATGGGTTACCTTTTGGCCGGGTTCACACTGGTACGACAAACTCTCCTACATTGGGAGCTCATGTCGCATGACGTGTGAAATTCAAGGTTTCCCTATGGAAGCCGTCTTAACTGGTCCGACACAAGTCGGTCCACTTTGAAAATTCTCCCTGCACTACTTTGGTCTGACTTTGATCCTACTTCAGCCCATTGAATATCACTGAAGTTGGATCGCCATCTTGACTGATCCGACTTTGGCATGTGACTTGTGCTCTGATCTTAAAGGGGAACTCTACGGCAACAAAAAAAAAAACGGCATGGGTTCCCACTCCAAGAGCATACCAGGCCCTTCGGTCTGGTATGGATTTTAAGGGGAACCCCTACTCCCAAAAATCCATACCAGACCCTTATCCGAGCACACAGCCTGACAGGTCAGGAAAGGGCGTAGGGACGAGAAAGTGGCCCCCCTCCTGAACTGTACCAGGCTGCATGCCTTCAACATGGGGGGTGGGTGCTTTGGGGCACCCCAAAGCACCTTGTCTCCATGTTGATGAGGACAAGGGCCTCTTTTAGAGTTGCACAATTAATCGTTTAAAAAAAATTGTGATCTCGATTCAACCCCTTTGACAATCTCTATTGCAGAGTTTGACAATTCTTTCATATAACAAGTAGAGAGACTTCTCTGCTCACTCAGCTGTCAAAAGAAAACATCTGGGCAGTCTGCTAAATTTAACATGAAACATTGTAACTAATTCTTCTTTCTCAGATCAAAGGGAGAAACTTCTGTGTGGAAAAAAAATCCAGGCAGTCTGCCAAGTTTTTAAACAAGTGTAAATGCAGGAAGATTAACCACTTAAAGTCTAAATCTTTATATATATATATATATATTTTATTTTAGCAGAGACCCTAGGGAATAAAACGTCAATTGCCTGCAATATTTTATGTCGCACTGTATTTGCCCAGCAGTCTTTTTCAAATGCATTTTTTTGGGAAAAAATACACTTCAATGAAAAAAAAAAAAAAAAAACGAAACATGATGTTACGCCGCGAGAATCGTGATCTATCTTCTAAGCAAAAAAATCTTGATTCTCATTTTAGCCAGAATCATGCAGCTCTATCTGTCAACCCTGGCCGTTGGTCGTCGGGGGGGCCCCCAGTTCCGTGCCCCCCACCCTATGAATGAGTATGGGGTACGTTGTACCCCTACCCATTCACCTGGAAACAAAGTGTCAAAAATAAAACGCAGTACACAGGTTTTTAAAGTAATTTATTAAGGCAGCCCTGTCATCGCTTCCAATCTCTTCTCCGCTCTCCTCTGATGTCTTGTCTTATAGCCCTCTCAGGTTCTTCTCCCTCTGTCCGCTGTTTTCTCTGCTATCTTCTCGCTCTTTTGCTGGTTCTTCTCCGCTGTGTTCTCCCTCTGTTCTTCTTCCGATGTTGACTTAATACTCTCTTCCGCTCTAATGCTGGGTGCGCCACTACTTATATTGGCATGGAGCGGTGTCACCAGAGGCCCGCCCCTTATGACATCACCGCTTGGGGCATGATGGGCCAATATAAGTAGTGGCACATTGCGCACCCAGCATTAGAGTGTGAGAGAGTGTTGAGTCAACATCGGAAGAAGGACAGAAGGAGAACACAGCGGAGAAGATCCAGCAAAAGAGCGAGAAGATAGCGGAGAAGAATCGGAGAGGGCTAGAAGACATCAGCGGAGAGTGGAGAAGACCCGGAGAGGGGAGAAGAACTGGCAGAAGACATCAGCAGAGGAGGCAGAAGAGTCGGAGAGGGGATCAGAAATCGGAAGAAACGATGGAGCGGCCTTAATTACTTTAAAAATGTGTGTACCCCAAACCCATTCACATAGGGTGGGGGGGAGGTGGGATCTGGGGGCCCCCTTTAAAAAGCTCCCCGCCCGCAGACCCCGACAACCAATGGCCAGGGTTGTCAGAGGCCCTTGTCCTTATCAACATGGGGACAAGGTGCTTTGGGGTGGGGGGCGGAGTTCCCCCCTAAAGATTCATACATACCAGACACAGTGCCTGGTATTGTCGGGGATCAAAGTTGGATCCATGTTCATTGAAGTCGGACTTCAAGTCACAGGACAAAGTTGAATCCAAAGTGGTACGATTGTCGTGTCATACCAGTGTCTTAATAGCCATTCAATCCCCTTTTGTGTCAACTTGTGTGCATGTTATCAGGCCAAAATCACCAGGGTATGTAAACTTTTTTGATCAGGGTCATTTGGGTAGTTTCTGTTGTCATTATGATATAAAAAGTGTAAACACAGTTGATTGCTAATAAATGGCTTCAGCCAAACACCTAACCATGAGTAAAAGGAAAAGTTTATTGTATTATATTCTCTGAAAAATGGCCAAGAAATCATAAATTCTGCCAAGGTATGTAAATTTATGAGCACCTGTGTGTGTGTGTGTCTGTGTGTGTGTGTGTCTGTATCTGTCTGTGTGTGTGTGTGTCTGTGTGTGTGTGTCTGTGTGTGTCTGTGTGTCTGTCTCTGTCTGTGTGTGTCTGTGTGTGTGTCTGTCTGTGTGTCACACCAGGGAGATGCCTAGCAACAAGTGACACTGATCTCTGCTCCCTGTGATTGGAGCAGAGATTGGTGATCTGTAAAACACAGCCACGCCCCTAGGACACACTTAACCCCTACACTGCCACCTCCTGGTTAACCCCTTCACTGCCAGTGTCATTTACACAGGAATCAGTGCATTTGTATAGCACTGATTGCTGTATAAATGACAATGGTCCCAAAAATGTCCGATGTGTCCGCCATAATGTCGCAGCCACAAAAAAAAAATCGCTGATCGCCGCCATTACTAGTAAAAAAAGAAAGCTATATTTGTGGGGAAAAAAGAACGTAAATTTTTGTTTGGGAGCCATGTCGCACGACCACGCACTTTTCAGTTAAAGCGAGGCAGTGCCGAATCGCAAAAAGTGCTCTGGTCTTAAGCCAGCAAAATGGTGCGGTCTGAAAGTGCTTAAAAAAAAAAAAAAACTTAGCCCAATTTTTTTTGTATAATGTGAAAGATGTTACACCGTGTAAATAGATGCGTACGTCATTCTTTAAAATTGAGTGGAATGGCGACAAACTACGGTACTTAAAAATCTCCATAGGTGACACTTTAGAAATTTCTACAGGTTACCAGTTTAGAGTTACAGAGGTCCTGCGCTAGAATTATCGCACTTGCTCGATCGTGGCGACACCTCACGTGTGGTTTGAACACTGTTTACATATGCGGGCTCGACTTGCGTATGTGTTTGCTTCTGACCGTGAGCATGGAGGAATGGGGCGCTTTAAAAATGTCTATTTATTTTACACTGTCCCTTCATTATTTTTTTTTTTTTTATCACTTTTTTTTTTTTTATTTCTATTACAAGAAATGTAAACATCCCTTTGTAATAGAAATAAGCATGACAGATCCTCTTCAATGAGGATATCTTCTTTTACCCTTAAAAGCACAAAAAAAAAGAGAGAAATTTTAGATTTTAAGAAAAATAAAAATCCTGTTACCCGAGGACTGGAAGTGACATTAAAGGTTGTTTCGGTCCTCCAAGGACATAGAGCTGGGTGGGAGCTATCGACTTCTGGCCATCCACACGGATTGGTTCTGTGCTTACCAACAGCTCCGGTAAGTACAGAATTGACTGGAAAGGGAAGGGGGGGTGTCACCCAGAGCCGAGTATGGCATTGCAACAGAAGTCCACCCTGCTAACATTTTATGTTGGGTGGCAGGGGAGGCCTCGATTGGCTGCATTTTAGTGCAGATAGTACAGATGCACTTTAGTGTTAATTTCAGTTTTCTCACTGTGCTTACTTTTGTTTTCCTGTATATGTCTTAAAGATTTTTTAATAAAGTTGCTCTTGGAATGTGTTTGTCCACAAGGGAGATGGCAAACAAAGCAGTTTGGAAACGAACAAAAGAAAAGCGGTAAGGAAACATCTGTGTCATAGTTCCTTGACCTGAATTCATGGATGTAGACAGGATAAAATGCTAAATGCCTTCATCCAAAAATGAGTCCTTTGTTTTCTAGCTGTACATTGGCTAGTCTCAGACTGATGGAGGTCTGCTTGGGGCAGGCCAGTTTACAGGGAGAGCTGGCCTGGTCCCTGTACATGCAATAGCTTCCATGGAGTTAATAATTCTAGGCATCCAGGGTAGGTAAGGACAGGTCAAACAACCTTCATGTCTTGGTCCTGACTGAGGCTGGTGAAATAGTGTGTCCCACACTTGGGGTCGCCTGATTATCGGAGTGGCCAATTTATTATGACCGATATTCGAGGATTTTCGAAGTATCGATATCGGTCAGAAACAACGATTTATTACTGACATTCTCCCCCTGCCGCAGCGGCCATCTTGTTGGGGCCTACTATGTTATCAGCCCAGGTAGAAGAAGCCTCAGGTGGTTTGCAGTGCACTGACTGCAGTCCTAGTGCGTGACACATGCACACAACATCATTAAGTATGTTGCACCATGCGCTTCCACGCATTGGGCCTGCAAACGTCCTGAATCTGACTGATTCCTAGCTTCTTCTACCCAGATAGGGCAAAGGCTCCCTCGCCTTGGACAGTGCACGCCACGGAACGGCGGAACTGTACCAGAGAGGACACGTTAGCCACAGCAGGGTGCACCATGCCAGCCACCCACCCACCCACCCACAGCAGGGTTCCAGCCTGTACAGAATATGGACCTGAAAGGCAGTATCGGCCTTGCAAAAATGATATCGGTTGACCCCTATCCCACACTGTTTCAATTAGTTAAAATTTGCAGTATTAATCCACAAAGGACCAGTTACTTAATAACTTAATAAAAGTGCCAGTCACATGCTGAAAGAGTCAGCTGCTTGGGGCCCCATCTAATCTTTGTCCTGCAGTAAGGTACATAGGTTGGGGTGCTGTGATGCCATTCATGACTGGCACCTGAACACACTGCAGTGCAGAATAAGGCATAGTTCCTTGTGTGTTACACTGCTATAAAATACAAACCACACCTACGTTTTTGTGTCTTGAGGTGCTTTGCTACCCATTCATTTTGAATGTACTGTCTAATATAGCAAGCTGCATCCGGTGTCGGCACATGAATATATGTGCACCGCACCTCACTGCATTGTGGTGTGAATGGGACTTACTAAATTGGTCAGCTAGATATCATTTTTTATTTTCCCTTAACAAACATTTCCAGATTTTATGGATCTCCCTTGCTGGTTTATGCTGTAGCTCAGGGCCAATGCCATATTATCTTGGTAATTTCAGTGTTGTTCAATCTCATTTTTCTTTTTAACTTTGGGGATTGGGCTCCATAAGAAAAAATGCTATTGGGCCCTGTGATTTGAAGTTATCCACCTGACTAAGCCCTTTATTTACAGGTATTTTATTTTTCCTTGTTGGTTAGGTGTAATTGACATCATATACAGTTGGGTAATGTAAAAGGGGGTGGGTGGGCATCATCGGTGGGAGAGGACAAGGCATGCTACATGCACCTTGTGCTCTCAGTTAAGTGTTTGGTTGTGTGTAGCATGCCAAAGGTCTACGACAGATCAAAGGCCCATTCATCCTTAACACTTCCATTTTGGTGTGTTCACGGCATGCATCAGTGTGCCAATACAACCCAACAAAGCTGAAGTTTACCGATCTTGGATCAGCCCTCCAAAGTGCAAGATAAGTGGCAGTGCCCTGCTAAGAAAGGGTTAAAGAATCATACATTTTTACCCAAGAGGGTAAACTAGCCCTGGCTGAGGCTTATGTTGTATAAAGCACAGGGTTAAATCATGGTTATAAATATACTTGTTTTCAACAGTGACAATGGGGTGGTGACCACACACGCCTGCATACTTCTTTCAGGAAACCCAATCTATAATAAATCTGATTGAGGTGTACGACATTGTTTGTTTGAACCTTTTCTTAGTAACCTAAACCAGAAATTATAGCTGCGTGGAGTATCCACATTCTTTATAAGGTAGTTGTCGTTGTGTGTTTTTATTTCAGTAGTTTTCAGTCGTGTTCTCCTGGCAGCTCGTACGGAACCTTAGGGAGGTGGTTGTTTGTGGTGACCTGTATCTGTTATCAGACTGTGCAGTTCACCAGCTAACCATTCTGTCTCTGGAGAATCTGTTCATACGATAGCTAGGATTGGGCTAATGCCGCTGTTTCCTTGTGTCATTGGATTTCAGCTTTGGCTAACAGAACTGGGATCATAGCAGTTTCAGTGTCTGTCTTCGACACCAGTGTCAGGGATTCGTTTACCTGTACGCCTGCATGTGAACTCGATGGCAAATACTACTGTTAAAATATTTATTCACCTGACAGCAGGGATCACAGGGCTTTATCCTGAATTTCAAATTCTCAGCAAGTGTTCTGTATATAAATGACACATGGGATGTGCATATAACGAAACCTCTATAGTTGGGTCTTGCCTTACAGGTAAGATATTCGCCTGTTCTCAGGCTCTCTGTAGCTCAACTGTAGTCTACTTGCATATCCGAGGGACCCCAGATTTTGGTTCAAATCCCAGGACAGTCCTGCAGCAATAATGAAGGAAATGGTATACAGCCCATGGGATTACTGCAGGACTGTCCCAGGATTTGAACCAAATCCTGGTGTCCCATAGACCTACCCTATGTTTCAGTGCTTGAATGCTCTATCCAGCCCCAGTGGTGATATCTGACAGTACAAGAGTGGAGAAAACGTATCCCTACTACCGGTTTCTGGTCATGTAACAATAACTTCTCCTGACTCTGAGTTGCAAGTAAATCCTGGGATCTGCTTTTTTTTTTTTTTTTTTTTTTTTTTTTTTTTTTGCTCTGAGGCACCTTGTTTGCATGGAGAATTGGGAGGGGCTGGGAACTCCTGGTCCTTTTATTGGTCATGTATCATGGAAGTGGTTCACTGTTGGGGGTGGCATAATACATTCTGGTAATGGAATGGTAGTGGGGACCCCTAAAAGAAAATGGGAGTAGAAACCAGGGTTTCATTGGCCAAACTTGGCATACCACATGTGTTGTGAAATTCTAAGATGTGGCACATAGGGCCAATAATACAGATTTGTGCTGCAAGACATACATTGAGCACAGTTCAGACTCCTGGTGCCCAATGTGCAGCCCTTTGGTCCACATACAGCCATATGCAAATACCAGCAGTCAGTAGGGGAAGCATACGTTTGTGACCTAGAAATTTTTTGTAGCATGTCCCCAGTCTCTCTCATGTATTATGTCTTCGGTCTCCAACCACCCCTGTTGCACATCTGCAGTCTCTGATCATCTCCTCCTTTTATGTCTGAAGTCTCTGACTGTCTTCTGTTACATATTAAATATAATGTGCAGTCTTTTGGAGCTGTCAGGGCCCCCCTACACATTTGTAAGATGAAAACCACTGATATAGGCAGACATACATTATTTACCTCACTTGAATATGCAGTCCAAGGTTCGCATCAGATTGGAGATGAGAGTTGAATCAAATATACACAACTTTTCTCAACTAGGGGATGAGTGATTTTAGCCTAAACTGATTTTGCTAGTGGTGACATTTTCACCTGTGTGAAAACTCTTATTAAACTGCTTAGTTGAAAATAGCCTTTCTTTTCTTTTCTTTCTTTCTACACTCCCAAAATATGTGCAAGTAAGATCCAGGATAAAGTCCACAACGAGGGCAGATAGGATCTCTATCGGGAAAGATTATAAACAACCTGGTGTAAAAATTTGACTTGTATCAACTTTATTTTTTGAAAGATATTACCGGTTTAGGACCCTGCTCTAAACCGCCATCCTTATTCAAAGATAGAATTTCACTCTACCAATATTCCCACAACTGTTCAATTTTGGGCAAATCAACAGCAAAGAGAGCACCGTACAGGGTCGAAAGGGGTTTACCCAGATCCCCAGGGGTCAACAGTTCCTCAATGGGATTGGTCTTGAGGCTAGGCAACTGTGGAAATTGGGACCTGACAGTGTGATGAAGCTGGAAATAACGGAACCTCCTCCAACCCGGCAGATGAAACCTTTGAGAAAAGGTCAATAAGGAACCCAAGGGCATAATGTCCTGTAGTGTTTCTTCAATTTTTACAGTTTTTTACTTTTTTTTTTTTTTTTTTCCTCCTAATTTCTTCAGGAACTTTTCATGCAGGCAGGTGAAGGTAATTGTTTTTTGTTATTGCAATTAATGTTTTTTCAATAAAGCTGTGATCTTTTAATTTTCAACCGAGTGATCCACTATGTGACTATCTTTGTAGACTTTGTCTTCATTTGTTATATATAGAGCAGGCAGCCTAACTTCTGGCTTCGTACTACATTGATAAGCACAGAGTGGTGATGGGAAAGATTTGAGAACTAAATGTTCTCATAACAGTCTGAAACCTTGGCTATATTTGGGCAAAGTATACATGAATATTTTTTTTTGAAAATTATTTTTTTATTCCACATTTTTATAATGGCCCCAATATTTTTGAATCCTGCAAATTGGGGTAGCCCTTCTACAGTTGGAGTTCTTGGTAACTTTGGTTAAGTTGTTGAACAAATAATTACTGATTTCATATTTCACATAACAATGTATGCCAAGTCCACTGTCTTAGTGCTGAGTATTTCAAGATTTTCCATAATATTTCCTTGTGGTGAATTCCTTGTCATCCTTCAACCCTTTAAGGTTACTGAAAATTTCAATACATAGTCAAGGTTGTTATTTTCAGCTGCTGATTGATTGCTAGTGGTTAAGCTGTGTTCGTTTTCTATATAATAATAATCCCGGTGAAGACTGAACACATAATTGAGGCACTTAGTCATAAAATCAAACCACTTAATGGTATCGTATTAAGGTCACCCTTCTCTAAATATGAAATAAAAATTGTCAGCAAATGGTCCTAATAGCCCTCCTTTTGCGTTTCGACATATTCAATTGGTGTATGGTCAAGAAGGTGTTCTGCTATGACTTTACTGATGATCTTGGTGGCTGTTCATATCTAGAAAGTATTAAAGAATATCTAAAATCTTCAATTTAAGCATCCACATAAGGGTTTATAGATTCCACACATAAGCATGAATGCTCCAGGAGCTTTATAATGCATGAAAGCCCAGCTCCTGCTAAACTTTTTTTTTTTTTAGTGTATCTGCTGACCAAAACATATTTTCCACTCTAGTGTAAGTAGGCTCTTCCACAATTGTTAATTTCATACTGTATAGTTGTCAATCCTTAGCACCCTTTCGTTCCCTCCACTTAACTGTTGACTGATCCTGCTAGCATGGCTCATTTCTTCTCACTATCTGTAAAGGGCTGACGATGCTGCAAGACTGCTGATCAGATATTTCTCCTTCTGATCAAATTTGGCACTACCTCCCCACAGCACCTGCTCTTTGGACTATATTGTCACATAGACATTGCGCTTCCCCTGATGTATCAGTGTTGTCACAATGGGGAAAACACTGACAACACCTACTACTATGCGATAATTTCAGTTCCTCCCAGCATCCCTTTTGGCTTTTGGGAGATGCAGTTCTAGAAGAGAGGAAAATGCATTCTCTGATGTCTGCCGACAGCTTCACCTGAAAGGCTAAGGTCACGTGGCCTTGAGAAATTTTATATAATTTTTTTTCCTGCATGTTTTGGTGAAATTTCATGGATACGCTGCAGTGCTATCCATGCAGTACAATAATGTTGTCTTGCGGTATCTTTGCTATCCATGTAGTGTGGAAGGCCTAAAACCTATTTGCAGGCGTAAGTGTGGTGGTGCGGCTCTCGTTCTGGGATGACGTCACATGACAGCATCCCAGCACGGCCGCAGCAATGTTGCTAGGACACGGAGCGACCCCGATCCCTGTAAAGAGCCGCATCATCAGTGCCACCGCATCTATGCCCACCAGTTCAGCCTATCAGTACCGCCTCATTAGCACACATCAGTGAAGGTGAAAAATTATTGGTTACAAAATTTACTGACGGAAAAAAGCAAACTTTTTTTTTTTTAAATAAAAAACCCAGCAGTGATTAAATACCACCAAAAGAAAGCTCTATTTGTGTGAAGAAAATTATAAAATATTTGTTTGGGTACAGTGTAGCATGACCGCGCAATTGTCATTGAAAGAGCAACAGCGCTGAAAGCTGAAAAATGGCTTTGGCAGGAAGGGGGTGTAAGTGCCTGGTAGGCAAGTGGTTAAATAAGCTCCTGTACTTCTTTAGTGCAGCTAGAGACTGGACATTGCTCCGACGTGAATGGGACCCATAAAGTGAAATGTAAATCCAATGTTGAGTGCTGATGCACCTCTGGAAGAGCACTTAAAATCAATCAGGGGTGCATGGGGCCTAAAAGTGGTACTAACGGCAAACTAAAAAATGACATGTAATGGAGTCTGTTACTGACATTTTATAGGAGTCTTACCTGTAACTTTTTGTTTTATTTGTTCATCATGCCAATAAGTATGGTTGTGTGTGTTGTGTTTTTTTTTTTTCCTTCCTGCAACAGATCAAGCTGTCCAGCAAATGTGGATGTTAGAGATGAGACAAACCATTTCACACTGGTTGTTTGTGTGTTCTAGCAATGACTGGTGTTTTTACAGTGCAGTAAAACACCGGTCAGCGTACATAGTGTGAATTGACCCTAAAAAGGGTTGGATGGAGTTTGGCTATAATTTGTTGGTCCATCTAACACTACTGAATCCAGACAATGCTGCTGTCCTGGAGTGTCTGTTGCTCCTCCATAGAACGGCAGGCTCACCAGGTGAAAATAAGAGAAATCTAAGGCTCCGTGCACACTGAAGCTCATAAACTGCAGTTTATTGGAGTTTGGGCGTTTTTTTAAAAGCCCATAAACTCCACACTATGTTAGCCTATGTGTCCATGCACACATGGACGTTTTTTAGCTTTAATGAGCAGTGGAGTTTATGGGCTTTTTTCTGAACGCCAGAAATTTGCGTTCAAAGTGCCGTTTTTCACCGCCAAAAAAAGCTAAACGCTCATGAACGCGCGTTAATTAGCGTTCTATTTTTTCAATGCATTGGGGGAGTTTGGAATGCATTGTGGGATTTTTGGAGTGTCCTCTGTGTATTTTTATTAAAAACGCCCATTAACGCTAACGCTAATAAACGCTCATAAACGCTAGTACAAAACGCTGTAAAAAGCAAGTTTTTTTCAACCAGTGTTTTCTGCCAGCAATCTAGCGTCCAGAAAAAGCTTTTTTGAGCTTCAGTGTGCATGGAGCCTAAGAACGGATAACTGATCCAGCCAGCCACCACATCCAACAATTGGTAAGCTGCAATATATCATATTTTTTTTTACCTGTATGTTCCTGGATGGAAGCAGTTATACTAGGATCATAGCTGCAGGTAAAAGTAATCAGACTGGTTATACAGCTGCTTGATCACTTTTACAGGGCTTGGAAGTGCCGCTGTTCATTCCTTGTGATGGCAATAAAGTAAAAAATTTACAAGGGGAAACAAACAGAAAGTTGTGCTGTGGTTTAACCAGCCCCCACCTCTAACATGGCAGCTTGAGGGGGTTAAACGCATGCTTCACTTTGCAGGGCTGCAGAAATTATACCCCCTCTCACAGGACTGCTGCCGTTTTAACAGCCATGTAACCGAGTGCAGTGATTCAGGCTTTACAAGGTTAAGAACTGCTTTTCAGAGGGCATTTGACATGCAGCTGGGAGGCAATATGTTACCTGTGGACTGCCTGTTTTAACCCTTAAAAATCCTCCACCTCTGTGTGCAATGATGCAAACCTGGCCTCAAGTGTAAAACAGGCCGATCTCTGCACAGCTGTCTTTGTGCACCTAAGATATGCCTGAGGGCAGCCTTTATTGCCAAAGGAACCTGGTAAAATAGTACTTTTCATATTTGTGGAAAAGGCACGACTGGACAAATTCTTCATCAGGACCTGGCTCCGATTTTTTTCTATAGCAGTACTAATGGATGGTAATAGACAATAATTTAGATTTAATTTCCCATAATGGCATTTCAGAAGCCAGCTTCATACCATGTTTTTTCAGCTTAGTGTAGTATTCTTAGCCATGGTAAGCAGATGTAAAAGTGAATGTCAAAGAAAAGTAGAACCTTTTTAATTCCCCCAGTGTTGTCTTATTAAAGAATCCCCGCCCAGATGAATAGAAATAAAGGAGCAATCTTTTTTTCTTTTTTTTTTAGCTCTGATCTGTTTTGATGTGCCAATTAAAAGGGGAGAATTGCATGAAAAAAAAGCTTAGCTGCAGAGCTGTAGGGCTGCGTGCTGCTTTTCTCACATTGGCTTTTGTTCCTAGACTATTTTAGAACAGTCTGCACCAAGGAGATTAGAAGGCACAGAAAACAGTGACAACCTTGTGAATACAGTATCTGTAAAACTGGGTGGTACTATTAGAAAATAGTCTAGGCTGTTTACAACAATGCTTTCAATCCTAAAAATAACTGCTAAAATGTATGCAATATGTAGTTTATATAAACATTAAGGTTTATGCTCTAGCTCAGGGATCTCTAAACTATTGCCCTCCAGCTGCTGCGGAACTACAGTACCCATGAGGCATTGTAAAACTCTGACATTCGCAGACATGACTAGGCATTCAGGAGAAAGTAGTTCCTGAACAACTGGAGGGCCATAGCTTGGAGACCCCTGATCTAGCTCATGAGTTGTCAACCTGTGGCCCTCCAGCTGTTGCAAAACTACAAGTTCCATGAGGCATGGCAAGGCTGATAGTTACAAGCATGACTCCCAAAGGCAGAGGGCCACAGGTTGAGCACCCATAATCTAGCTTTTGCCCTCAGTGTTGAAATTCTTTTCAAATTGTTTATTTATAGGAAACAGGAAAAGGCAGATCCAACATTTCACCTCTACGTTGTACAATTGTTCACATAAACGTGAAAGATACATATGTAAGCCAGACTGAAAGTTAGTACTAAGGAAATGACACGGCATTAAAACTTTACTGATATTCTGGAAATAGGGGAGAGTCACACGTAGACAGAGGGGCTTGTGAGAGAAGTTGCGAGCAAGTTCCCCACATGGGTCTGATCAGGGAGTGTAGTTTTTAAAGTACATGGTAGGTCTTGATAACACCAAGGTGCTCCTCGTAATGAAATATCATCTGTTTTGAGCTTGCTGGATTTGCACCCAAAGTTTGTAGAGTGACGGTGCCAATCTACTGAGGAGATTAGCCTGGTAATATTTCATCACGTCAGGCACTGCAAGGCCCCCATATGATTTAGGAAGTGATAATTGGTGTCGGAATACGAGGACATTTATGTGCCCAGATGAACTTGAGGAAAAGGGAATGGACTCTAAAGAAAAGTGAGGGTATGACGATCGGTAGGGCTTGAAAGAGATACTTTTGGTAGAATGCACATCTTGAGGAGGTTACACCTACCAAACCACGAGTTGAAACCTTGATGCAATGCCTCTAGTAGGGAGCATGTTTTGGCCAGTAAGGGGGGGGGGGGGTTTAAGTCAAAAGTGTGGGACAAGTCAGGAGGAACAATCGTCCCCAGGTATTTCAGGGCCGTGTCTGTCCATCGGAACCCAAAGTTCGACATCGGGGTCCGAAGAAGAGGTGGGGGTATCTCAACTCCCATGGCTTCCAACTTGCCAAAATTTTCAAATTGGAAATTTGGCCATATACTTTTAAATTCATTAAGGAGGTTCGGGAGGGACATTACTGGGTTTGTGATGGAAAAGAGCATATCTTCAGCGTATGCCGATATTTTATGTTGTGAGTTCCCCACAGTCCATTCCATGATATCTGGGTTTAAATGGATTTTACACAAAAAAGGTTCTAGAGTGCAAAAGAGAGGGGACAGGGGTCACCCCTGCCTGGTCCCATTGGATCTAGGGAAAGGGTTGGAGAGGATCCCATGGCCAGTTCACCCGATCGAATGCCTTTTCCGCATCGGTCTCTAGAAAGACACTAGGGGTATGGGTCGCTTTAGCCGTGTGTATTAAGTTCAATACTTTTACTGTATTGTCCCGGGCTTCCTAGTTGGAATGAATTCAACCTGATCCAAGTGGACTAATGTTTGCAGGTGGTTTGCAAGTCATGTGGCCAAAATTTTAGTGAAAAGTTTCAAATCAATATTCGGCAATGAGATGGGTCTGTAGCTGCCATTAGAGATGACTGAGATGTGAGCTTTTAAGGTGTCACGAGGTGTCTGACCCGAGCTCATTGAACAGTTTCACAATACGGGGGCCTAATGTTGGGATAAGGAGCTTTATAATATTGTAGGGTGAGGCCAGGGGCTTTTCCCGTTTTGGATGAGCCAATTGCCTGTTGGACCTCCTCCTAGAGTTATGCGGTTCTCTAGCTCATCTCCTATGTCAGAAGGTAGTTGAGGGAGTTTGGATGAGATGATATAGTCAGGTCCATAAATATTGGGACATTGACACAATTGTAATCCTTTTGGCTCTATATACCACCACAATGGATTTGAAATGAACAAGATGCTTTTAACTGCAGACTTTCAGCTTTAATTTGAGGTTATTTACATCCAAATTGGGTGAACGGTGTAGGAAATACAACAGTTTGTATATTTAAGGAAAGGAAGTTTATCCAATCTAAAGTGGGTTTCCTGCAGAAATGCCAAAGCAGCGTGTAGGCGGTCCAGATCATGTAGCGGCATACGTCTCTTGGGATGTTAAGGCCCTTTGCATTAAGTGATAGCATCCATGGTCTTCAGTGGGGGGAAGGAAGGGCACAGGGGTGGGTATAGGGAGAGAAAAAAGAAAAAGGGGGGAGGTGGGTTGGAGAAAGAAAGGGTTAGTTCAGGGAATAGTGTAGAGAGGGAGGTAGATAAAAGGGAGAATAGAGGTGAGAGCCTACAAGGTAGAGGTAGGAAGGAAAGGAAGTCAAGTGGTCTTTTACACCACTCTGGAAACTAAGGAGGCAATGACAAGTTGCAAAGGTGCACTGCACCAAACGTGCGCTGACCTAGTTGGGGGAACGGTTAGACTCAGCCCTCGGAAGAGCCTCCCCAACCCACTCCAGCTACCACAGTAGAAACAAAAACAGGCAAAACAAACAATACATTAAAACATAAATCTTATAGCATAACTAAATTCCCAGCTCCCCACAAGGCCGACTCCTCCTCCCTCTGCGATAGCCCAAGAAGGAGGGAGTCTCCCCCCAATAGAGAGGTAAAGGTCACCCGGTTCATCAACTTTTATCAGCCAATATAAAAGCAAAACCTACAAGAGGGGCCGCTATATAGCCCAGCTGAATTATCAAGCCCAGGGGGGCCTCACCAACCTTGCAAACATATTACCTAAAATTCCCCGGGGGTTAGTTCTTCTGGTGTGTATCCAGCCTATGGAGCTTCCATGGAACAGGGAGAAAAAAAACCCATTCCTCATCATCTACGGAGACGGCCCTTATAGGGTCCAGCAAACCCCCCAACTCCTCCGCTCCAAGGGGGGGGGGGAGACCCCGGGGACACAGCTGCACCCCACAGGGAGTTCATAGCTCAACATCCCGTAAAGCAGTCCAGTGGGTGAGGCTAATAAACAAATCACTGCTAGTTGCATAACTATATTAAAATTCTGCAGGTGGTGAGGATGGAAATAAAATAAAAACAGGTATAATAGCAAGCCCTTAAGGTGCCCAGATCTGTGTGTTGTGTGCAGAGCAGAGAGCACGTGATACCGATGACAGAGCAGTCTGACCAGCGGAGACACTCCACAACCCATGATGCTCCCACCTTCCAAATCAGGAGAATTCAGCTCACTGTATCGCCATCATACGTTCCCTGGGGGGAGACCCGGTAAACAAATCACGTGAATTTCCCGGAGGGAAACCCCTCTAGTAAAGGTCCAGGTTGCAGCGCTCCCTGGGTAAGGGAGGAGAAAATTTCCCAGGCTGACCCGTTATAGGCGGGGGCGTCCCCACTCAACCCCGGTTACTGAAATAGTAAGTCCCCACAAGATCCGACCATCCCCGTCGTCCCACCCCTAAAAAGGGTAAGGGGACCAAGGGGCACAACCTCACCCCGCATGTAGCCTACAACCCCACATTCCCCGATCCCCCCACTTCATCCCACAACATTGCCCCAACAGTGGGGCTAATATACACATTTGTAAAGCTATGTAAATCTTTATCTACAGTCTCTATGGCATGAAAATAGAGGTACATATGGAGCATAAACGATGATGCATGATATCTGCAGTTAAGGGTGAGTGCAGCAGTCAGACCATGGGGGGGGGGGGCACAGCAGGGCGGCCATGCATGTATATACTCAGTCCACTGCACAACTAGATACGAAAAAGAGGAAATGGGGTTGGGACTTTATATGAGGCAATAGCTACGATTTACCTCCATCCCCGATAATTTGGAATAAAAAGAGAGATTTGGGACTTTATATGTGGCACACTGCTACATCACATAATTCAGCTAGGGGACTGAGGATAAGGACCCACTTCAACAGACACCCGGTGGAGGACCCACAGTGTTAATTCTCCAGGTACTTGTGGGGATACAGAGGAATAAGCTGTCATCCATGTGAAGTCTCAGAGGATATGTAGGCAATGTGTATTATGATTCGTGGGACCCCTCTGGCGAGGGGGCTCTGGACCATTGCCTGGATCTCTGCGCCCTGGGAGGAGGGTATCTCCCTGATGCTGGTGGTCCCATGCAGCCAGCCGGCCGTTGGAGAAGTTGCAGCCAGTCTGGGACAAGGATGGAATCTGTCTCCGGGAAGGCAAAAAAAGCTGTCTCACATGTGGTATCCCCATACTCAGGAGAAGCAGCAGAATGTATCTTTGGGTGTAATTGCACATATGCCCATGGCATGTTTGAACAATATATCATTTAGTGACAACTTTGTGTAAAAAAATAAATAATTTTTTAATTTTCCCAAAACTTGTGGCAAAATATAAAATATTCCATGGACTCACTGCTTCTCAGCAAAAAGCTTGAAATGTCTTCTTTACAAAATGGGGGTCTCTGGAGGGGGGGGGGGGGGGGGGGGGGGGGGGGGTTGTGCTATCTTGACATTTCAGGGCCTCTGAAACTGTGATAGGTAGTGAGGAAGTGAAATCACCAATTTTTGCCCTTAGAAAGCCTGAAGGTGGTGATTGGTTTTCGGGCCCTGTACACGGCTAGGCTCCCAAAATGTCTCACACTTGTGATATCCCCGTACTCGGGAGAAGTAGAATGTATTTTGGGGTGTAATTTCACATATGCCCATGGCATGTTTGAGCAATATATCATTTAGTGACAACTTTGTGCAAAGAAATAAAAAGGTTTGTAATTTTCCTGAAACTTGTGGCAAAATTATAAAATATTCCATGGACTCAACATGCCTATCAGCAAATAGCTTGGGGTGTCTACTTTCCAAAATGGAAAGTCCTGGCATTTTATGCACAACATTTAGAAGCTTGTCACACATCACCCACTCTTCTAACCACTTGAAGACCAAGCCCTTTCTGACACTTTGCTTGCATGAGAAAATATTTATTTATTTTTGCTAGAAAATTACTTTGAACCCCCAAACATTATACTTTTTTTTTATTTTTATTTTTTAAAGCAAAGGCACTACAGATTCAAATGGTGGGTATTGCAACAGTATTTGCGCAGCGATTTTTTTCAAAGCCTTATATTTATTTTTTTTTGGAAAAAAAACAAGTTTTTATTTTAATGCACTAAAACGCACTATATTGCCCAAATGTTTGATGAAATAAAAAAGATGATCTTATGCCAAGTACATGGGTATCAAACACATCATGCTGTAAAATTTCGCACAAACGTGCAGCACCGACAAACTACATACATTTTTAAAACCTTTTACAGGTTACCACTTTAGATGTACAGAGGGGGTCTACTGCTTAAATTACTGCCCTCGATCTGACCTTCGCAGAGATGCCTCACATGCATGGTGCAATTGCTGTTTACATATGCCACCAGACTGACACTTGCGTTCGCCTTTGTGTCTCTCCTCTGCCCTCAAAGCATCTGACCACACCAAGATCGGTGTGATTAAATGTTTTCCCAATTTCCCACTGGCGCTGTTTATATCCGGCAAAACCTAAGTCATGAAATGCTTGTAGCTTCCAGTTTCTTAGGCCATAGAGATGATTGGAGCCACTCTGGTCTCCGATCAGCTCTATGGTCAGCTGGCGGAACCACCGGCTGCATTCTCGGGTTCCCTGTTGGGACAGGAGAGCCAGAGAAAACCATGGAAGACGATGGGGGCGCTCTCTCCCACTACTTGTAAAAGCAGTCTAGAGGCTAATTAGCTGCTAGGATTGCTTTTACATGAAAGCCGACCGCTGGCTGAAAAGAATGATGCCAAGATTATGATTCTGGTATAACCACTCAAAGTCCAGCAACATACCAGTACATTGCTGGTCCTTGTTGGGCATATATTGTTATGTTCTTTTTTTCATGCAGCCTGTGGGCTGCATGAAAAAAAAGAGATTGCTCGGTGGGTATCCCCACCATTAGAATACCTCCCTTCATCTACCCAATTCTAACGATTGGCATACATGCACCATTTTCTTTTAACTGGTGGTGAAATCGCCTCCTACAGTGCTGGAGTTGCAAAGTTACGTATCGTGAGAGCAAACGCTGTTGCTAAGCAAATGATGGTTAACAATAAAACAAAGTAATATTGCAGTAAGACTTACCATACCTGCAAAGCAAATACAATAAAACATAGTCAAAATAAAACATTTTTTAATGCAATCCGAGCCTAAAAATATATGCCGATGCATGGGGGCAATCCGCCCCTAATGTTGGGAGCAAATCGCTCCTGCCCCCATGCTTCGGCATATATGCTCCTATATATTTTTTTATTTTTTTAACTCTGATGGTGAAATCACCTCCGACAGCGCTGGAGTCATGGCTTTATGTATCGTGGGAGCAAACGCTGTTGCTGTCAGAATAAATAAACCCATGCTGCAGCTGAATGACGTACCTGCTAAGCAAATGATGGTTAACAATAAAACAAACCATTACAGTATAACCTATATAATATAAAAAGACCGCGCTGACCCAAAAAATAAAATAGAAAATGAATTAGAAACTGAATATAGGCTGCAGTAATATGTGATAAACAGATAACAATTAATAACGAAAGACTGCGCCACAAAAAATAATAAATAAGAATAAAAATGTCAGTCCAGCATCTCCCAATGAACTGAATAGAGGCTGGTATAAAGTTTCACTGAAAGTTCTGACAGTTCTTTGATATAGACAAAAGATAATGGTCATAAAAATTGAAGTTGAACAGTCTATGATGCATCCAGATCTTCAAAAAACCACTGCTGTGCACAATGACAAGATAAGTGAATCCCACCACCGAAATGAAAGCCGCTTACCGGATGATAATTTGTAAACAGCTTTCATATAGGTACAACTTCTCACAAATCGGACCCACTGCTCAGCACCACACTTCTCCAGTTGAGACAGAAGCCTTTAAACTCAGCAGCCAGTAATGGCATGGGCCTCAAATTGTAGTGAGAAATGCAGGCTTTGTGGCAAAACAGGGTAATCCAGCTTGCACCAAAACAGTCTGATCAGGAAGAAGACATTACTAATGGAAACGTCTGGCTTCATGGATTAACACAAGAAAAACATCAGGCTTTCTTAATTGCACTGGTTAAAACCTTCAGACGTTTTTTATTTTTGGTGCAAGCTGGATTACCCTGTTTTGCCACAGCCTGCATTTCTCACTACAATTTGAGGCCCATGCCATTACTGGCTGCTGAGTTTAAAGGCTTCACTTCAATACCGGCCGCCGTCATATGACATCCACAAGGTGGATCTCCCATCCTGGGTGGATGTCATATGATGTCCTCCTTTTTCTGGCCGTCTAGGGCAGGGGTCGTCAACCCCCGGTCCCCGGCCCACTACCGGGCCGTGGCCCTTCTGCAGCCGGGCCGCGGGTGCGGGCGACTGGCAAGAGAAATGCTGGACTGCCGGCATGAGAGCGCTGAGTGGATGGAAGAAGCGAGCGGGCGGGCAAGCAGAGATGATATCATCTCCCTCCGCCCCCCGCATTACCGCTCTTCCACCTTCAAAGCCAGTGAGTGCTCTGTCTCAGTGTTGGAGGTGCTGCGGGGAGCAGAGAGATGACATCATCTCATACTGCCCGCCCCGCATCACCGCTCTCCTGCGGCTCTTCGCTGATTGACTGTAAAAGTGTTCAGCAGCGCAGACTGCCTGACCCCCCCCCCCGGGCAGCTAATCAGGAATGGCAGAAGGGTGGAGCCAGAGAGTGGCAGCCGAAGGAGTCCCGGACCCTCCCTCTGCCAGGTGAGACTGGCTGCAGCATTAGGAGGGAGACACCCTGCTACGTCCAGAGGGCCGATCCCACAGAGATGTGACATTATCAGTGACAGGTGAGCTGTGTGGGAGTACAGGTGAGGTGTGCTGGGACTTGTAGTTCACCCCCTCAGCTGTCTGGTGACAGGCAACATGGCAGGTGACATGGCAAGTGACATTCCACATCTGGTGACAGGCAGCGTGGCAAGTGACATTCCACATCTGGTGGCAGGCAGCGTGGCAAGTGACATTCCACATCTGGTGGCAGGCAGCGTGGCAAGTGACATTCCACATCTGGTGGCAGGTGGCAATCCACATCTGGTGGCAGGTGGCATGGCAAGTGACATTCTGCATCTTGTGGCAGGCAACGTGGCAAGTGACATTCCACATCTGGTGACAGGCAACGTGGCAGGTGGCAATCCACATCTTGTGGGAGTAAGCGTGCCAGGTGATGTGGCAAGTGACATTCTGCATCTGGTGGCAGGTGACAGTGGCAAGTCACACACTCAGTGCTTCCACTGATTCTACATCGCTTCAATCACCCTGAAACCATATCAAGAATGGTGCAGTGATGATTGAAGCGCTAACACCAGCCATTGCCCGCAAAAAATCGTGACCCAATCCCCCCCCGGTCCTTGGCACAATTTTCTTCCGCGCAGCCGGTCCCCGGTGCCAAAAAGGTTGGGGACCACTGGTCTAGGGGGCACTCGCGGCGTCGCTCGGCACCCGGTGCGCGTGCCCGGCGGCCGCGATGTCCGCCGGGCACCCGTGATTGCCTGGGAAAACAGCGGGACCGTGGAGCTGTGTGTGTAAACGCACAGCTCCATGTCCTGTCACTGGAGAGGAGACCGATTGTGTGTTCCCATGTACAGAGGAACACCGATCGGTCTCCTCACCTTGTGAGTCCCCTCCCCCTACAGTTAGAATCACTTGCAGGGAACATATATTAACCCCTGCAGTGCCCCCTAGTGTTAACCCCTTCCCTGCCTGTCACATTTACATAGTAATCAGTGCAATTTTATAGCAACGATTGCTGTGTAAATGTGAATGGTCCCAAAAATGTGTCGGAAGTGTCCGCCGCAAAGTTGCAGTCATGAAAAAAATCGCAGATCGCCGCCATTACTAGTAAAATAAAAATACAATAAATCTATCTCCTATTTTGTAAACGCTATAACTTTTGCGCAAACCAATCAATAAACGCTTATTGCGTTTTTTTGTTTTTTTTTACCAAAAATATGTAGAAGAATATGTATCGGCCTAAACCTGAGTAAAAAATGTAGTTTTTTTTTTTTTTTTTTCAAAAAAATTGGATATTTATTATAGCAAAAAGTAAAAAAATATTGTTTTTTTTTTTTTTATTTTTTTTTTTTTTCAAATTTGCCGCTCTTTTTTGTTTATGGCGCAAAAAATAAAAACCGCAGAGGTGATCAAATACCACCAAAAGAAAGCTCTGTTTGTGGGGAAAAAAAGGACGTCAATTTTGTTTGGGTGTAACGTCACATGACCGCGCAATTGTCAGTTAAAGCGACGCAGTGCCGAATTGCAAAAAGTGCTCTGGTAAGGAAGGGGGTAAAATCGACCGGGGCTGAAGCGGTTAAAGAACCTTTGAGAATAAAGGGGTGCAAAGGCTGCAGATTTTTAGCACAACATGGTGACTGGTCAAATGTTTACATTAGGGCTGGCCCTGCCACTTAGCAATCAGCTTGCTAAAGGAACCTGCATCAAAATGTTGTGAAAAGTGGTATGTACCTAAAAGTGATATAGATGGATATTATGTAATTTTTTTTTGCTTTTTATCAAAAAAAACTAATTTTCAGTACACATTGATATCAGATAAAAACTTGTTGGTATGAACTGGCTGATTATCGTGGTGTAATTTTATTTATTTTCTGTAAAATTACCTTCGAAGTCCTCAAAGTGTGCATACTACTGTTTAAAAAACTAAATCGGCAGGAGAGAAGCTAGAAGCAGCCACTTTTACCTCTAGGGAGACGATGGCCGTTAAAAAATAAAAATAAATTAAAAAAAACTCTCCTGCCCATCTCTTGGTGAATGCATGGCTGTGAGCTTTCTGCTGATACTCATATGTGTGAGTCCTGCCAGTTTAGGCCATATTGATCAACCATGATCTCAAGTCTGTAGACATTCATAGCTAATAAATTCATACAGTGCGGTGTTACAACCCCAGACTGACAGAATGACACAACTTTAGGAGTTGTCAACAGCCCGGGTTCAGAGAAGGTGAGTTGAATGACTTTGAATCTAGACGTCATTCAACTCGGAAGATGGGCTCTGATCCACGGAGCAGCGATTCTGCAGGGGGAGGTGAGTATTGCAAAGCAGCTTTTTTTTTTTCTTTAACTATGCTGGACACCTAATTGTACTTCTTCTTTTTTTTTTTTTTTTTTTTTTTTTTATTATTACGGTATTTATATTTTATTTTTTATTTTATTTATTTTTTATTCTAGAGTTTGGCTTTCAAATGTAGCTAAAAGCAAAAGTGCTGATGTATTTTCCCTGCTTCTTTTTTTTATTTTAATTTTTTAAGCTATTTTTTTTTGTCATGTTCTTTAATACTCTAAGCACTGTGAAACAAGCCCTGAAATCAGATTATATTTTATGACGGCTACTTTTCATAAATTAACTTTTGCTCTTGGAATCCTTATGCTTTTGTTTGCTAATGTGTTAGTTTTCAGATGTTTAATGTCATATAGGTATAGTGTATATGGTTTAAACAGCTGTGAATGAGTTAAAGCGCCCCTTATGGTATAATAAACGGACACCGCAATAGGAAGTTTTCCTGCTCTTTACGTACAGTGAGTGTCCCTGGGGGTTTGCTGACATAGATTTGCCAAGAGAGGTTGAGTCAAGCTGTTCGTGTGTTCAGCTCTCTCCCAGCACCTGTCTGGACATCTGCCTTCTTCATGAGCCTGGCCTATATGGATGGAAGTATATGCCTCATTTATTTAGAAGCGCTGTATTTTTCCATTTGTGCATTGTTGTTGCAGATTCATATTTTTTTGGTAAATGGATTCCAGCTATCTTGGTGGTTTATTAGAATACTTTTAGTTAAATGTCCTAGGGCATTTTCCTCCCTTGAGTTTATGCCTGAGTTTGCAGTTCCTGCACTGCATCAGCAATAAATAATTATTCTGTTACCAGCTCTTGTGTTGCTAAACTCAACAGAACTTCCATTGTCTGTCAGATTAGAGGAACCTCGTGTTGTCTGACCTGAAATACAGAGAACAAGTTGGCATGGCTCATTATTTTCTTTTAAGGTACCAATTTTGGTGTTCATTGTAAGGGCATTAATAGCATGGTCATTAATTAATTAATTATCCAGGACTGGTCAGTTGTGGTATTTAACTTTTGGAGACTGTATTTGGCAGCTTTACACGTCTGTGTTGGCAGATGTGTGTTTTTAAAAGCAGCATTGCTTAACCACTTGAAGACAGGGCATTTTCTGGCACTTTTCATTTCCATGTAGAAAACCTGTGTTTTTTTTTTTTTTTTTCTAGAAAATGAGTTGGAACGCCCAAACGTTAAACAGCAGAGGCCTTAGAGAATAAATTAGTGGGTTTTGCATTTTTGTTGTTTTAATGTCGCACGTTATTTGCGCAGCGTTTTTTCAAATGCAGTTTTTAGGGGAACAATACACTTTTTTTTTTTAAAATTTTAATGCAAAAAAAAAACAAACTACAGAACCCACTAATTTATTCTCTAAGGCCTCTTTTTCTGTAAGGCCTCTTTTTTTTCTCTAAGGCCTCTTTTTTTTCTCTAAGGCCTCTTTTTCTCTAAGGCCTCTTTTTCTCTAAGGCCTCTTTTTTGTAAAATATAAAAGATGTCACGCCAAGTAAATGGATACCAAACATATCACGCTTTAAAATTGCGCCCGCCCACACAACGGCAACAGTTGCCGTGAATTTTACTATTCATAGGCGAAGCTTTAAAGGCCTTTACAGTTTACCACTTTAGTTGTACAGAGGAGGGCTAGTGCTACAATTACTGGCCATGATCCGACGTTCGCGGCGATGCCTCACGTGTGGGATGATCGTGGTTTGCATGTGTGCGTGAGTGACGCACGCATTTTCCCTTTTTTTTTATACCATTGCTTCAAAGAATAGAATGCTTGAAGGTAAACCTTGAGCCTTTAAATCCACTCTAAACCCAAAAACATAAATGTAATCTTTGGCAGTTTACTAATCCTAAACTGTGGTGGCTTGCATTACTTTTCTAACAAAAAATGATACTGAGAACGTTTTCAAAAGATTTGTCAGATTTACCACTCAAAGGCTCCAATCACACTGGGCTTAAGAAAACAAAGCAAAACGTCTGTTCTCTCTGGAGTAAAAAAAACTCTCATATAGAGCTTTGTACAAAGTTTTTAGACGCGTTTAGGAGAGTTTTAAGTTGTTTCTGCCTCTAAATGGTAAACTCAAAATATGCCTCTTAACGCAGGGCTTGACAAATTTGCTTAGAATCTAGGAGCCAGCTAAAAAAGTTAGGAGCCAGTTTTTTAAATCGTAATCGTAAATAAGAATTGCTCACGCTGGTGGCAAGTAAAAAAAGACCGAAAAAAATTAAACAATTTTGTTATACGATTTTGCAAATAAGTCATTGGCGGCGCTGATGGGCACTGATAGGTAGAGGTCGACCAATATGGGTTTTTCTCTGGCCGATGCCGATATTTAGAAATCGGGGCGGCCGATATATTTTCTTTTTCCTTCATCTAAGAAAATCTAGGGTGGAGAGGTGGGGTGCAGCCTATCAGTGTCCATCAGTGCCACCTCATTAGTGCCCCCCAGTTCAGCCTGTCAGTGTCCATCAGTGCCCACCGGTGCAGCCCATTAGTGCCCACCAGTGTAGCCTGTCAGTACCCACCAGCGCATCCCATCAGTGCCAGCCAGCGCATCACATTAGTGCCCACCACTACAGTTCAGTGCCCACCACTACAGTGCCCACCAGTACAGCCTAATAATGTAATTCACTGCCTACCAGCGGAGCGCTCCCGGCTCCGTTCCGTCCCCTCACCTGGCCAAAGACAGCTCCATCTGTCCCCTGACGTGCTGCTCTCCGGACTACAAATCCCAGAGTGCAGCGCGGCCGGTAACAGCCAATCGGCGGCCGCCGCTGCCGAGTTCCTCCACTGGAGCGCAAGCCGCGCTTATCGCAGCAGCGCCCACCAGATGGCGCTGGTTCGCACAAAAGGAGCATGTATTTGCTCCAGCAGGCCACAAAGCCGCGGCCTCAATTATCAACTGATTTACCCTCGGCGAGGGGGGGGGGGCGGAGGGGGGGGGCAATTTCCAGTCGCCATTGCGATCTGGCGCCTGGGTTTTGTCGAGCCCTGTCTTAACGTCCTAATGTACATGGACACATAGGATAGCATTGAGCTGCTTCTACAGGCAGAACACTAAACTCCTGAAGAAGCAAAATTTTTTAAGCCAGCGTGCATAGAGCCAAAACGTAGGTGCAATGAAAAGTGTACAGGGGCTGGATTTATAAAGTGTAGTACTCCTTTAGAGCAGCAAAGTGGGAAAATGTAGGCTTGCGATCGTGATCTTAGAATAGTTGGCTGGGATGTTATATCCCATGTATGTATGTATGTTTGTTTGATCTGTATTATTGTTTCATTGTAACTGCTTGCTAAAGCGTGACTACATTGATTTACCGCTGTGCAAAAAAATATGCCACTTATGTTTTGTGTGAGGCTTGCCTCCACTGCTGCATGTGGCAACCATCAGTGGTTGAAATTTAGGGTATTTGGTTATATTGATGAATAATTATGACATTAAAAGCTACACATGTTTTTATTCAGAGCCAGTGGAGACTTCAAAGATATATTTTAACTAGAAATGCACTCTGCAGGTTTTTTTTTTTTTTTTGCTTTATTAAAATGTCTGCTTGTATATCTGGCTTTGTTCCTGTCTACCTAGGTTTTCATGTTAAATTGTCATCAGCTTCTTCTGGAAACCAGAGTACTCCTAATGTTTTCAGTCCTATCGTTTACACCTTCTTTTACCCTTCTTTTTTTTAATAGACAAATTGCAAAAATTATGTTTATTTTATCTGTAGTTCCAAGCACCATGAGTTTTATTACAGTTCTTTGTGTTGGCTTTGACATTAATTGTATCCTATTATTTGGTCTTTTTGCAGGAACTGGAAATACAGTCGTAATAATGGTTGGCTATCCTAAAGGCATGGATATTATGGAAGTTCTAAGAAGACAAATCCCAGTGAAGATGATGATTACTGTAGGCACTCGCCATGTCCAGGAATTTATTAGTGGTCAGTCGGTAGTGTTTGTGGCTATTGCCTTCATCACCATGATGATCATATCCTTGGCCTGGCTCATTTTCTACTATATACAGCGTTTTTTGTATACAGGAGCTCAGTATGGAAATCAGGTGACTATGACTACTGATTTAACTTGTGTGTGTCTGTTGATGGTAAATGAGAAAGGTGCTATGTTACTGACAGGTTACATCATATTAGGGAGAGAACCATTGTCCTCCTGTTTACTTCCCGATGCGTGCCGCCGTGGGCGTGCATCAGGGAAATTCTGTGTTGGCGTAAGGGACACATCCGATCACAGATTGTGCTAAATGGCCAATCACAGCCGCCATTTAGCAGATCATCTCTCATCGCCGGCTCTCCCTCCTCACACAGAGACAGCGTGTTTGGAGGGAGAGTGACCTGCTGCAGCATGAGTGAAAAAAATAGAAAATACAGTGCTCACAGTACCTGTAAGTGCCAGCTTGTCCCCAGTGCCATCTGTCATCAGTGCCACCTGTCATCTGTCATCAGTGCCACGTATTAGTGCCATCTGTCATCAGTGCCACATATCAGTGCCATCTGTCATCAGTGCCACATCAATGTCGCCTGTCATTGTCCTGGTGCTCCAGGGCCTTCAAAAGTGTAATGGGTAGTCAACAGGTTAGATGTGTAATTTATGCTCCTAGAACACGTGATGGTGCTCCCTGCATTTTGGGCCTCTCTAAGTGGCCAGGCTGTGAAAAAGTTCCACACATGTGGTATCGTAATACTCAGGAGGAGTAGCAGAATGTATTTTGGGGTGTCATTTGGGGTATACACATGCCATGTGAGAGAAATAACCTTTTCCAATGACAATTTTAAGGAAGAAAAATAAAAATCTTCATTTTGCAAAGATTTGTGGGAAAAAAAATTACGACATCAAAAACCTTGTCATGCATCTTAATAAATACCTTGGAATTTCTACTTTCAAAAAATTCATTTGGCGGGTATTTGTACTTTCCTGGCTTGTTAGGGTCGCAAGAAAGGAGATAGGCCACCAGTACTTCAGGTGTGATACATTTTTTATGATTTGCACCACATCTTGTAGACTCTCTAACTTTCACAAAGACCAAATAATATCCACTAATTTGGGTTATTTTTACCAAAGATATGTAGCAGTATAAATTGTGGACAAAATTTATGAAGAACAATTAATAATTTGCTAAATTTTATTACAGAAACAAAGAAATGTGTTTTTTTTTTTTTTTTTTCGGTCTTTTTTTCATTTAGAGCGCAAAAAATTAAAAACCCAGAGGTGATCAAATACCACCAAAAGAAAGCTCTATTTGTATGAAAAAAAGGACAAAAAATGTATTTGGGTACAGTGTTACATGAGTAATTGTCATTCAAATTGTGAGAGCGCTGAAAATTTGGTCTGGTCACGAGGGGGGTTTAAGTGCCCAAGTGGTTAAAGCAGCTGGGATTTATTGACACTATGATGCTATGTATATCCCAGTGATTTTTACCAAAGCATATTCATGATAAGTATGAATTCACAGAATCGGGCAGTTCACACATCTGCAATCTTTATCTTTTTAAAAGCCTCAGAAGTATTATATTGACATATCTCAACAGCTTTAAAAGTTTCTCTCCCCTGCAAGAAAAGACAACATATACTCGCCTCTGCAGCAGCCTTTTTCTCCTACCTCTTCTCTATTCCAGTGCTGCAGACTTGGAAAGCCTCTTTAGCATGTGACTTTCAGATGCATGCGTCCCTCTCTGTGCGCTGGTTCCTTCCTCTGACCCCCTACATCATTGCTGAGTCCTGTAGCGGGGCGGGCAGAAAGAATCAGTTTGGGGTGGGGGACATGGGCATCGAAAACTCCTGGTGCAGGTATTGAATGTTTTAACGGGGTTGCAGTGCTAGAATGGAAGAGAGGTGGGAGAAAGATGCCAGAGGGGCAAGAAAATCCTGTCTTTTCTTGCAGGGGAGTAAAACTTGAAAAACTGTAGAGACCAGGGTCTCTTAAAATGAAATAACCTCATACGGCAATCATTCTCCATCATATTATCCAAAATTACTAGAATAGCATAACATTATAAAAAAACTTGTTTTCTTTACATCAAGCAGTGCTGTCTATTTCTGAAGGTTGGCTTTTCGGTGTTAAATATTGATCCTTTTTTTTTTCTCCTCTGCTTTTCAAGAGCAACCGCAAAGAAACCAAAAAAGCAATTAGCCAGCTACAGCTACACAGGGTGAAAAGAGGAGAAAAGGTAAATGGATTTTTTACTATACTTATCAAGTTATATTAAAGCGTTTTTCTCTGATGAATAACTTGGCCTGTATTTGCCCTCTAAGATCCTTGATTTTATTCTGCGGACCAAGAGATTCAGTATGCAAGATAAAACATCTTTTTACATTATCAACTTTGTATTCCACTTGAGACATTTCTCTACAGGATGGTCATCTTCCTGCTAACATTGCCTGCTTTAATTTGTCGAATATAGTATACAGTGAGGGAAAAATGGATTTGGTCCCCTGCTGATTTTGTATGCTGACAAAGAAATGATCAGTCTATAATTTTAATGGTAGGTTTATTTTAACAGTGAGAGACAAACACAACAAAAAAATCCAGAAAAACGCATTTCAAAAAAGTTATAAATTGATTTGCATTTTAATAAGTGAAATAAGTATTTTACCCCTTCGCAAAACATGACTTGGTATTGGTGGCAAAACCCTTGTTGGCAATCAGAGGTCAGACGTTTCTTGTAGTTGGTCACCAGGTTTGCAAACATCTCAAGTCATTAAGGTTTCAAGGCTGATGTTTGGTAACTCGAACCTTCAGCTCCCTCCACGTATTTTCTATGGGATTAACGTCTGGAAACTGGCTAGGCCGCTTCAGGACCTTAATGTGTTTCTTCTTGAGCCACTCCTTTGTTGCCTTGGCCGTGTGTTTTGGGTCATTGTCATGCTGGAATACCCATCCACGACCTATTTTCAATGCTTTGACTGAGGGAAGGAGGTTCTCACCCAAGATTTGACAGTACGTGGCCCCATCCATTGTCTCTCCTCTTTTTTTTTTTTTTTGCGGTGAAGTTGTCCTGCCCTCTTGGCAGAAAAACACCCCCAAAGCATAATAATTCCACCTCCATATTTGAAGGTGGGGATGGTGTCCTTAGGGTCATAGGCAGAATTCCTCCTCCTCCTCCAAACACGACGAGTTGGGTTGATGCCAAAGAGTTTGATTTTGGTCTCGTCTGACCACAACACTTTCACCCAGTTCTCTTCTGAATCATTCAGATGTTCATTAGCAAACTTCAGATGGGCCTGTACATGTGCTTTCTTGAGCAGGGGGAGCTTGCAGGCACTGCAGGATTTCAGTCCTTCACGTCGTAGTGTGCTACCAATTGTTTTCTTGGTGACTATGGTCCTAGCTGCCTTGAGATCATTGACAAGATTTTCCTGTGTAGTTCTGGGCTGATTCCTCAGTGTTTGCATTATCATTGAAAATCCACAAGTTAATATCTTGCATGGAGCCCCAGACCAATGGAGATTTGACAGTTATTTTGTGTTTTAATTCCATTTGCGAATAATTGCACCAACTGTTGTCAACCTCTCACCAAGCGGCCTGGTGATGATCTTGAAAGCCCATTCCAGCCTTGTGTCGGTCTACAGTCTTGTCCCTGACATCCTTTAGACAACTCCTTTTTTTTTTTTTTTTTTTTTCTTGGCCATGGTGGGGGGATTGGAATCTGATTGCTTCTGTGGACAGGTGTCTTTTATACAGGTAACAAGCTGAGATTAAGAGCACTTCCTTTAAGAGTGCTCCTAATCTCAGCTCATTAGCTGTATAGAAGACACCTGTAAGACAGAAATCTTGCTGATTGACAGGGGATTAAATATTTTTTCCACTCATTAACATGCAAATCAATGTAACTTTTTTGAAATGCATTTTTCTGGATATTTTTGTTATTCTGTCTTCCACTGTTAAAATAAACCTGCCATTAAAACTATAGACTGATCATTTCTTTATCAGTGTGTAAACGTACAAAATCAGCTGGGGATCAAATACTTTTTTCCCTCACTGTAGATAAGCCTGGAAAGATTGGAATTATGTGCTTGCAGAGTGTAAGCAAGTATCAAGATGGCACAGTAGACCTCCATGACATTATACAACAGAGAATTATTATGTATAATGGCTCTTTGTAAAGTATTAGAAGTACTTAATTTACTCCTGTGACATCCCTGTGAATTATTTAATTTATCTTCAGCTCTTTACCTTGCTTGTGCAGTCTAGTACTGTGTGAGGTCTGACATTTGAGATGGTGATGGACTATCCCTTAAGGAGATACTACCAAATCCATTGATTGTAAAACAAAGCAAAATGCTAGGACCCTTTTACCAACTTGTATTAGGAGGGCTGAAGTATTTCTAGGCAAGATAAAGGACTACATGTGCAGTAATATATCCTAATTGTACAGTTCAGGACAGTACAGGCTGAGTATTCATCGGCCCTTGGTTATAGGCTTATACCTTCAGGTGATTGGACACAGGCAGATCAGCTCTTCATGGTCTTTCGATGCCAAAAAAGAAGCAGTTCATCTAAATCAGTGCAACCTCAGTTAAAAAAAAAAAAAAACCTTGAGAGCCGATCCCTATCCCAACAGCACCCCATAGGGACGGCCTGTTATTTTGCTTCGGGCACTTGATTCTACATTGGCGCCCACCTTGGCACTTTGTGCTCCCAAACACATTCCCCTTCTCAGATCCTGAAATGCCTGAACTAGAAGAGGCAGACCTAGAAAGAAATGAGGACCTGTGAAGTGTGCTAGAGAAGGCTGCAAACGTTCTCACCCCAGACTCCTGAAGCTTCAAACAATATGCTTGCAAATGTGGATATGCACACTTCTGCTGTTTGCAAAAGCCTTGGCATTGCTGAACTCTATCCAGTGGATAAGGAGTTCAATAATAAGTTGCCTATTCTGGTAGTTGATCCTGCCATCTCAGTCATGAAAACGATTATCCATTAAATCCTATGTAACTGTTCACACTGCAAGTGTGCTGCGATTTGAAATGCTGCATCTTTGGTGCAGTTTTTCAAAAGCGCACCAAAAGGCACCTTCCATTGTAATTCAATGGGAAGGCGTATTGGTGTGAAAGAGCCCTTAAAGTGGTTGTAAAGCCACTGTATTATGATGATACTATCCCTTCTGTTAAAGACATGTGCCCCACTGCATGTGTTTTATTAAAAAGATGTTGATTTCTACCTGATTTCAGAGCTCCTCCCGGCGCTCATGTGATTCCTCTCTCGCCGCTCTTCTCTGCTCTGCTGACAGCTCCAGCGGGCGGGGTTGAGAACTCCGGCTGATTTCAACAAGGAGGAGTGTGGCCAGCAGTCACGTGAGCACCTGGAGGCTCTCTGAAATCGGGTAGAAGTTGGCATCTTTTTAATAAAACACATGCAGTGGGGCACATGTCCTTATTTAACAGAGGGGATTGTATTATCAAAATATAGCTTTATTAGCAGCAGGAGGGGAGGGGACAGGCACTGTCAAGAGCTTACAGGCGGGCGGACAGAGGAGAGCTGCAGATAGCTGCAGATAGCTGCCGATGACGGAGGCATGTAAACTGACCACTGTGTCGTGGCTCAGCAGCCATGATAAACCGTGGTCAGTTTACAGGGGGGAGGGCAGAACCAGGCAGGATCAGCCAGGTATTTCAGGTGATACAGGGGGCCATATTGCACAGCACAAGCACTGTGCTGTATAACATGCTTTAAGGGAACAGGATCTATTTTTTTTTTTAAGGTCAACAAACACTTTAAGCTGCACAAAAGTACATTGGTGTGAAAGGGCCCTTACATTTGCAGGCCCAGCTCTGCAACCAGCTTTTTCTGTCTGTCAAACTGCAGCTAACTGGACTGGGGCAATGAACAACCAACACTATCCTGTATTACAGGACCATGCTCTATGTGAGCAATTCCAATTGCCTTCCGTCTTGCTCTTTTTTTTTTTTTGTGGATGCCCTAGAACAGGGATCTCCAAACTATGGCCCTCCAGCTGTTGCAGAACTACACATCCCATTAGGCATTGTAAAACTCTGACATTCACAGACATGACAAGCATGATGGGAATTGTAGTTCCTGAACAGCTGGAGGGCCATAGTTTGAAGACCCCTGCCCTAGAAGCTTTAATGAAACAACTTCCCAGCATGGTTCCAATCTCTGTTCACATGCACATGTGAATCTTGTGACTCAAAGCCTGGATTGCTAAAGTTGCCTGCAAGATGCCTTCTATGCATTCCCTTTGAAGGATGTCTTTTTGAGACATGTGAGGCACTTGACAAATCCATTAAAGTCCCAGGTCGGGAGGGTTCTACTTCCACAGCAAAAGATTCAAAAACTCCCATAGGGACTTTCTTTCCAGCAATCACTATGGTCCACATTCCAGGTGTGGACAACTAGAATATTGATTACATAAGCTGCCACTGCCTGGATCAAGGGGAATGGGCCATTCACCCTAACCTCTTCCACTTGATATGTCAGAAATGGGGGATCCCGGATGTGGCTAGCCTAGCCTCCAGATTCAACATCAAGCTTACCTGTTTGTGACCAGGACCAAGGATTCTCTAGCACTGGCACCAGATGTCTTTATAATCCCCTGGTCTCCATTTAGGCTAATCTATCCAGTGCGTGTTCTACCTCATCTACTTAATAAAATTTAGCAGCGTAGAAATGATTGTCATTGCACTAAACTGGCCCAGGAGAACCTGGTACACAGATGTACTCGGACCATTAGGAGGCAACCTATGGCCTTTCCCAAACACCTCAGACCTGATGTCTCAGGGCCCTTTATTACATCCTGCTTCTCATTCACTAGTTTTAAAAGCATGGCTGTTAAAGCCCAGGTCTTAAAAGAGAAGTATGGCCAACTCCCTTTTTTTTTTTTTTTTTGACCATGCTTCTCTTGTGGGTCACAGGAGTACATTTACTTTTGTTCTCAGTTGGCTATTGCCAACTATCAGCTGATGAGGCAGAGCTGCTCCAGGCTCTGAAAGTCTGGAATGATCTCAACAGTATTGTTGGGTTCCATCCAGATGTCTGACAGCTGGCCCCATCTCTCAGCCTGCTTCTTGGAGTCAGAGCAAGCTGCATTGCCCTTTCCCTAGCCCCTCGCTCCAGAGAACACCCTTTGAACCAATAAGACCAATTCCCCTAAACTATCTCGCCTGCAAAGTGGCCTTTTTGATTGGTGCTGCTAGCCTTCAGTGCAAAGTATTTAGCGCTGAGATTTGTGCTCTATTCTACAACTATCTTTCCCTAACCCTTAAACTGCCTGTACACTGGTACATTTTCAAACGCTCGTGTGAAAACTCTTGTCGGTGCATTTGATGAGGCCAACAAAGAATTGATAAATGTTGTGCAAAAGTACAGTGTACTTAAAAAAAAAAAAAAAAAAAAATCGGCTGTTAAAAGTAAACAAAATTTTCAATATGAATATATTTTCCCAAACTAAAAGACATTCATACAAAATAATTTGTTCTAGAAAAAAATTTCAATCCTGCTCCTTTCATATTTTCTCCTCACCGCTGTTGAAAACAAATGTCGATATGACCTCACTAACTATAACAAAATCAAACTTTCAAAACAAAATGTGTTCTGCAGTACATGTCCTAAATGAACCTAGGCAAACAGGTCTCCTTTATTCTAGGCAGCTTCCACTTATCGTCATCAAGGTCTTGTCCTCAGAAATATTTGCAGTGTGATCTGTGCAGGTTATGCAGGATATGACAAACTCCTGCTGACTTCAAACTTCAGTCACTGCTGTTTATGTGATGATCTATTGTTATTGAATTCCCTCCACTTATTGTTTTTTGTGTTTCTTTTCCTCAAACTAGGGAGTCGATATTGAGGCAGAGAATTGTGCAGTATGTATAGAAAACTACAAACCCAAAGATGTTGTGCGCATTCTTCCATGCAAGTATGTATTGTTCGTTATGATTTAAGTGTTATGATCTGAGCTTTTTTAACTGTTATCATCTAAACAGTCAGTCCCTTTTTTATTCTTTATTTATAAAGGGCATTGTTTGACAGCCATATTTTCAGTATCAAAGCAGCTCAGAGGCAGCTGAGGGATACAATCAGAGATCAACTTGTACAACTATTACAGAGTCAGGAGGTTGATGACCCCTGATATTAGTTGCATACCATCATGCAAGAAAGGTCAATGCCAGAAAAGCTTACTATCATGTATGCATCCGATGCTGCAGCTGTCCCCCACTGGCTCTACACTGAGAACTAAGCGATCAAAGACCACTGATCACCCAGTTCTCAGGTCCTTCTTGAACAGAGAGCCTGTGACTTTGTCACTGCTCTGCCCCTCCAGCGCTTGCTGGAGCGTTGAGTTATGTAGAGGTTGAGCCAGCTGCTGGTAAGATATCTGGCTGGAAAGTGACGTTATTGTCGGGATCCCTGCAGAGTATGGACCGGCTCTGTGACATCAACCGACAGCATACTTTAGCCTGGTGTCAGCTGAATATGGGTCACAGGAGTGCAGAACTAAGTGCACTACTGTGATCCACAGGAGAAGTATGGCCAAAAGAGCTTTGGCCATATTTCTCCTTTTTAAACAGCAATTGAGAGGTATGAGCATAAGTTAGATCTGTATCGCATTCCTCAAGAAACCAGGTTTTATACTGTGTTTTTCAGATATTTTGGATGTTTTGGAGCATCTAAACATGCTAGAGCAAGATTGGTTGTCTGGTTTCTTCTATGGGCCCAATCTGTATTAACAGTAATGTTTTTCTAATTCCTAAGATCAGATATGTCTCAACAGAGTCATAAGGGCCTATGGGAGATATAAATTGTGCAGTCTAATACAAATGTAGTTTTAGGAGATGTACTTAAATAGGGGCTGTTCTAATCTACTGCATGTTAACCTAAGAAAAAATGTATTTATTTTTTTTCACTGACAATTTTAATAATTCAAAAGAGATATGAAAATTATTCTATATGTCGTAATTGGCAATTACCATACATGGGTGGATATAGTTAAATCCACATTGGGTTTGACTTTATCATAGTGGATAAGGTAAAATAGGAGGATATCTATATTACCAGACCATTGCAAGTTTCAACGTGTTAAGTCTATTGAAATAATATAGAATATAAATGTATGTGTGAGATGGAGAAAAAAAAAAAAATAAATAAAATATATATATATATATATATATATATATATATATATATATATATATATATATATATATATATATATATATATATATATATATATATATATAAATATATATATATATATATATATATATATATATATATATATATATATATATATATATAAATATAATTTATCTTTCTATCTCTGTGTGTATGTATGTGTGTATGATGAGTTGGCTGGAGGGATGACCAAGGCGCCAGTCTGGACTGAAAATATTGGTATGGCGACTGCGTTGCATCCATATGAATCTGGAGAATGGGGCCTTCTTCAACCTGAGCCTAAGGCCGAAGATGAATGACCATATGATGTCTGACACCTTTTGTTCCTTCTTTTCTCAGGCATATTTTCCACCGGTTATGTATAGACCCATGGCTACTTGAGCACAGAACATGTCCAATGTGTAAATTGGATGTTATTAAAGCGCTCGGATATTGGGTGAGTCAGAAACGCATTAGATCAGTATGTCTGATAATGGCAAACCCCTTTTTTCCCTTTGATGCCTAATGTACAAGCATGCAGTACTGTGCACCCTACAGTGAATGCAGAGTGCTGCTGTCATGTTTTTAGTAAGGTGCCACAATATTGCCATGACTGTAGATTAGTGATTGATGATTATCCAGTAGGCAAAGTAAAATTGTTAGTTTTGAAAATTCCGCCTATGTGAGTGCCGGCACTTGTGTACACATAGCCACGCACAACTTTTTCTGAAATGCATTACACTGCATTTGTGGCTCCTTGGTGCAATAACAGGCGGATAACATACGGTTGTATGCAAGACCCCTAAGGGCTCCTTCACACCAGAATGCGGTGTGGGATACCCACATTCCGTGCGTGTCACCCGCTCTGCGTTCAAAACACACCGGCTAAGCGATCTACGGGCGTCGGTGTTTTCCGAACAATGCCCCAAACGTGTTTTACTGCACTGGATCGTATAGTAGCACTGTACCATGCGATCCGGTGCAGTGCATTTTTGAAGAGTAGTGCATGCGCTACTTTTAGTGCGATCGATTGCAATTTCAGCCTATTTAAATGAATGAGGTGAAAATCAGGTGTCAACAGGCCCTAAATGTTCTGTGGGAATACATTTAGAAGTTATTGGTATAATGTTTAACTTAAATTAACTTTTTGGGATATACTGTATAAATTGACAATAACAGAGCAGCTGTTTGTTTTGAAGAGGAGGTGAATTTTACAGCAGAACAGATATAATGCCTTGATGGGAATTACCATTAAGGCCCCTTTCACACTGGGGCGGTGCGGGCCACCGCTTTACCGCCGTTTTAGCGTTTTATTAGCGCCCCTTTGCCAGCGGTATAGCCGCGCTGCCCCATTAATTTCAGTGGGCAGGTGCTCCTTCACCGCTCCAAAGATGCTGCTTGCAGGAGTTTTTTAGACCCCTTTCACACTGGGGCGCTTTGCAGGCGATACAGCGCTAAAAATAGCGTCTGCAAAGCACCCTGAAACAGCCGCTGCTGAATCTCCAGTGTGAAAGCCCGAGAGCGGTGCGCTTTCACACTGGAGACACAGCAGCGGCTGTTTCAGGGCGCTTTGCAGGCACTATTTTTAATGCTGTAGTGCCTACAAAGCGCCCCAGTGTGAAAGGGGTCTAAGGGTGGCTTCACATTTCCCCGCTGTGCTTTTGTGCAGTTTTTGTGCGGGTTAGCAGTTCTTTCCTATTCATTTTGATCTAGACAGACAGACACACAACCCAAATGCCAAAAAAGGTGGGACACTGTAAAATCTACATAAAACCAGAATGCAGTGATTGACACATCTCATAAACCCATATTTTATTCATAATAGAAAATAGAAAGCGTTTCAAATGCTTAAACTGAGAAGATGTTCCATTTTAGGAAAAAAAGTAAGAAAATTATTTCTTTTACCAACACTCTGCAAACGTCTGGAAACTGAGTAGACAAGTTGCTGGAGTTTTGGAAGGGGAATCTTGTCTCATTTTTGCCTGATATAGTAATCTAACTGCTCAGCAATCCTGGGTTGTCCTTGTGGTATGTTTTGTTTCAAGATGCACTAAATATTTTGAATTGGTGAAAGGTCTGGACAGCAGGCAGGCCAGTTAAGCACTTGGACACTTTTACTATGAAGCCATGCAGTTATTATAGATTCAGTATGCAATTTAGCATTGTCTTTCTGAATTAGCCATGGCCTTCCCTGAAAAAGACATCAACTGGATGGTAGCATATGCGGCTCTAAAACCTGGATATATCTTTCAGCATTGATGGTGCCTTTCCAGATGTGCAAGCTGAGTGCTGATAAGCCGAAAGGTCTCTCTAGTCCAGAGGACGCAATGCCTATGGTTGGTTGCCAAAAAGAATGTCAAATTTAGATTTATCTGCCAACCGAATAGTTTTACACTTTGCAACAGCGACTATTTTAAATTAGCTTTGACCTAGAGAAGACAGTGGCATTTCTGGATCCTGTTCAGATATGGCTACTTCTTTGCATGATAGTTTTAACTTGCATGTAAATAATAAAGATAAGTCTGCAGTTTTTACAAAGTAGCTGAATTCCTGGAGTTAACCGACTTCCACCCACATTTTTCACTCCTCACCATGCAGCACTAATGTGCATCCTTAACCACTTCAGCCCTGGAAGATTTGCCTGCTCAATGACCAGGCCATTTTTTGCGATACGGCACTGTGTCGCTTTAACTGACGTTCGTGTGACACTCTAACCAAACAAAATTGTCCTCCTTTTTTTTTCCCCACAAATAGAGCTTTCTTGATCACCTCTGCATTTTTTTTATTTTTTGCGCTATAAACAAAAGAAGAGCGACAATTTTGAAAAAACACTATCTTTTACTTTTTGCTGTAATAAATATCCCAAATTAAAAAAATAAATAATTTTTTCCCTCAGTTTAGGCCAATATGTACTCTTCTACATATTTTTGGTAAACAAATTGCAATAAGCGTATATATTGATTGGTTTGCGCAAAAGTTATAGCGTCTACAAAATAGGGGCTAGACTTATGGAATTTTTATTATTATTATTTTTTTTTACTAGTAATGGCAGTGATTTTTATTGGGACTGCGATTATTGCGGCAGACAGATCGAACACTTATGACACATTTTTGGGACCAGTGACAAATGTACAACGATCAGTGGTATAAAAGTGCACTGATTACTGTATAAATGTCACTGGCAGGGAAGGGGTTGACACTAGGGGGCAATCAAGGGGTTAACTGTGTTCCCTAGGTGTGTTCTAACTGTGGGGGGGGGGGGGACTGACTAGGAGGAGAGAGAGAGATCGGTGTTCATACTTAGTATGAACACAGGATCAGTCTCCTCTCCCCCGAGAGAAACAGGATCTGTGTGTTTTAAACACACAGATCCTGGTTCTCGCTCTGTCACAAGCGATCGTGGGTGCCCAGCGGTCATCGCGCCTGCCGGGCACTCGCATCAGCTCCGGCGGCAAGCCATTGGCAAGCGTGCAAAAGGTGAACCGTTGTAAGGTAACGTTGTTTCGCCCAGGGGAGCCAACTGCCGCATTTCGGCTGCAGTGGCTGGTCGGGAAAGGGTTAAAATTAATTGGCAATTAAATTTTTATTTTTTTTCTGTTCACTTACCTGATTTAAGCCTATATCTAATTTCACTTCCTCCTTTAGCAGCTGCGAACATGGACGTCATTGCCGGTTTTGCATTGGCTTCTTGGCAAGCTGACCAAGACTTCGCCGCACTGCACGTGCACGAGATCGGCAGGTGCATGCTGGGTAGCCAGCATGCACAGAATCCAGGAAGGAGGACACTGTGGCTTCAGATGCCCACACTGGAGATGGCCACACTGCAGGAACTTCCCAAAGGAAGAAAACGATGCTGCACAAATAGAAAACTGGGCATAGTTTACAGCATACCTTTGTTAGATTGCACCAGGCATGAGTATTGTAGGGGTATTTTTATCTTAAAAGTCATATTTTGGCCGGCACTCCGCTTTAAGCTTTAACCATCACATTACCACGCTGTAGCTGAAAGGTGGCTACATCGCGGCTCTCTAGTTCTGGGAGAGTGTCCATGGGGAGCCTCATCAGAGCACATCAGTTAAGAAAAATTACTTATTTGCTAGATTTTATAACGGAAACTAAGAAAAACATATTTTTTTTCAAAATTGTCAATCTTTTTTCGTTTGGTTAGAAAAAAATAAAATCCCCCCCACATCAGATAACCTCCTAGGAGAAGCGCTCTCCGAGGGGTTACCTTGCGGGCGTGCTCCCGAGTCCAGCATTTGTGTCCATTGACACGAATGCCGGACTCTCCCCTGTCGCTCGCGTCATTGGATTTGATTAACAGCAGCGGGAGCCAATGGCTGTGCTGCTATCAATCTATCCAATCAAGAGCTGGGACCCCGTGGAGAGATGGAGAGCGCGTCTCTGCTGACAAAAATACGGGGCTCAGGTAAGTAAAACAGGGGGGGGGGGGATGCTGGGGGCCGGTCTCTGACAGATGTTTTTTTTCACCTTAATGCATAGGATGCAATAAGGTCCCAACATGTTGCTGCCAGCAATTTCAATATTGCCTTATTTTTTTCTTTTAAAATGGTATATTTTCTCAGTTTAAACATTTGATATGTTTTCTATTGTGAAAAAATATGGCTTTAGGAGTGTGTCTGAGACCATATACTCACTTGTTGTCGTCTAGCTATGTACACCTTACGCAGCTACACTTCCTACACCATAAAGAAAAAACAAAATAGCCAATGGCCTTGCAAAGACTGTAGGGCTAGCATGAAATACATTTAAAAAAAAAAAAAAGACATTTTTAGCAGTGCCGCACTTAGCATCAGTACTCGTCTTCTCTATTTTAATCCTCCTTCATCCACTTTTCTTGGCACATTTTCAAATAGAAGAAAGGGATGTAGAATGTTGAGGCTTAGTCAGCATCTTTGTGCCTAAATAGTAAAACCTTTAATGAAGATCTGTCATTTATAATGTTTAGTAGTAGTACTTTGTCTCGTGTTGCTAAGTGCTTCCTAACCCTAGTTAAGAGGTCTGACCTGCCCCCCTCCCCTCCTGCCGCGGCTGATCCGACAACAGCTTTGATGGAGGCTGCTTTTATAAGTGCTGTTTCTGTTGACCGTGAGCACTTTCCACAAACAAGCCACGGCAAGAGGAATGCAGAGGGGGAGGGGTGTGTCAGCTTCTGCATCCCTGTGCTTGTCATGGGAAATTGCTCACAACCGAGACAAGCTGCACTTATGAATTGGCCATCTTCTTCAAAGCTGTCCTCGGCTCAACCATTGTGGGATGGGAAGGGGGCAAGTTGGATCTTAAAACTAGGGTTAGGCAGCCCGTACGCTGATCATTCAACCAGCAGGTTGAATGGGAAAAAAGATTCCATTCACATATTCAATATGGATGGGGGAATCCTTCAGAAGGGATGTGCTGGAACTGGGGAGAGTCCAAAGAAGGGCAACAAAATAAGGGGCCTGGACGACCTCAATTATGAGGATCGACTACAAGCATTACATTTATTCTCACTTGAGAAGAGACGCTTCAGAGGGGACATGATATCGATTTACAAATACCTCTATGGGGATCCCAGCATAGGAAATAAATGATTCAGTCTCAGGGAGAGCAAGAGGGCATGGGGCCACAATGAGATTGGAGGAGAAGTGGTTTAACCTTAAAGGGGTTGTAAAGGTAATGTTTGTTATTTAAAAAAAAAAAAAAAAATGTTATACTTACCTCCACTGTGCAGTTGGTTTTGCACAAAGTGGCCCCAAACCTGGTCTTCTGGGGTCCCTCACGGCTGTCTCTGCTCCCCCCCCGCCCGAAAGGACTTCTTACGTTAATGCGAGCTCCCTCAGTGCTTGTGGGTGCGCTCCCGTGATACAGTGAGTGGCTATGGCCGCTGCCTGTATCACTCGGCCCCCCCCCCCCCCCCCCGGAGTGCCGCATCATTGGATGTGATTGACAGCAGCGCGAGCCAATGGCTGCGCTGCTTTCACTCCATCCACTGTAACCAATCAACGGCCAGGCAGAGCGGCGAAGGGGATGTCGGGGGCGAGCGCGGGACTTTCAAGGGGTCAGGTAAGTAAAACTGGGGGGGCCAGCATTGTCGAATGTTTTTTCAACTTGATGCATAGAATACATTAAGGTGAGAACATTTCTACCTTTACAACCCCTTTAAACTGCACAGAGGATAAGGCTGTGGAACTCTCTTCCACAATTGGTGCTGGCAGCAGGGAGTATGGGTATTTTTAAAAGACTCTTGGATGTGCATCTTAATGAATACAACATACAGGGATATGGGAAATAATTATAGACACACGTACACCTACACAGGTTGAACTGGATGGACTATTGTCTTTATTCACCCTTACCAATTATGTAACAGCAGAGAGCCTTCTCTGCTGTCATAATACATTCATCAGTGTTGCCGGCTTTATCTGTGACACTGATCCTCAGGGAAAAACCAACAGGCTGGTTGTACACAAGTCAATCAATAGACTGACATGTGTCCAACCAGGCTGCCCATACATGGATCTAAATTTTGTCCGGTCCCTGCTGAACTGGCCAAATTTCGTTACATTTAGGCCCCTTTCACACTGAGGCGGGAGCCGCGGCGACGGTAAAGCAGCGCTATATTTAGCGTTGCTTTACCGCCGTTTTAGCCGCGGTATTCGGCCGCTCGCGGGGGTAAAAAGGGTTAAAATCCCCCGCAAGGCGCGCCGTATCGGCGCTTTGCGGCGGTATTGCTGCGGTATTACCACGGTGTCCCATTGAAATCAATGGGTAGGAGCGGTGAATACACCGCTCCTATACCGCTCCAAAAATGCTGCAAGTAGGACTTTTTTTACCGTCCTGCTAGCGCACCGCTCCAGTGTGAAAGCCCGCCGGCTTTCACACTGGAGCGAATGGGGCCGTTTTTTTTCAGGTGGTGTACAGGCGCTATTTTTAGCGACGTACCGCCTGAAAAACGCCCCAGTGTGAAAGGGGCCTTATGGCTGATTTTAGGAAGCACTTGGCAGCACTGAAAAAATATTATAACCTATAATTACAGCACTCACAATAACATCACTGTGACGACACAAGTGAATCAAAATAATAAGTACAAGAAACCTCAAATGTGAAAACCGTCCATGTATGTTGTGCATAGGTGCTCCAATCAATAAAGTGCCGTTGTGCTCCAAACTCCTGGGTGCGCCACACACCCCTACTGTGTCCCCACTTACTAGAAGGAATGGACCCCTAGGAGTCATTCAAGCTAAAATGCTGGCCATACGTGGCAATTCACAGAAGGGTCAAAGATTCTTCCTCAGATTCTTCAACATATTTTGATTCACTTGTGATGTTATTGTGAGTGCTGTAATTATGTTATATATAATAATTTTTCTTTCATTCAAGTGAATCGCACTTTGTGTACAGCAGCTGCAATCACTATTATATATTTTTTAATTAATATTGTTTACTTCCAGTGCGAGTGTGTGTATGTATGTATATATATATATATATATAAATATATATATATATATATATGTGTGTGTGTGTACAAGTAATACTTTGCCCAATGCTGCATTATATATATATATATATATATATATATATATATATATATATATATATATATATATATATAATCACACACACAGCATTGAGCAAAGTACTACTTGTACTTTGTCCCGTAGTAGACAGGAGTGCAGACTGACCGTCTCCTGGAGCATGTCTGCAGTCTCTTGGAGCATGAGACTGGAGACATGATACAGGAGATGGTCAGAGACTGGAGACATGCTCCAGGAGACTGTCTGAGACTGCAGACACGATATAGGAGATGGTCAGAAACTGCAGACATGATATAGGAGATGGTCAGAAACTGCAGACATGATATAGGAGATGGTCAGAAACTGCAGACATGATATAGGAGATGGTCAGAAACTGCAGACATGATACAGGAGATGGTCAGAAACTGCAGACATGATACAGGAGATGGTCAGAAACTGCAGACATGGTACAGAAAATGCTCAGACTGCAGACATGGTACAGAAAATGCTCAGAGACTATGAACATGCTAAAGGGGTTGTTGGAGACTGGGGGCATTCTTCAGCAGTCAATCATAGACTGGAGACATAGTACATGACACATTACAGATACGTGTCTGCAGGGGACCAATGAGCCACACTATGTGGCAAGGGGCTACATGTGGCCCCAGGCACTAAGCACTGCATTGTACATTTGGAGGTAGAAGTGTATGTTCTTTTTCCAAAACCCCAAGAGCTAGCTCTCTTCTCCAGCTCTGCCAGGATGCTTGCTATGAGAAATGAAATACAATCTATTGCTGAGATTGGGAACATGCAAGGGCCAGTCTTCACTAGGGTGACCACATTTCCAAACTGCCATTCAGGGACACCTGCCCTCCTTCCCAAAAAAAGATGGGGGGGGGGGGGGGGTTGACAGGGAATTCGGCGGCAGGGGTGATTTGTCAGGTGAATGGCTGGTGTTGTACTACATTGTAATATATAATGAAATTGTTCAACTCACCATAATGCAGAATCAGTGGGGACCCTGAGCTTGTCACTTGCCACCTTATACAGTGTGCCACTTGCCACGTTGCCTGCCACCAGATGCAGCTTTTCACTTGCCACCGTTGCCTGCCACCAGATGCAGCGTGTCACTTGCCACCAGATGCAGCGTGTCACTTGCCACCAGATGCAGCGTGCCACTTTCCACCCATAGCCTGCCACCCAGATGCAGTGCACCACTTTCCACCCGTAGCCTGCCACCCAGATGCAGTGCGCCACTTTCCACCCGTAGCCTTCCATCAGATGCAGTGTGCCACTTTCCACCCGTAGCCTGCCACCAGATGCAGTGTGCCACTTGTCACCTATAGCCTGCCACCTGTCCGACACACCGGAGCCCCGGGAAAGTGAATGCCCCTCCCACCACTGGCTGCTTTGTGACTCCTCCCATGTGGGCCGCGGGGGTCACATTTGGGGAGTGTCAAATCCCCCAAAAGTGAAGGACTTCAAGTCCCAGCATGAACCCCTGATATCTAAGGATGTGGTGCTTGCCCCCCCCCCCATATTGAAGGACTACAGGTCCCAGCATGGACCCCTGAGAATTACGGGTGTGACCCCATAGATTTCACATGCTAATGCTGGGACCTGTAGTGCTTCACTGATTGGGGGGGCATCACATCTTCAGTTCTGAGCGGTTCATGCTGGGACCTGTAATCCTTCACTTTTGGGAGGGGGGGGGGGGGTCACATCTCAGCATGAATTCTGCCCTGATATCTAAGGATGTGTCCTCCTTCCATCCCTCTGAGGGTGTAATGTCATCTGTCAGTGTCCTCTCGTCTGCAGACCCCTTATCTGCCTACCATCCTCTTATCAGTGCTAGCTCTAGGCTGAGACACACTTGGAGCTCCTGTGAAGTGCTGACAGTTCAGCACAGAAAGCTGGCTACTGGGGGAGAGCTGAGGATTTTAACCCTGATCTGTCCATGGTGAGTGCTTTGGATTCACTTGCCTTTCTAGAAAACTCATCTCTCCTTTGTGCGCTTCTACATGCTGCTGGCTGAACGATGCAGGGAGGAGGTGGGTGGAGCTAATCAGTAGGCGCGGAGGAAGAAGTTAAATCTTCCCTGCTGTGAATGCTGGGGCTCTGTCTCTCTCCTCCTCGTGATGTCACTGGTTGCTAGATGTGAGGCAGAGCGGCAGCTAGCAACCATTTGGGCACTGAACCAGCGGCTCATGGAAAAGGGGTCTCACAAGCCAGGGGTCCACCACAGGTTGTCAGTGAGTGACAGCAGCGATGTGAGGGATATTTTAGAGGGCATCGGATCGGTCCAGAGCCAGGGGGCAATTCCAGGACGCTGCATTGTCCCAGAATTAGGGTGCCCTTGACAGAGCTGCCAATTTTGGGAATGTCCCACCAAATCGGGTACAGTTAGGAGGTATGGTGTAACAAATGATAGATTTTTAAAATGCCACAAAAGCAAATTTTCCTGATGTATCAATTTGCATGATGGATATTCACCAGAGAAGCAGGCCTTGAGTTCACCAAACATAAATCTGCAGCAAAGCAAATTTTGCCTTTCCTTATTCATGTAGCTGTACAATTTGGCATCTAATGGTTCTTCTCCATGTGTTTTCCAGAAAATGGAACACATGGTCTGTGGTATAATAGAGCTTGTGAAGATAAAAAAAGAGTTCTGCCTTCATTAAATCCCTGGTTTGTTTGCTTCCAGGTAAAATCAACTACCATCTGTGCTGATGAATTAAGTGAAATAGCTGTGGTTGAGAAAGTTGTTTGAAGTGAGATTTCATGAAGGGATTAAACGAGGCAATTCTTGCTCAGGAAACCCTTCTAGACTCTGAAGAGCATCTGTTCATTGTTCATCGGGGCCTTTGTATTCCTTCCCCTCCAGCAATGGCTGGCACACAGCAGTTCATTAGAACTTCAGTACACCTTTCCTTACTGTGATCACAAGGTCACAATCTTACAACTTGTTACATGGAAACCACAATAAACAGTACCTAGTCTTCATAAATATCCTGGATGGATTTAATTTTTTTTAATGTTTTTTGTTAAAAAGAATTTCTAGCCACACTGATCGTATCATGCATTTTTGCATTCGTCAATTTTTACCTAACCGGTTCTTGCACAGAATTATTATATAGTTCCTGCTGTCCCTTTGAACCGACTATTTTGTTGGACTTTACCAAAAATGATGGTCAAATTTTATGTCCTAGAATTCACACCAGGAATCGATGCTTTTCCTGTATTTGCTCTTCCTTCCTCCTTCTTTTTTTTTTTTTTTTTTAATTATGTTAAATGTATATTAGAAAGTGTTTTGTTATATCTAAGGGTGATAAGGGCACAGAAAAAAACTTTTCATCCTGCCAGAAGTTTTGTGAGCTTATAATTTTCTGTGCTCTCTTCAGCCCCTTTCACATGAGGCGGACTCCACTTGCACGGAGTCCGCCGGCTCAGCGTGAGATCTCTCCGTTGATCTCCGCTGAACCGGCAGATGACAAGACCCTCTCTGCTCACTGAGCGGGGAGGTGGCTTGTCCAGTGCCGCTGGTCTCTAAGGAGCGATCGGATGAAAACGGACAGCATGTCCGTTTTCATCAGATCTCATTCTATCCGATCTGCCAGCGACGGATCTGGACGTAGGGCCATCCGTCTGCTTTTGGCGGATCTGACCGGGTCGGATGTCAGCGGACATGTCTCCGCTGACATCCGCCGCTCCATAGACCAGCATGGAGCGCCCGTTCAGGTCCGCCGTCAAAACTGACAGGTGGACCTGAACGGGCCGTCAGTGTGAAAGGGGCCTTCCTCTACTGACTGTTATCTGTTAGCATTGGTCACAATTTTTTTTTTTTGTGGATTACAGAAGAACTCCTCCTTATGTCAGGTGGTGTTCTCTAGTCCTAACCCCTTTGTAACTGAGGGTAAAACAAACCTTAAAGTGGTTCTAAAGCCTCAAGGTTTTTTTTACTTTAATGCATTAAGGTAAAAAAAAATTCTGTGCTACAGGAACCCCCCCCCCCCCCCCACCATTCTTACCTGAGCCCGATCCAGCGGTATGCAGAAGAGCAGCAGCTCTCGCTGCTGTTTCCCTCCTTATTGGGCAAATTTAAAGCAGCTGGAACCATTGGTTCCCGCTCCTGTCAATTCACTCCATTGAGGGGGGGAGGGGTGAGTCCTTCTGTCTGTGTCAATGGATGCAGCAGCGGGCTCGGAATGAGAAAGCATGGCCACTTTCCTTGGGGGCACTCGCCGAGAAGGAGAGGCCTGGAGCGATGGTGGAGGACCCCAGATGAGGAGGATCGAGCTGCTCTGTGCAAAACCATTGCACAGAGCAGTTACGTATAACATGTTTGTTAGTTGTTTTTTTTTTTTTTTGTCTTATTTTTGTTTTAAACTAAAATAAGGTTTAATTTCACTTCAAAACCCAGACCCAATTTTACAACTTTGACATTTTTAGTAAAACTACACATATGATTGCAACTACTTTGTGTAAAGAGGTCGATTTATACCTTTTTATTTTTTATTATACCTATTTTTTTATGGATATAGTAATGGATATCTCCTGATTTTTGTAGTGTACCTGTAATACCACAAAACTATAGTGCACATTTTGCTTCTTCCTTTTTAATTTTTTTTTAAACACACTTTTGTATGTTTACTTCTTTCTTCCCTGCAAAGGGCGAAAGATGCAATGTATCTCTGTTTAGAAGCGAAAGAAAACACATGGGCAGGCTGCACAGTGATCACTGTTATAGCCAATCGGAGTCCCGGGTCCCGATTGTTGGTACAAGACTCGGGGCTCCCTTTGTTGGGAACGTGCTCACCGCACACACACAATACACATATGCGGCACCCAGGTTTAAAGCCCCCCTCCTGGATGCCACATATATATGTGTTGTTGTTATGGGGTTAGCACACTTCTGTTCTAGGATGACAACCTTGCTTTTCCAAAAATACAGTGCCGTGGCAGTTTTCACCCTAAGAAGTGTGTGTTACTGGTGGGATAACCTGTTGACAGTTGTTAAAGGAACAATGCTGAAAAAAAATTTGCAGCCATCCCATGTAAGGACTGGTAAGAAGCAATATATTACATTTTTGTTTTTGGATTTAGATACTTAAAAGAAATTGGGATAGGAAACCTGACAAAGGCAAACAATAATATATTTGTCTAAAGCTTAGAGTGCAAAAAATACATCTGAGAGGAGAACCTCCCTGGCTGATACTATAGTTATCTACGTGTTGTTAAGATGGGATTTTATTTATTTCTTGAGGGCTACACCAGTGCATGTATGCAGCTCTTGTGTGTTGGGGTCATTTATTGTATCTGGAGCAAACAATCTGTAGCTGCTGTGCATGGCAACCAATCTGCTTCTGTCTTCAACTTGTTCAGTCAGTTTTTATTGTTCATTTTCAAAACTTAACTGGTTGCTGTGCCTCATCTATTCCAGATGCTGGATGCCCCAGTTTTGATAAATTCCCCTCCTTGTGTTTCGAATGATATATGGGTGGCTGATGTTACAAATTACAGGCTTCTCACAGCAGGGGAGGAGAAATCTTGGATAGTTCAAATTGTCACCAAACTGTATTGGTTGTTAGAAGTGGTTGTAAACCTCAAACATGAAATATGAACAAAGCGTACCCCTCTATAGTGTGTACTTGTCTCAATTAAGAGCACTAAGTGTCATTTCTGTCTGCTGCTTCGTTCCTCTATCAGTATGAGTAATTTCTGACACGTTTTCCTGACGCCAAGAGAAAAATGGTGATGGGGGGGGATCTCCAGCAGATTGAAAGCCTTAGCGCTGTACATGTGTGAATTTCAGTGGAGGGGGGGGTACCCCTTCCCTTCCCTCAAATCAGCTCTCTGAGCTCTACAGAGAGTCATTTCAGCTCTCCGCCCCCTGTTTTTTGACAGCTCAGACAAGCTTTATAAATTCCACACTTTGAACAGATGTAGAGAGGAGAAGACTGCAGATAAACCAGTACAATTTATGTAGGAGGATTTGTTCCATCTCTGTATCACCTTAGACCAGTCACTTCTCTGGGCATATGTAAGGGTTTGCAACCACTTTAACTGCAACATGGAACTTCAAGAGTTTGGCTTCTTCAGGATGGTAAATATTTTTTATTTTCTGTTGTGCTTGAAGAGCAGTGTTCATTTTTGTAATGTTCAGAACTGCCTATGGGAAGCAGGAGCAGATTTATATATGTGCAAATCAGATGAGAGATGAGTGATTACATCTTTTACAGCATAGGAGCTTAACCTGTGGCCCTTCAGCTGTTGCGGAACTACAAGTCCCACGAGGCATTACAAACTGCTGACAGTTACAAGTATGACTCTCAAAGGCAGAGACATAATGGGAGTTGTAGTTCTGCAACAGCTGGAGGGCCACAGGTTCAGCACCATTATGTCTCACCCATGCTTTACAGCATAACTCAGGCCAAAGTGTTTTTACTTTGTTTTGGATAGAGCCAAGAAGTTTTAAAATCTCAGTCAAATCTGTATTGCTGTCAATGTAACTATATATATATATATATATATATATATATATATATATATATATATATATATATATATATATATATATATATATATATATATATATATATAATAATAATAACTATGCTGCAGCTCTGTGTTTCTACTTCTGTGCGCAGAGATACTGATGTAACATAACACTATGCAATCAGTATGTAAGCCTTAACTCTGAGCTTGATATTTCTGTAGCAGCCTTAATAAATCTCTAAAAAATATTACAGGTGGAGCCTGAAGAACCTCTGGAAATCCCTGTCCCTGAATCCATTGCTGGCAGCAGCCTCTCAGTGGGGACTTTAAGTTTTGCCCAAGAGGAGAACCGAAGTGAAATAAACAACCTGCCTACTTCTTCGACAGGTGACACTCTACAGCAGTGTAGTAGTGCCAAGGAGGATGCAGAGGAGACTACGGCATTGCTTGGTGAGTGCTTGGCTCCTGGCAACCCAGTGTTGTGTTTTTTTTCTTTTTTTTTTTTTTTTTTTTTTTTAAATCCAGCTAACATTTTATAGTAGGCTTAAATCGTCATCCTATGCAATAATCACTACTAAATATTTGTCAAACTGTCATCATCCATACTTTACTGATCAATGCAACTATCATTTAATAGCTATTACATGGGCAAGAAGTGTTACAGTCATCAGCTGTATTCACAACACAGCACTTAACATGGCCATCTAGCAATGGTAAATGAAGGATCAGCAATCATGTGACCACTGTGATTGGCAGTCACACTGGTCACATGATCGGAGCTGGTCCTGCTGACTATCAATAGTTAGTCTGGCCTTAGTGCTGTCTGTGACAGTTCAGTAAGAACTCTCAGCACAGAATAATCGGCTGCCCAGCGATGCCTAGCTGTAGCATGTAGGCTTTTAAAGCCCACTCTTTTGCTGCTGCACATATGTGTTTTGCAGGCGGCAACAGGTTAAGTGGGGTTGTAAACCTTCTTCTTTTATTTTATATTTAAAAAAAAACAAAAAAAAGCAAACAAACATGCCTATACTTACCTGTACAGGTAAGATCCTCTTTTTCTGGTGTGCCCTGCTGCTGGTCCAGGCCCGTCCTCTTCATCGGGTGCCCCCACAGAAAGCTGCTTTCCATGGAGGGACCCATGCAGGCTTGCTCCCGAGTCCCCCTGCTGCGTCCCTGGACACAGAGGGACTCGGCCCCCTGTGTCACTGGATTTGATTGACCCCAGCTTCCGCTGCTATCAATCTGTCCAATGAGGAAAGACAGCGGCTGGTGGCGCTGCACTTGTGCAGATCGCTGGATCGAATTGGGTTCAGGTAAGAAAAAAAGTCTGGGGGGGGGGATGATGTTGACTTTTCTCAAACAATACACTATAGCTGGCCATACACTGATCAGAGTTCGGCTGATTCAGCAGGGACTGGCTGAATTTCGATCAGTGTGTGGCTTTCCCCACATAACAGCAAATTTGTCGATCAGCTGCTGCTAAGCAAATTCTGACAGTGGGTGCAGCTGTTGGAATACAATGTCTCAGCGGTGGTATTCTTCCATCTACATTGCTTAGTGTGGATGGCCACCTTAACCTAACCCAAGTTAGGATTCGCCAGAGGATGGATGTTTTCAATGTTGTATGAAGTGAAAAAAACTAAACAAATCTGTATGGAAATATTTCCCTCTGTATACATTGTTTACATTCTTTGTGGCTGCTCGGTTTTAGGTGGTAATCACTTGCTTGGGTTTGAAAAATCTCAATATATGTTTTGTACATAACTGATATATATATATATATTTTTTTTTTTAAGGATTTGTAGAGGTGTTTTCAGTTCAATTTGACAGCATATGGTGACTGACGACCAACTAACTGAGCAAAGACAACCCCCCACCTTTTTTTTTTTTTTGCCTTCCCTTATTAAATCCATCTGCTTATAATTTATTCAGTTCCCTGACAGAACAGTTTTTGAAGACTGAGTTAAATTGTGAAATTGTGATCCTTGCTCCCTTACAAAACAACTTTTCAGCATGTTTTAAACTTTTAGAATTGACCATATGTCCCCTGCTAGGAACAATTTAAAACCTACAGTGGATTTACAGAAAAGTGGTTTGACAAAGAGCTCACTATAAACATTCCCTCCTAGAGGGAAAATTGGTGGATGGCTATGAATGTGTTGCAATAGCTCAAACTATCAATGTTCTGTTAAAATAAAATGTGTTAGGGCCAAATCATTATGAAATTACAAGTAATGGCTCACATCCCAAAAAGGTTGCTTAGCAGCCTTCAAGCCCAACTCCAAGAATTAGACAAAATCAACCCTTCCATCCTCCCCAACCCTCCTTTCATCCTCCCCTACGCTCCCCCCACTCCGCCTTTACCTCTGTGGAACCAGCCTGTCAGATTTTCCCTGCTCGATCAGAGCCGCCTTCTATAGCCATTAGTGCTGATCAGTGTATTCTGACAGTGAGGAATTCTCCCCATGTCAGAATACAATACCTTAGCAGGAAGGATTTCCCCCAGCGACCTCCAATGTGTGGATGAGGGAAAAAAGTTAGGCGGCAGAGAAACAGTGGTACAGTGAAGAGCTGTGCAGGACGGGTGTCGGCAAGAGGCAGAGGGAGAGCAGTACACTGTTTTTCAGTGAAGAGCTGTGCAGGGGGGGGGGGGTGTGTCAGCAGAAGTGTGACCACCGGATTACAGGCAGACTGTGCTCCCAAGTAGGAAGCAAAGAAGCTAACTGACCACGTGGATGGATGTGCTTCCATACCTGGTGTGGTCAAATTAAAATGGAAAAGCGGAGGGACTGGCAGGATCACCAGGCATTTCACACAAAGGAAGCAATTCAAAGAGAACAGGGTACTTTGTACTACAAGTACATTTTAACACAGACATGTATCAGAAATTTGAAATGTTTAGGTAGCATTAAGGATTGGTAACCTGCAATATATTATATTATATTTTTGTTTTTGGGTTTAATACCACTTTCATTTCTTTTAAGTTTATATTTGCTTAAAATTATTTATAAGGATATTTTTTATCTTGCCATACTTTGGCCTGATGTTATGATATGTTAATTGTTTGCCCTATATGGTTGGTTGCCATGGGTAGCGTAGCATCCAGTTTTCTGTGTTGTGTATGTAATTGCACATGCAACAGTTAAGAAATGCATGTAATTGAAGCCAAGTTTCTTGAGTGTATCTTCCAGGAAAACATGCCGAGAATATTTATTTACACTTAAAGTGGTTGTAAAGCCTTACAGACCACTTTTTGCTACAGGTAAGCCTTTTAATAAGAAGGCCAACCTGTAACCTACACAGGATATCTCCTGTATTTGCATGTGCCAACGTCATCACCACATGTACGCACCGTTTGCTTCAGTGAGTGTGCTATTACCGGCTGCTTCTGGGCGCATGCGTGGGAGTGACCTCATCGCAGCTCCGGCCAATCACTGCACCAGAGCCGCGATACCCGGAAGTAACCCCCTGGGAGTTATGTCTCCGGCCGGTGCTGTGTATGGGCACTGCAGCGAGGGCTTCCATCTCAGGTGAGTATTGCATAATGAGCTAGTATGCTATGCATACGTGCTCATTATGCCTTTGTCTTGCAGGTGTTTAGTTTATTTATTTTTTCAAAGTGGGTTTACAACCACTTTAAGGCCTCATGCAGAATGCTTGCCTTGCAGGCATTCGTCCCTGGGAGAATAAGGCCCTAAGAGCTAGTGCTGGTCAGTGCCCTGTCCAACCCGGTCAGCTTCTCATAGTTTTACAGGCTGCCAGCAGCAGGCTGGATGGTGCCCCTGTGACATCTAACTGCACCTTAACATGTAGACCTAACATGTACAACCGTGTCCAAAAGTTTTGGGAATGAGACAAATATTCATTTTTAGAAATTCTGCCGCCTCAGTTTTTATAATGGTAAATTGCATATACTCCAGAATGTTATGAAGAGTGTTTTAGTTCAATCTTATTTTATTGAGATAGGAAATTGAGGAAGAAAACAATGACATAATAAACACATGTCTTTCAGTAACACATAAACAGGTACATATAAATACATATAAAATTTTGCTACAGTGGTGTCAAATCTTCTAATGGTTTAGGTAATTGTGAGCTTCAGTTGAGTTAATGTGATATACAAGCCTGTATACCTACGGCGTCTATTCTAGGTTATTGAGGGTACGTGAGCACCACTATCTACTCAGTGAGTGGTGCCCACTCATTACAGGTAGGCTAGGGCTTTTGTGTCTATATTGGACACGCTCTTTCCGGGAGGGAAGCTCTGTGTGCGCCACCATTCCGGTCTGATGAGACTAGAGATTGTGGATTAAATATTTGGGTAATACTGCAACTTTTAGAGGGGAAAGGAGAAAAGGAGAGAGAGGGTGGGGATAGAGGGGACGGGATAGCAAGGAATTTTAGGAATGAGGAGGGAGACATTCCACTCTGGTTACACAGGTGCGCCAGTGCAGTCCTCCATGGCCCATGGAATAAATTCTGAGGAGTATCGAAACATAGACCACGAGGTCCAGGTCTTTGAGAATTGTTCCTCTTTACCCGTTTCCTGTGACAACATTCGTTCCAAACTGTTTATTCGGTCCACTTCAATTGCCCAATGAAGAGTGTTTTAGATCAGGAGTCTCAAACTGGCGGCCCTCCAGCTGTTGCAAAACTACAAGTCCCCTGAGGCATTGCAAGGCTGACAGTTGCAAGTATCACTCCCACAGGCAGAGGCATGATGGGACTTGTAGTTTTGCGACAGCTGGAGGACCGCCAGGGCGAATTGCAGAGGTCTTTGCCTAAACCTAATGACACTTATGAAACACTTGTAATTATACTTCAGTATACCATACTTGCATCTGACAAAAAGATCTAAAAACACTGAAGTAGCAGACTTTGTGAAAATTTATATTTGTGTCATTCTCAAAACTTTTGGCCACGGCTGTAGTGACGAGACCTCAGGTTCTCGGGCTATGAATGATGAATTGGTGAATGTACTGGGATTGGTGTAGCAAAATTTGTATAACATAACTGTTTCTTCCTCTACAGATGATCCTGGCAGCGAGGATACAGGGGAACAGACACAGAATTCTGGAAGCTCTTCTCACTAGCCTTCCTCACCTAGGACCTTTCAAGACTGTGCTAGAACTTGTTTCTAATTTTACGGGTTTAAACAAGCCATGAATGGACAGTTGGTTTAATGAGAGGAGGATGGCAAGCCTACAACCTTCTCATACATATCCTCTGTTTTCTTAATATTCAAACCCTTTACCCAAGAAATGCATATGGCACTTGTTACATGTTTGTTTTAAGGTCAAATGACACATTAATATGCAGATCAGTCTCTGATTACACAGGGGTAATCATTTGATTCAGTGCTTCTCTTGGAGGTAATATATATATTTTGGCTGAAAACTGGAATCTATATTATTTTGTACTGGACTGTAGCAGCATGGACGTTGGTTATGTTTACGTTAAAGGCTGCTCTTGCCTCCTCTCTTACATGTATTCATGAAAACATGAACAAAGACACATGTAAAGCACTTATAAGAGGGGACGTTACCTGCGTTCTGGTACTTAATCCTCTAACATTTTGTTCATGATGGCGCTAATACTGGATATCTGCCTCAGGAATCTGTATAGACTGCAGCAATGAACAAGTTCTGTTACTTGTGATCCACCTTCCAGTCTGGACCCCCACAGCGAGGAACAAATTCTCTTCTGCTGGATTCCACTCAGGAATCCACGCCCCCCCCCCCACCCCGCAGAGATAATGTTTTGTTTTGGATTCAGCTCAGGAATCTGTGTGATTGCCGTGATTAAGAGATTCTGTTGTAGTGGATAAACCTGGAATATTACAGCACTGCCCAGCTTTCTGTGGATATGCTCATAACTCACTGATTATTTAAAGGTTTCATTCATTACCTCGGGGCATATTTATAAAGACCTGTCTAATCTAGGCACATTTTTGTAGCACATTCGCTGGTAACATTTAGCGCACCTATAATTTGGCAAATGTGTTAGAAAATGTTTTTAATGGCAAATAATTAAATGTACAATAGAGATCGTTTTCATTTGCTGCGATTCTTTTTCAAATGGCACAGGATAGAGCAGGTTCTCTTTAGCTCAGTCTAATAATTATCTGGCCTTGGAAATTGCACCTTACGTTTGTTGGGATTTCATAAGATAATTTTTACATAATACAAACTGGTATATTAATTTAAATAGTACCATTAATTCATAATGGGTTTTTATGATACTAAAAACCATTTTACCATTTTTTATTTTGTTATTACAGGTATTTATATAACAATTTACACAGTGCTTTACATACTGCCCATTCACACCGGCCCCTGTGCTCAAGGAGCTTACAATCTCTAAGGTCCTTGTCTCGCATACGTACATATACTAGGCCCACGGAGAATATGCAAGTACTGTGTATTTATACGAATTGTGTGTCAAATCAAAACCATTATAATGGTTTATATTTTGTATTATGTAGAAGTGCCCTCTATTCTTGTTGCCCTATATTTATACATTCCTTAATATGCATTGGTCACCACGTGCAGCAGTCATAAAATGCAGGGTTTTTTGTGGCCTAAGCAATGTTTATTTATGCAATTGGTAACAGCACCCCTGTTTTTTTACTGCTTTAACTTGCTGCTCTGGGAACATGTGTAACATGTATTCTTTAATTTAAAAATATGTTTCAGAATCTTATCCAAAATCATCCTAGAGAAGCGGAGTTGACTGAAGCCAATAAATCTAAATTTGCCATTCCCTGCAAAGTTCAAAATCTACAAACCGCAAAGGCAAAGCCCTATTCCTCCACATCTGCAGCTCTAGATCCTCTGACAAGGTCTAAAATGTCCTTGGTTGTAGGACAGGAGTGCTGATGCCCTTTGCACTAGTTAAGCATCAGATGCCTTGTCTTGAGGAAAATCGTCAAGTAGATGAGACTATCTGAGCCTGAATATCAGCCGGTGTTCTGTCAAAAAAAAAAGTCTGCCTATCAAAGTGTCCACCCCGTACTGGGCAGGCGCAGCGCCTGAGCAGTACGGAGGACAAGGATATTCGGAAAATCTCCGAAGATGAACAGCGCCTGCGCCGTGAGTCCAGGTGCAAGCCCCACCATCCAAGTGGACATAGGGCTGCACAAAGTTAGAGGGCCGCTCGTCACGCTTCAGGCACTGCCTTGCTTTGCTCTGCTCTTTTTTTATTCTCACTCTATGTCCACTTGGATGGTGGGGCTTGAACCTGGACTCACGGCGCAGGCGCCGTTCATGTTCGGGTATTTTCGGAATCTGGTTGTCAACCATACTGCGCATGCGGACAGTATCCGACGGGGGACACTATCCGACAGGACACCGGCTCAACAGAAATAGTCTGACATTCAGGCCGTGTGTACATCAGAGGCTGGCTGAATGTCCTGACTGACAGAGGCTGGCTGAATGTCCAGCTTCTGTCAATCGGGCATGCTGGAAAACCAGCATCTGATCGGCGCTGGCAGCCAATGAGCTGCGAGTGCTGACCCGTGTGTTCTGGTGGGGCACGACCGAAAAAAAATATATCTGTTGATCGGCTCCCGATCAGTGCTCTCAGCCAATGATTGAGAGCACTGACCCAAGTGTTCTGGCAGAGGGCAATAGCTCAGCGGGACGATCGCTGTACTAACATCAGTTTATTTTTTTATTTATTTTTTTTTTTTCAACCCTGGGCTGAGCGGAAAAAAAAACGTAGTGTGTACCAGGCTTTACTGAGGATAATATAACCTGACTTCTGCCTGGAGACACCTCTTCAGTAATTTCACTGAAAAAGAAGATCATCAGATCTGATATGATAACCACGTTTGAGCTTCTAAAGAGCCTGCTACACCAATGAATTGCCTAGTAACATCTGTTTGAATGTTATGGATAGCAGGTTCATATGCTTGCATTGACAGGTTTTATACTGTCAAGCTTTGAAATGCCTTTTAAAAATGTAATTTCAGCTAAGCGAATGTACAAAACGAAAGGTTACATTTGCCACTTTAAAACTATGGTAAATAGTACAGTAAGCACCTTTTCCTGTGAAATGACAGAGGTTAGTGAACGTACAGCACATATGCGTACAGTATCCTTAGAACCTGTACTGGGTGAAATACAAAGGCGCAGACCTTCTAAGAACTCTAGCCACCTGGATGCCTCTGACATCAATATCTCAAGCCACTGACCCAGAACAGATGCAGAGAAGAGAATCATATTGAACCCAGAAGACCTAATCTCCATCGCTGTTTCAGGTTAGTGTATCAAAGTGTTGAAGCCATCAGACTTCCATAACAGCCAGGTATTTTCAGATGGGAGATGAACAAGACTTCCATATTTTCTCATTGCAGGTTTCATTTGAAGCCTAATTCCATTCTAGAACTAGGGTGAATATGTGGTGAATGTCTTTATAAATATGCCCTTTAGTCTGACCAAAGGCTGCTGATTTTATTTTCCTTCCTTGTTTACATTTAGACTTAAAGCAAATAACATAATTACGGTATAGCGTTATGTACTGTGCTGAGTATATACATAATAAGAGGAATTTAAACCTTTTTATTGGTTTTAATAAATCTAAAGTGTGTTTTTTTATTTTTTATTTTATTTTTTTGTAACTTATTTAAGATCTAGTCTGCATACCTGTCATCAATGAAAGGATTTTCTGATTTCGTGTCTCCTGAAGTCTTTGTTTGTTAGTTCCTACAGGATATGTGTCATTTTCCCTCTGTGGGTACCCTTGCTTTCAATGATCTATTTCTTCTGTACAGCATGTGTTGCAAATTTATAGACTCAGGAATATCATTGTGTTCTCCTTCATGGGAGATTGTCCTGTATCATGGCGGCTACAAAGAATTGTTCTCTATAACATTACAGCACTTAAGCTTGACTAGAGCTGCACGATTTAGTGTTACAAAAATTGCGATCTCGATTCAACCGCCCATGCGATCCTAATCCCGCATTTCCATGATTCATGTAACAAATGCAGAGCAGTTCCCTGCTCACAGCTGTAAAACAAAAACAAAAAAACACAGCACAACGTTGCTCAGTACTGTTTATTTTTATCTCTCTGTTCATTTACAGATCAAAGGAATGCTCTTCGGTCTGTAAATGAGGTCAGTTTTTACCACTTAAAGACTGACACTTGTTGTTTACAAGTTAAAATCTGTATTTTTTGCTAGAAAATTACTTGGAACTTTAGCAGAGACCCTAGAGCATAAAATGATTGTCGTTGCAATATTTTATGTCGCACTGTATTTGCGCAGCGGTCTTTAAATAGAATACTTTGCGGAAAAAATACACTTCAATTAATTTTTTTTAAAAAAATAAACAGTAAAGTTAGCCCAATTCTTTTGTATAATGTAGAAGATGTTATGCCGAGAATTGTGATCTTAATTTAAACAAAAAAAAAAAAAAATTGTGATTCTCATGTTACCCAGAATCGTGCAGCTCTATGCTTGACTGTTGAAAATCTAGCGCTGTTGCATGGGGTGAGTCACTAATTATTTCTGGTGACCCTATAAAGTGTTGGGAGAACCAAGGGTAGGCAAGTTCCCTGTGAGCAAATGTCTTCTTTCAGCCTATGTGGAAAATTAAATAAAGAGATGTGCGGCACATGTGCTAAATTCGGCATTGTGGAAGCATAATTGCTGACTTTGACCAGCTTCACACTGGTGCGGTTTGGGAACCGCAAGTGATTCAGACAGGAATCAAACCGCATTCCTGTTCAAATCGCATCTGATTCTGCAGCAATGCAATTTGAGCACTTAATTTTGTATGGTTCGAATCGCACCGCATTTGTACCAAAATCGTGCAGGACTTTTTGTTTTTTTTGTCACACCACAATTGGATCACATGGGTGTGATCCAATTCTGCAAATTGCACTGCGTTTTGCAAACCGATTTAACATCCATAACACCCAGCTACAGCGGTTTGCATGAACGTGGTGCGAGAAACTCACAGAAATCGCTGCAAACTCTACACCAGTGTAGTTTTTCTAGCCTGTGGGTGGAGGCTATGCAGGTGGGTACTCCCGATGCTATTTACCTAGCAACCCTTCATCCCCCAGCCTTTTAAACTCCCGTCTTTGAATATTATGCAGGCCATAACATTAAAGCTTGATTCCAGACAACTTTTTTTTTTTTTTTTTTTTTTTTTGTTTTAAATAGCAATGTTTACTGATCACTGGTCTATCAAGTTTTTATTGTTAGCTGTGACTCATGTGGAAATTTCATCATACTTCTTGTCCAAAGAAATTAGGGGATCGTTGGTCACCAGGACTGAAAGATTGTAATCGCCTGAAAGATTCTAACACTTTCATTTTATTTTACTGAAAAATAGGTGTTTAATTGTAGTCCATGCCCAGACTAAAGAGATTTCCCTCTAGTTCACGTACTAAGCGGAAATCAGGTGAAATCTCCTCAATGTTTCTGCAGTCTGTGATGCCAATCTCCACTAGGCTCGATCCCCACCCCTATTCTGTTTTAGAGACCAACTTGAGTAATTATTTTCACCAGAGAAGGGCTAATTTATAAAAAAAAAGTGCTTTTGTCAAATTAATGGGACTATAAGGAAATGAAAAAAACTATGTGCATATGTTTTAGTGAACATAGGATTAGGTTCTCCATGTTAGGTTAGTTAGGCTTGATGCTGTATGTTTAGCTCTTCTTGTATAGTGGGACAGTATCTAGGTAGTGAAAACATTAACAGGTTGATGACATATGGGCCACAGATTTTTTATTTAAATCATGTTTATAGCGTGTTCTAGCAGCATAGCAGTTGCCCCAGACAGATCAGTCAGGGACTTCCTGTATGGATGGATTTCCCATAAGAAGATGGCCTGCCATGGCCTGTAAAACATCCACAATGATAAAAAAAAATCCGTCAAATAACCCTTTGCAATATGTGTTCATTAATTATAGGAATGTTGCAAGCCAGCACAGCCTATTGCTATTCCAAATCATTTCATTTCACATTTATTATCTTGTAATCACACAGGGCAGGTTTAGTATTAGTCATTTTATTAGGCGTGCTTAGGAAGTGATAGAACTTATTTTGAATGCAGCTAATTTTTTAGTCCTTTCCGAAGCAGATCACAACATGCCTCCAGCCACTGTTAAAATAAAGATAAATAAAATGATTTGCTGTGATTGCCTTCCTTGGAATCTTTCATTGACAGTCTGGAATTTACAGTCCCAATTTGCCTATTGGGACATGACTGAGTGGTTCTGTAAAGCTTTACCCTACCTCTGGTTTAATTAAAGCGTTTGTAACCCTAAAAGAAAAAAAATTGGATCCTGTTCCTTTTAAAGCATGTGATGCATTACTGTGTAATTTGGCCCCCTGTGTCACCTGAATTACCTGGCTGATCCTGCCCCCCTGTAAACTGACCACGGTTTATCATGGCTGCTGAGCCCTGACACCGTGGTCAGTTTATGTGCCTCCGTCATCTGCAGCTCTCCTGTCTCTCCAATGAGATTTGAAAAAGAACATTGATCAAAATTAGAGAACACTTTCAGACACCTCCCAGTTATTGGTGTTAATCTGGCAACTTGTGCAAATTTCTTTAATTATCTGACTAACCCTATTTAACCGGTTCCCGACCGGCGCACGCTGATGTACGTCGGCAGAATGGCACAGCTGGGCAAATGGGCGTACCTGTATGTCCCTTTTGAATTTGCCGTCGTGCCATCGCGCGCCGGCCGGGAGCTCTGTGAGTGGGGTTGCGGGTCCTGCAGACTCTATGTCCACGGGGATACCCGCGATTGTCTCACGGAGAGGAACAACGGGGAGATGCTAATGTAAACAAGCATCTCCCCGTTCTGCCTAGTGACAGTGTCACTGATCATAGCTCCCTGTAATCGGGAGCTATGATCAGTGATGTGTCACAGCTAGCCCATCCCCCTAACAGTTAGAAACACTCCCCAGGACCCACTTAACCCCTACAGCCCCACCTAGTGTTAACCCCTTCACTGCCAGTCACATTTACACAGTAATCAATGCAATTTTAATCACACTGATCGCTGTATGAATGTGAATGGTCCCAAAATCATGCCACAATTGTCTGACGTGTCCCCCATAATGTCGCAGTCAATAAAAAAAAAAAAAAATCGCTGATCGCCGCCATTACTAATAAAAAAAAAAATATCAATAAAAATGCCATAAAACTATCCCCTTTTTTATAGATGCTATAACTTTTGCACAAACCAATCAATTATTGCGATTTTTTTTTTTTTTGTACCAAAAATAGAATACGTATCGGCCTAAACTGAGGGGGAAAAAAGGTTTTCTTTTTTAATTATTATTTTGGGGGGGTATTTAATATAGCAAAAAGCAAAAAAATAAATTTTTTTTTTTCAAAATTTGTTGCTTTTTTTTTTGTTTATAGAGCAAAAAAAAAAAAAAAAAAAAAGCAGAGGTGATCAAATACCACCAAAAGAAAGCTCTATTTGTGGGGAAAAAAAAAGACGTCAATTTTGTTTGGGAGCCACGTCGCATGACCACGCAATTGTTGTAAAACGACACAGTGCCGAATCGCAAAAAGTGCTCTGGTCTTTGGCCAGCAAAATGGTCTGGGGCTTAAGTGGTTAACTGACAGCCTAACTTTCCAGTTTTCACTGACTTTGTAAGATGGTGAGCCATCCTAAAGTGACTGAAACCCTCCGGCAGCAGGTTGTCCAGATAAAGGCCAAAGGGATGACTCTTTCAGCCATAGCAAGTGAAGTTTGTCGTTCCAAATCAATGTGATTTCTAGAATATTTCCTCTTTGCAATATCACAAACTGTTCAAGTCCCCCAAAGAAGGCGGGTTGTCCACGAAAGACAAAGTCAAGAGCGGACAGGATCATGTGGAGAATCTCAATGAGCAATCGGTTCAACACTGCAGCTGCGATTGCTTGCCGGTTCAGCGCGTAACAGAGCAAAAACCCATGCACACTATACAACTTATGTTATCTAATTTCCTTTAGGTTTACCAAAACCATGTAGTGCAAGGGCCTGCCTGATTGCATACAAGTTGAAACTCTTAGCCCCCGTTCACACCTATGCGAATTAGATGCGGCTTACACCGCATCCAATTTGCAGGACATTTGAAAATACATTCATTTTAATGAGGCTGGTTCACATATCTGCGGTGCATTCGCACTGCGCATTGCACAAAAAACATGTGCGTTTTCTAGGCAGCGCGGTCCGGCTCAGGTGCAAATTCAGGCCCATTATCTTCTATGGGAACGCATCCGATTCGCAGATGCATTCCGTTCTGAACAGAAAGTCTCTCCTTTTCCTCACTACACCTCCCCCTCTCCCTGCTCACTGATCTGCAGCTAAAACGCAGAGGAACCTCTGAACAACTGATTTTTATCTTTGCAGTGAAACCGTAGCTTCAATTCACACCGCACATGTGTGAACCCGGGCTTAAGGTTTGACCTCATATTATATGTTTTTTGTTAAATCTAAAGGAAAATATCTAAAGAAAATTGTATAGTGTGTATCCAGCTTTAGGATCTATCTTGTCATACAGTATCTCGCCGCTTAAGAGAATTTGGTCTGAAAGCCCACTCTGCAGTGACCATACCTCATTAGCAGAAAGAATCAAAAGGCTAGACCAGTGTTCCTCAACTCCAGTCCTCAAGGCACCCCAACATGTCATGTTTTCAGGATTTCACTCAGCTGAAACGTCTGATAATTACTAAGGCAGTGAAACAGATCTAATCACCTGTGCAAAATAATGGAAAGCCTGAAAACATGACCGATTGGGGCGCCTTGAGGACTGGAGTTGAGAAACACTGGGCTAGACTAACCTTTGCTGAGGAGCATGTTGTGTGGAAAGAGGAGAACTGGTCCGAAGTTCACTTTAGCAATGAAAGCAAGTTTAATGTATTTGGGTCAATGGGAAACATTGTTCGTCGCCAAACTGGGGAAAGACTGAACCCAAAGTGTGTAAAGAAGCCAGTAAAAGGTGGAGAGGGAAGCGTCATGGTTTGGAGGTGAATGCAAATGTCTATCAGAACCTTCTTTGACAACATGCGGTTCCTTCCCTGCATTCATCACCCAATCAGCCAGCAATTTTCATGCAAGAAAATGCCCCCTGTCACACAGAAACAGGAGTAAAGCAGTTCCTTGAAGCTGAAAACATTGAAATAATGAAATGGCCAGCCCAGAGTCCTGATCTAAACCCAATAGAAAACCGTTGTAAAATCCTTGGTGACAAAGTTATGGCCAAGAAACCCACTACATTCACAGAAGAGTGGAACAATTCAAAGCAAGGGCCTGTACACTTTCTACTAATTGTTGTAACCTTCAGAAATTTTAGTTGTAATCTTTCTCCGTGTTACAGTCATTGCTGTTCTCTAATTATAATCAATGCGTTTCCTACAAAATAAAGTTTTTGTTTTTAGATGAAGTGCTTAGGTTATTTAAAAAAACACTGTTCTATTAGCATGGTTTAGGCACAACACAAATTCCATCAAATATTGAGTAATGAAGATTGCATTATTTCTGAAAAAAAAAATCAAGTGTTCATAAATGTTCCTCTAATTTTGATCGTGTGTGTGTGTGTGTGTGTGTGTGTGTGTGTGTGTGTGTGTGTATATATATATTGTACAGGACGCAGTGGCTGGGTCCTGGAAGGACGCTATGTTTCCCCTCTGTTTGGTCTGTGATCCCTTTAAGGGAACAAAAAGGGTTAACTCACCTGTCAGAGGAGGTGGGTTTAAAAACAAGACAGGAAGTTGCAGATGGGTGGAGGAGTGCAGAGGAGATAGTAGTTTGTGTTTGGGCTTGATTTGCAGCAACCAAAGTCAACAGCAGCGTTCGGCATGGAAGCCTCCTGGCAGATGAAGTCACCTGCGACAGCACCCCAGGACTGTGTTTGATTGCAATAGCAATTCGGGACTTTGATAGTCGGTGAGACTGAAACCTCTTTCTTTTGTTTTGCTGCTGTGAAGCTGTTTAAGTTTAATAAAACCTCCTTTTGAACTAAAAGCCTGTGTCCTGCGGTCTAGCTGGTCCCCCGAACTTTACAAGTGGTGCTCGGATGCGGGCAGGACAGAGTAACAGGCGTGTTTTTTGTTTTTTTTGCTGGCTTTTGCATTTGAATTTAAAACTGACATTTAAAGGGACAGTACAGTGAATTTATGTCCTGTGTTAAAGCTGCCCAAACCCTGAAAGCTGAAGCAATGGAGGAACTAATTAAACAACTGTCCCTGGCTAATATACAAGCGCAGACCCGCCATGAGGAAGCTAATCAGCGCTTAGCAACTCAGCTGGAGGTACAGCAAGAAAATACTCGCCTGTTGGTGGCTCAGTTGGCAGCACAGCAAGCAACCCAGCAAGGGGTTATGCAGGCTCAGGTGACTGCCTTAAAAGAAGTAGTACAGCAGTTGTCTCAGGGTCGTGAGCAAGCGGCTGTTGCCCCTGGCAACCAGGTGACCGTGAGGGCAAGCCATTTTTTGCAGAAATTGTCCCTGAGTGATGATGTAGAGGCATTTCTTGCTACATTTGAGAGGACGGCAGAGAGAGAAGGGTGGCCCCAGGACCAGTGGGCCGGCCTAATTGCCCCTTTTCTCACCGGAGATCCTCAAAAAGCCTACTTCGACCTGCCACCAGAGGACGCTAAAGACTATCAAAAACTAAAGGCAGAAATACTGGCTCGTTTGGGGGTGACTACGGCCGTTCGGGCCCAACGAGTGCACCAATGGAAGTATTGTCCAGATCGTCCACCACGGTCTCAAATGCATGACCTGGTGCAACTGGTAAAAAAATGGCTGCAGCCCGAAGTGTTGTCGGGCCCCCAAATCGTGGAGCGGGTCGTCCTGGACCGATACCTACGGTCACTGCCAGACGACCTTCAACGGTGGGTCAGCCATGGAGACCCCAAAACAGTGAACCTCCTTGTCGAGATGGTAGAGCGATATACAGTGGTGGAGGATCTGCTTGGCCCTACCAAGCGCCAAGGGCCCAGTCTGCCACGGCCTATTCGATCGACTGCCGCCCTTCGAAAGGATGTCCCCCGGAGCCCTGGAATCAACACCCGGAAGGTCAAGAGTCACTCCCAGTACCTCCTCAGCGATCTGTTCCTGTTCGGAGAGGAGGGGATGTACAATGTTGGCGGTGTCATTCCTGGGGCCATACCGGGCCCACTGCCCACTGCAAGAGGAGCCCATGGAATGCGGGGTTCTTCGGAGGGGGTCTTTTTATGCTCATAGAGCATGTACCACACACCTTGACCGCGGAGAAGAGAAATTTGAGTGTGTAGTCCAAGTGAACCACCTCCCTGCCTGGGCTTTGCTGGACTCCGGAAGCATGGTAACCCTTGTTCATCCTAGAGTACTTGGGAAGATCGGTCCGGTAAGCAAAACTTTACGGGTTGTATGCATTTACGGGGACACTAGAGAGTACCCTCTCATCTCGGTGTCCATCTCCACAGCATATGGCACTGGTACTCAAGAGGTGGGGGTGGTAAAGAACTTGATACATGATGTTATCATAGGACGAGACTGTCCATTTTTTGAAAAACTGTGGGGACAAGGAGAACTATCTGAACGATCCCAAGACTGGGGAGAAACTAGTTCCTCTGTTCCTATGGTTGAGGGTAATAACCCTGAGATGCCAAATGAACCTAATGTGGATCCAGTTGATACAAATGCTAATGATTGGGTTAATGGTGATGAAAGTAGTGCTGATACTGTGAAGGGTGTCAAAATGTGTGGTTCGCAGACCTACCTGAACACTGAGGAGGGGGAACCTTCCCCACTTCAGGTAATGCTGGGTGAAGAGGATGAGGAAGTGGCCTCTACCCCTGCCCTGCCGGATTTGGGTGTTCCCCAGGGGACATTTGGTACTGCCCAGATGCAGGACCCCACTTTGGCCCGTGCACGGGAACAAGTTGTGGTATTAAATGGGGTACCCCAAGAGCCAGGTGCGAATGAGCGGTGGCCCCACTTTGCCATATATAATGAATTGCTTTATCGGGTTACCAAAGTGAGAGAAAATGTGGTAGAACAATTATTGGTACCCCAACAGTATAGACGCAAGGTCCTGGACCTGGCCCATGATGATGTTTTAGGGGGACACCTGGGAGTTGAAAAGACGGAGGCACGGATCACCGACCGGTTTTACTGGCCAGGTCTGAAAGCAGAGGTAAGAAGATACTGTGCCTCTTGTCCCACCTGTCAGTTGACCGCGCCGGTGACCCACTTCCGGAGCCCTTTGGTCCCTCTGCCCATAATTGAGGTCCCATTCGAGAGAATAGCCATGGATATAGTGGGTCCTTTGGTAAAGTCAGCTCGAGGTCACTCTTACATACTGGTGATCCTTGACTATGCCACCCGGTATCCTGAAGCGCTACCTCTGCGGAATACCTCCTCTAAGGCTATTGCTCGGGAATTATTCCAGTTGTTTACACGGACTGGTTTTCCCAAGGAAATACTCACGGACCAGGGCACCCCGTTTATGTCGAGGGTTATGGCTGATGTGTGCAAGCTGTTCCGGATTAAACAGCTGCGCACATCGGTCTACCATCCACAAACGGATGGGTTGGTAGAGCGCTTTAATAAGACCCTTAAGTCTATGCTCAAGCGGGTTGTACAAAGGGATGGGAAAGACTGGGACTGCCTGTTACCCGCTCTCCTATTTGCTATCCGGGAAGTGCCCCAGGCCTCCACTGGGTTTTCGCCCTTTGAGTTGGTATATGGGCGGAGACCTCGCGGACTACTGGATTTTGTTAAAGAGGAATGGGAAAGTGAACCTATTCAGCATAAGAGTGTTCTTGAATATGTTTCCCAAATGCAGGAGAGGATCCGAACTGTGATGCCTCTAGTCAAAGAACATTTGCAAAAAGCCCAGGAGGCTCAACGACGGGTCTATAATAGGGCTGCTAGAATAAGGAACTTCCAAGTGGGGGATCGAGTAGCGGTGTTGATCCCCACTGTGGAAAGTAAATTCTTGGCCAGGTGGCAAGGCCCCTTTGAAGTTGTAGAAAAAGTGGGAGAGGTAAATTATAGAGTCCACCAACCAGGTAAGAGGAAACCCTATCAGATATATCATGTAAACTTGTTAAAGCCCTGGACAGACAGGGAACCGGTGACCTCCCTGGCTGGTGCAAGACTTGAGCCTAGGGTTGGGGTGGAGAGTGTCCAAGTAGCAAATACCCTGTCTAGAGTCCAAAGTCAGCAGGCAAAGGAGTTCTTGCAGAGAAATAAAGAGAAATTTTCAGACTTGCCAGGGCTCACTAGTGTCATAGAGCATGATATTGTCACGGAACCAGGAGTCAAAGTTTTTGTCCGGCCTTACCGCATTCCAGAGGCCCAAAGGAAGGCTGTTTCAGAGGAAGTGAAGAAGATGTTGGACCTGGAGATTATTGAGGAATCACAGAGTGAGTGGTCAAGCCCGATTGTGTTGGTACCGAAGCCCAACGGGACTCTGCGATTCTGCAATGATTTCCGGAAACTAAATGAAGTTTCACGGTTTGATGCCTACCCCATGCCCCGGGTAGATGAGCTTATTGAGAGACTAGGTCCAGCCAGGTATATCACTACATTAGACCTTACCAAGGGGTATTGGCAAATCCCGTTGACTAAGGCTGCTAGAGAGAAAACTGCTTTTTCTACCCCAGAGGGAAGTTTTCAGTACAAGAGAATGCCTTTTGGATTGCAAACTGCTCCAGCCACATTTCAGAGGGCAATGGATAGGATTTTACGTCCTCATCGGGAGTATGCCTCAGTATACTTGGCATAGTCATTTTTAGCAGAGACTGGGAGTCACACTTGCCCAAAGTCCAGGCAGTACTGGACTCTCTTTGGAAGGAGGGGTTTACAATAAACCCGGAAAAGTGTGCTTTGGGAATGGAGGAGGTGAAATACCTGGGCTATGTTGTGGGTAGAGGGGTAGTAAAACCTCAGGTCAACAAGGTAGAGGCTGTACAGAATTGGCCCCGCCCCCTCACAAAAAAACAGGTACGTGCATTCCTGGGTATGGTGGGATACTACAGGAGGTTTGTACCCAACTTTGCCACGTTGGCAGCTCCATTGACCGATCTGACTAAGGGTCGGAAATCGGTCATGGTGGAGTGGAATGCAGACGCTGAGAAAGCTTTTTTTGGAGCTCAAGTCGGCACTGTGCCAACACCCTGTCCTAGTAGCACCCAATTTTTCAAAAGAGTTTGTTGTACAGACTGATGCTTCCGATGTAGGATTGGGAGCAGTTTTGTCACAGGTTATTCATGGCGAGGAGCACCCAGTAGTCTTCCTCAGTAGGAAGTTAACACCAGCGGAGAAAAACTACGCTATAATTGAACGAGAGTGTCTGGCCATTAAGTGGGCTCTGGAATCCCTCAGATATTACCTCTTGGGGAGGAAGTTTAGGCTGATTTCTGACCATGCCCCTTTAACATGGCTGAGACAAGGTAAAGGGACTAATGCCAGGGTTACCCGGTGGTTCCTGGCACTCCAGGAATTTAAATTTGTAGTGGAGCATAGGCCCGGGAGACTGCATCAAAATGCAGATGCCCTCTCCCGAGTCCATTGTTTGAGCTCCACGGTTGCCTCCACCTCCTTGGCGTTGGGGCACAGGGGGGGGATATGTACAGGACGCAGTGGCTGGGTCCTGGAAGGACGCTATGTTTCCCCTCTGTTTGGTCTGTGATCCCTTTAAGGGAACAAAAAGGGTTAACTCACCTGTCAGAGGAGGTGGGTTTAAAAACAAGACAGGAAGTTGCAGATGGGTGGAGGAGTGCAGAGGAGATAGTGGTTTGTGTTTGGGCTTGATTTGCAGCAACCAAAGTCAACAGCAGCGTTCGGCATGGAAGCCTCCTGGCAGATGAAGTCACCTGCGACAGCACCCCAGGACTGTGTTTGATTGCGATAGCAATTCGGGACTTTGATAGTCGGTGAGACTGAAACCTCTTTCTTTTGTTTTGCTGCTGTGAAGCTGTTTAAGTTTAATAAAACCTCCTTTTGAACTAAAAGCCTGTGTCCTGCGGTCTAGCTGGTCCCCCGAACTTTACAATATATATATATATATATATATATATATATATATATATATATATTATTTGATCCCCTTCACCTATTGCAAGTTTGCCTACTTACAAAGTAATGAAGGGTCTATAATTGTTATCATCAGTGTATTTTAAATGATAGAGACAGAATATCAACAAAAAAATCCTGAAAAAAAACACACGATACAAATGATAAAAAATTGAGTTGCAGATCAATGAGTAAAATAAGTATTTGATCCCCCTACCAACCAATAGTTATTCTGGCTCCCACAGATTGGCCACAGATTGGCTACAGTATGGGCTCATGTGGTACACAGATTTAGTCCTGTCAATTTAAGAAGGTGCTCCTAACTACAACTTGTTATGTGTATAAAAGACACCTGTCCACAGAATCTTTCTTTTATTCAAACCTCACCGTCATAGGCTAGACCAAAGTGCTGTCAAACGATGTGAAGGACAAGATTGTAGACCTGCACCATCAGCAAGAAGCTTGGTTAAAAGGAGACAACTGTTGGAGCGATTATTCGCAAATGAAAGAAATACAAAATAACCATCAATCATCCCTAGTCTGGAGCTCTATGCTCAAGATTTTGCCTCATGGGGTAAGAATGATCATGAGAAAAGTGAGGGATCAAGACGGCACATGTACAAAAAATTTTGTATGCTGATGCCTTAAGCGTTCCCTTCACTGGAACTAAGGGTTCAAGTCCAACCCCTGAAAAACAACCCCACACCATAATCCCCCCTCCATCAAATGATTTTAACTATTGCACAAATCAAAATCCTATATAGACATGGATGAGCAAGTTTGGGGTGGAGGAATTTGACTGGCTCGCACAGAGTCCTCCTGACCTCAACTGGATAGAACACCTTTGGGATGAATTAGAGCGGAGACTGCGAGCCAGGCCTTCTAGTCCACATCAGTGCCTGACCTCACAAATGTGCTTCTGGAAGAATGATCAAACATTCCCATAGATACACTCCTAAACCTTGTGGACAGCCTTCTCAGAAGAGTTGAAGCTGCTATAGCTGCAAAGGGTGGGCCAACTCAATAATGAACCCTATGGCCTAAGACTGGGATGCCGTGTGTGTAAAGGCAGGTATCCCAATACTTTTGGTAATATAGTGAGGAAATATATTGGGCTGTTATTGGGCTGTTATGGATAATCCCTGCAAAGCTGCATCTTTGGAGCGGTGAAGGAGCGGTGTATTTACCGCTCCTATACCGCTCGTTCCCATTGAAATCAATGGGAAACCGCGGGGATACCGCCCGCAAACCGCCGCTGCAGCGGCGGTTTGCGGAGGTTTTTAACCCTTTTGCGGCCGCCAGCGGGGGTTAAAACCACCCCGCTAGCGGCCGCATACCGCGGGTAAAGCGATGGTAAGCAGCGCTAAATATAGCGCTGCTTTACCGTCGCCGCCCCGCACCGCTCAGGTGTGAAAGCAGCCTTATGGATAATCCCTGCAAAGGCAGAGGCTGGAAAGAATAATTAGTAGTTTGTTCTCCTTGAAAAAGCACAGCCATAAGATTTACTAGTGACTAATATGTGTTGTAGTACATAGTGTTGTTGACATTAAAGGAGCTGGGAGTCATTCATAGTAATTCCTGTTGGGAGATTACAGACATTTTTCAGTTTGGATAGCAGTATTAAATAAACACTTCTATATTATAATTTTGTGCAGATAGTTTTATTAGCTACATTGTGACCTAACATAATTAAGTTAAGGCTTTCTGACTAGAATCTCTTGACAAAGTCACCGAACTATAAATAATTACATGCAACCGGGGAAAAAAATTTGCTAAAACTTCATAATCAACATCAAAATAACAACCTAGGCCTCATGCACACTGCTGCTCCTAAACTGTTTTTGGGGCTTTTGGCGTTTTTTTTTGCCTAAAGCCCTGCATGCACCTTAATAAAAGCCTATGGGCACAATTTACTAAGCAATATTTTACTGCACCAGAGTATAAGGTAAAATAATGCACAGCTTCTTTGCGGGGGCGTGCAGCGTGGCCGCGCCATGTTACTAGGACACGGTGCAACCCTGATCTGTGTAAAGAGCCGCAGCCCTTTAACCATGTGATCGGGTGTGTCCAATCACAGCCGGTCACATGTAAACACGGAAATGCTGGTAATCGGCTCTCATCGCCTCCACACTGACAGTGTGTTGCGAGGAGAGCCGATCAGCGGCATCTGCTCACAGGGGGACATGGAGACATGTAATCAGGGCCCTGATTACAATAAAGCGCTGCCAGTGCCAGCAATCAGTGCCCATTAGTGATGCCTATAAGTGCCGCATATCATTAATGGCAATCATTGCCTATCCGTGCCGCCCATCAGTGCCACCTATTAGTGCCGCCTCATCAGTGAAGGAGAAAAACTACTTGTTTACCAAATTTACTGACAGAAACTAAGAAAAACTAACTTTTTTCACATTTTTTTTAAAATAAAAAACCCAGCAGTGATTTTATACCACCAAAAGAAAGCTCTATTTGTGTGAAGAAAATGATAAAAAAAATATCACATGGTTACAGTGTAGCAAGACCGCGCAATTGTCATTTAAAGTGTGACAGCGCTGAAAGCTGAAAATTGGACTGGGCAGAAAGGGGGGAAAGTGCCCTGTAGGCAAGTGGTTAATTACCATGTGAAACTGTGCGGTAAGTTATCGCAAGCACATCGCATACCCAGCATCACCTAGATCAGTGATGGCAACTCTTGGCACTCCAGATGTTTTGGAACTACATTTCCCATGATGCTCATGCACAGTGTAGTTGAGCATCATGGGAAATGTAGTTCCAAAACATCTGGGCTTTCAAGGTTTGCCATCACTGTCCTAGATAGTCAAACATTTAATTAGTTGCTTTAATCTGTTGCCGCCCGCCCTATAGCCGAATGACTACAGCGTGGGCTTATTTTGACAGGAGGGTGTCTAATCGACCTCCTTTTATGATTGGGGGCATGCTCTGCGATTGCCGAGTTCGAAGGACTCAGCTGATCACGGATGTCAACACAAGCCGGTTACCGTCTTTTTTTTCCTGAAGCTTACAGCAAAAGAAGAAAGCCGATAATCGGCTTGTGTTAAAGGAACATCGGCACCGATTAGGAGTCCAGTCCCAACAGTGCCCACCAGTGCTGCCTATCAGTGCCCATCAGTGCAGCTTCATCAGCAATGGAGGAAACATTTCCGGTTTGCAAAATTTTATAACAAACCAACGTTGGTTTTACATTTTTTTTGCTAAACCAAGTGGTGATCAAATACCAACAAAAGAAAGCTCCATTTCTGTTTAAAAGAATTATAAAAATGTTTGGGTACAGTGTTGCATGGCCGCACAATTGTCATTCAAAATGTGAAAGCTGAAAATTGGCAGGGGGTAAAAGTGCCCAGTAGGCAACTGGTTAAAGAGAAAGTACCCAGGACATAAGCATAAAAACATATGAAATGTATAGGCGTTTTACCCACCAGCCAACCGGATATTTTTTGTGTTTCAAAGTTCTCATAGATTTGGAATTGGTGCAAGATGTGGGCATCCTGAACAGATCCCGGGAATCCAGTCACTACATTCCTGACAATCAGATTGGCATCATATACCACCTGGATATTGAAGAAGTATTAACCTTTCTTGTTGCGGTAGATATGCTCCTTAAAAGATGGCGCCAAAAAAAAAATCAACGTGCGTACCTAGCACATTTGAGATTCCAGCAATATGATAAAGATTCTAGAAAAAAAAATGTATATTGTGCTACTATTGCATGGAAACCGTGCAGTACATTGGTGAGCACACAGGAAAATTAGGCCTGCAAAATCCCCACTATCTCACCAGCTACCATCTGATAGGATGCTTTCCCCAAAAAATGTAATGCAGACCATTTTTGCTGTTTTATTATCATCCCTATGTTTCATAATCCCTTTATCTTTTTGACATGATAACACTTTATCGCTATTTGTTATAATTAACCATTATTTAGCCCCTGCGTGGACTATTCCTATGCTTACTTGACTTTTTATGCTCCTTTTCAAATCAATAAACATACTGAAACAGCCAACAATTTAGTCATGGCTGGTATGTCCTGGCATGGCTTCTCTGGGTTTGAGGGCTTAAGGTACCCTATGAGCTGAGTATACGGTTCCATGATTAGTGCCTTGGATAACGAACTTCTGCAGGGTATGCTCATCCGTGTATTTATTCAGCAATGTGCGCTGCTTAAAGCATCTTCTCCTCCTCCGCATTACTTTAAATTCCAGAAGACTGGATTCAAAGGGATCCATCCTCTGTGTTATGCAGTCTGCCAGTGACAGACAACTCCTGAGTGGAATCTAGCTGCCACCTGCTCCATCTCGTACTTTCCCAATGACTTTTTTTAAAACATCACTGAGCTCCTACCCTGGATACCACCATTACAACTACTTAACGCATAGTTATCACAAGCTTGGACCACTACTTTACCCGCAAATATGCGTTCTCGGCTTGAAGGGGTTATACCAGGTTGATGCATGCAGCTGCTTGCCTCACCCCAGTAACGTTTTTTTAGAGCCAGCGATTGGCTTTTTAGGGATAACAACCAATGCTGCTAAAAGCCGCTCAGCTGTTATGCTAAGGAGCGGGAGGGGACGTTCGCCGGCTGGTCGAAGACCCAAATGAATCTGAAATTGGCTTCAACCGGGTCTCCTATCGAGTAACCTGGAAGCAATGTCGTGAAATCACTTCTGGTGTACTCGGTTGCCAATGGCGCGATAAAAAAAAAAACAAAAAAAAAACTTAGTACTTCAAAATGCTGTTTTTGGCGTTTTGAATACTTTTAAGTGCAAAGAAGGGATTTGGGTTCTCATAGACCCCAGATCCCTCCATAAAGCGTACCTGTCATTGACTATTACAAGTCACATTCCTTGTGACAAAAAATAAATACTATCTGATCATTTTTTAATGCTAAGAGACAGTGTAAAAATAACTAAAACATTTAAAGTGCCCCATCCCTCCATGCACGCAGAAGCGAACGCAAAGTAAGTCACGCCCCCAAATTTAAACAGTATTCAAACCACACGTGTGAGGTATCGGCGCAACCGTTAGCGCAAGAGCAATAATTCTAGCAGAGGACCTCCACTGTAACTCTAAACTGGTAACCTGCAGAAATTTTTAAAGCGTCACCTATGGAGATTTTTAAGTACCGTAGTTTGTCACCATTCCACAAGTATGCGCAATTTCAAAGCATGACATGTTAGGTATCCATTTACTCAGTGTAACACCATCTTTCACATTATACCAAAAAATGTGCTAACTTAAGTTTTTTTTTAATTCATGAAAGTGTATTTTTTCCAAAAACATTGCTTTTCAAAGACCGCTGCGCAAATTCCGTGTGACATAAAAAAACTAGCAACGATCGCAATTTTATTCTCTAAGGTCTCTGCTAAAAAAAAAAAAAAAAAAAAAAATCTCTCTCTCTCTATATCTATATTATTTTTTTTATTTCCTTCTGTGAATTTACTTTAACGCCTTTTTATGCAGTATTTACCAAGCGTTTTTGGTGTTTTCACCAGTTAGAAACAATTCCCAGGGAACACATTTAAACCCTAGTGTTAACCCCTTCCCTGCCAGTGACATTTATACAGTAATCAATGCATTTTTATAGCACTGATCACTGTATAAATGTCAATGGTCCCCCAAAAAAGTGTCCGATCTGTCCGCCGCAATGTCGCAGTCCCGCTAAAAATCACTGATCACAGCCATTACTAGTAAAAAAAAAATTTAAAAAATGCCATAAATCTCCTATTTTGTAGACGCTATAACTTTTGCGCAAACCAATCAATATACCCTTATTTAGATTTTTTATACCAAAAATATGTTGAATACATATTGGCCTGAACCGATGAAGGAATTTGTTTTTTCTTTACATTTTTTGGGGGCTATATATTATAGCAAAAAGTAGAAAAAATGTTTATGTATGTGTGTGTGTATATATATATATATATATATATATATATATAAAAAATTATTTTTATTTTTTTATTAAATTGTCTGTTTTATTTTTTTGTTAATAGCGCCAAAAAAAAACAATGCAGAGGTGATCAAATACCACCAAAAGAAAGCTCTATTTGTGGTAAAGTAAATTTTGTTTGGGTAAAACATTGCACGACCACGCAGTCGTTAGTTAAAGCGACGCAGTGCTGTATCACAAAAAATGGCCTGGTCATTAAGGGGCCAAATCTTCCGGTCCTTAAGTGGTTAATTAAGCTTTGACAAACCGTTTGCCAAACCCTAGAAGCCAATTGGTTACTGGGCACAGATGCACCAGTTTTAGTAAATCCCCCCCCCCCTTTTTTTTCCTTGATGGGAAAAAACAGTTAGACTTACCGGTAACTCTGTTTCTAGGAGTTGTCCAGGACAGCACAGGAGTGACAGGCTCCACCTCTGGAGGCAGGAAACACAAATAGTCAAGTCTTTAAAAGGGCGGCTACCATTCCCCTTCCTCAGTTTTTCAAATCGAACTTCGAGAACTTCCCCGGAACGGCTTCTGAAACAGAAAAACACTCGTCCAAGGTTATGGGAGGGAATCCTCTGTCCTGGATGACTCCTAGAAACAGAGTTACTGGTAAGTCTAAAGCTGGCCATACACCTATAGATTATCTGCAGATTTCCTATGGTTAGATGGAAAAAGTGGGAGATTCCTCCATCCACACAGTTTAGTAAACATGGAGAAATCTGTTGCACTTTTTCCATCGAACCATAGAAAATCTGCAGATAATCTATAGGTGTATGGCCAGCTTTACTCCGGGAGTAAGGTCCTCCAGGCAGACAGACGACTGGAGAAAACCAAACACTTGATCTTGCGCTGAGAGAAGGTCCAGCCTATGATGTTTAATGAACGGCAGATTTGTTTTGGTGTCGCCCCAGCTTTCTCCACCCAAGATGCAGACCTCGCCTGTGTAGAGTGAGCCATCGAGGAAAAAAGGGCACTCTTTCTTCAGAATTTTGTAAGCTTCCATAATTGCTTGTTTGAGCCAATGGGTGATTGTGCTCTTCGAAGATTGACAACCCACATTTTTACCAGAATGTACAATCAATAGGGCATTCGATTTTCTGATGCCTTTAGATAATTCCAAATAACGCAAGACACAGGCCCTCACTTCCATTTGGTGGAATTCTGCTTCTTTAGGATTGGTTGGAGAAGCACAGAAGGAGAGCACCACAATCTCCTGGGCCCTTTGAAATTTAGAGGCCACCTTCGGCAAGAATCCCAGATCTGTAGGATTACCAGCCTGTCTTCAAAGATTTGCAGGGATGGTTCTTTAACCCATTCCCGACCTGCTGCCGCAGTTATACTGCGGTAGGTTGGCTCCCCTGGGCCAACCATTATAGCTATACGTCGGCTCGCCTTTTGACCACTGGGGGGCACCCGTGGCGCGACTATGGAGCCGATGCGCGTGCCCGGCGGGCGCAATGACTGCCGGGCACCCGCGATCGCTCCACACAGACAGAACGGAGATCTGTCAATGTAGACAGACAGATCTCCGTGCTGTCAGGGGCGAGGAGAGCGATTTTTTGTTCATACTAAGTATGAACAAGGATGGCTCTCCTCACCCAGGCAGTCCCATCCCCCCACAGTTAGAATCACTCCCTAGGTAACACAGTTAACCTCTTGATCGCCCCGTTAACCCCTTCCCTTCCAGTGACATTTAGACAGTAATCCAAACATTTTTATAGCACTGATCGCTGTATAAATGCCAATGGTCCCAAAATGTGTCAAAAGTGTCCGATCTGTCCGCCATAATGCTGCAGTCTCGCTATAAATCACAGATCACCGCCATTTCTAGTAAAAATAATAAAAATGCCATAAATCTTTCCCAATTTTGTAGACGCTATAACTTTTTTACCAAAAATATGTAGAAGAATACATATTGGTCTAAACTGAGGAAAAAAATTAGCATTTTTTTAAAAAGATTTGGGGATATTATAGCAAAAAAAAAAAAATTAGTTTCTTAATCTCTTAGTTACTTAATCTCCAGGATTTCCATAGATCACCCCCAGCAAGGCATCGACCTCTTCAAGCGGGAGCCTTGTTCCGATATCATTTTGGATGAGTGCCTGCCCCCCGCACTGCTCTCATCAGGAAACCCACTGGCTTCCGGTCCGGCAGAGGATTCGCCCCCGCTGGGAGAGCCACACCGGACATCCAGCCCTCCCTGGACTTTTTCTGGAGAAGTACTGGTACCAGCTTCCACTGCAGCCTGACCAGGGGCCCACACACGCTCCCCCTTCTGAGCCTTGGCTCAGGGGAGACAGCGCTCCATACCCTGCTCCTCCTCTGGTGGAGGAGGCACAAAGGACAGAGGAAGGGGGATGGTGGCCACCCTTTAAAGACTTAACTATTTGTGTTTCCTGCCTCCGGAGGTGGAGCCCGTCTCTCCTGTGCGGTCCTGGACAAAAATTCTACAGATTACAGTATTTTCACAACCTTTGTCAAGAAACAGGAATGTGTCAGATCACATGTAATGCATGTAGAAATTATTATACAGGATTATAGTGGTAACAGTTTGCACAGCGCTTTACAACATGAGGGGAGACAGTACAGATAAAATACAATTCAATACAGGAGGAATCAGAGGGCCTTGCTCACGTCAAAATTAAGTGGTTAGTGCTGAAAGTAGATTTAGCTCCCATTCCACAACAGTTTCTCTGCAGATTGTTATCCTTATGTACAATGCCAAGTGTTACTAAACCCACAACGGTAAAATCAGTCCGTTTATGCAGTAAAGCATGCTTGTTATACTCACTTTTGTACCCATGGGGTTAATCCCCTGCATTATATAAAAAAAAAAAAAAAAGCCTGTTTGACCCTGTCTTCTCTGCACCCCCCCCCCCCCCTTTCTTCCACAGTCCAAACCATAGAACAGCTAAGGGACAAGCTGCAGCAGATGCTCAGTTTGGTGTGTATTACTAGATTTTTTTGAATCATTTTTTTCTTGGGCATGCATGTGCTCGGGCCAGGGCCAATCAGTACTGTCCAGACAGAGTGTCAGGGGTCCTGGATCCTTATAAGACAGTCAGAGCAGAAGGAAAATCTCTTCCTACAAGCTTTAACCAGACACTGATAGAAGTCATACAACTGATGTAAGGTATTTAGCAGTTTATATTTACTAAAATAATTGCATTTCCATATTCTGTGTACTGTGGGAGACCAGATATAGTGAATGCAGGGTGCTGGGTTTAGTAACACTTTAAACAAAAAAGGAGACTGTGCTGAATAGCTAATCATATCCACTGGACTTCTGTAATATTGAAGATGTTTTATAGCTTATCCAAACAGATTCAGTTTAATGCATCTATAACATACCCCAGCATTTTAGAGGGAAAAAAAGTTATATCAGTCACATTATTCCAATTATAAGAAAATGTGTTAAAGCAGATGAACAACATGGGAGGTGTGAATGTTTACGGAAACACCCTATTCTAACACCACATGGTGCCAAGAAATCTGCAACTGTTCTGGCCGTTTGCCTGGTTTGTGCTGCTCACTGTAGAGGTAGAGGTAATCTTGATACTCTTCTCTTCCTCTGGTATTTTAGCAATGGCATCTGAAGAAAATAAAACTAGTACTATGTAACCTTAGTGCAGGAAATAAGTCAGTCTACATACAGCAGAAAAAAAAAAAAAAAAAAAAAAGCACACAATGTAATTTAGACAGTATATATTTTATGATTTTAATATTTGTACATTAAAAAATGCTATTAAATTTAGCTGAACAACAAGTCAAATATGGCTAGAATATAGTCCAGAAGGCAATAATTTACAAGCACAGTGATAATTGCCTAATGTTTACAATATGATATGCATGAACAACATATTCACTACTGCAACATTCATAAATATCTAGCATCAGATTCATGAATGATCATCACCCACCCCTGGCCCTTCTGAACTATTATGTATTGAACCCCTTCACCCAACCCAGAAGGTGTTTACATCCCACAGTAGCACAGCCTTTTCCAGCAGAAATCCCTCAGCAGTGGCTGCACCTGCTCAGTGAGTCCTCAAAGACTTGTATAGGGCTGTACTCAAGAGTCTCAAATAAAGAGTATTTCTACCATAGAGGCTGTGGTACTGAGGTAAGTAAGGAAGTGGGTCAGGGTGCTGAGCGAATAGCATTAATTTTGTCCTATAATGTAGCAAAGCGCAATAACCTTTGGCAGCCAGTCATCTCATATGATCATATTTTTTTTTTTTTTTTTGATGGAGTGACATTTGATAGTTTTCTATCAAATGTCCATATCACTACTGTCTCTATTGCTTGTTAAAGCAAACCTGTACCAGGAAAATATGTAGGCTGCCATTGACCTCATTCTGAACATGTTTCCTGGCTGTAATATTTTGGAGTTATAGCCCCAAAAAGATGGCCAAATAAAGCCAAGTGTGGGTATTAATCGTTATCCTGAATCCAATGGGTCACTATAACAGATAGGCGTATAAATTAAGGTCAGCACTAGCAGCCTACATATTACCCTCCTTCTGAAAGTACAGATTACCTAGAAATAAGCCAGGAGTACTTTCTAAGCAGTGGCTTTAAGAAATTACCAATAATGTTTCTAGTAGCTGACTTCCTTCATTGTTAATATAACAATGACTGCAGAAGACAATACATTACATGTAGAGCAGGTAGTCTACAAAAGCTATAACTCTGTTAGCAGTGATCAGTGTCTTGATAAGAACTAGCACAAAATGTTTAAAATATGTACATATTGCATATTTACAGGCTGTCGAATGACAGCCCATACAGAAGCTGTCATTGAGAATACCATTTACTGAAAAAACTGACAGTAAGATAATCTGCTGTAAATAAAGCACTCCATCATACATTGCTAGGTTAGAGACAGAAGCTCCTCCACAGGTAAATAGATTACAGTCTCAGAGAATCCACCATCTTATGCTTTAATCAAGCCACCAGCAGCTCTAAATGATATAGTGGGAGCAGAAACCAGCACAGCTTGGAGTCTGCAGGAACCCTCCTCTGAAGGTTGTCATCTATATAGACTGGAACTTGCATGGACTACAAAATAAATACCTCAGGCACTGAGAGATCAAAGCACAAACCATGTAGAAGAAAAAAAAGGAGGAGGACTAGAAGTAAAGAAGCTGCTATATAAAACAGCTCAGTTTTACAGGTGCTTTAATAAGATCACAAAATATTAAACCTTCACAGAACAAGGCCCGTTTTATTTGTTTACAAATGCTGAACTGAAGCACATTTACAAAATGCACATGGTAATAGCTTTTAAAAACCATCCAGAGGCAGAAATTATCTCTACGGATAATATTCTTGCAATAAGTTAAATTGTACAGTTGAGGACCAAAATCAGATCAATCCACTGGTATCCATTGAGTGGAGCTGAGCTAAGAAATAAATGAATATACTAGTAGTAGTATACATTGGCCACAATATGCTTCTAGGATAGTCCAGAATGTGGAGTATACTTGGCAACTTAAAAAAAAAAAAAAAAAAGCCATTATGTACAAGGCAAAAATGTCCTTGGGTAGTGTACCATTTGTTTATTTCACAGGTTTGGCCTCCTGTGGATTTTCTCCAGTATCCAAAGTCTTCAGGAGTCGGAAAAGGCCGGCTGCTTCTCGTATTCTGCTGAATTCTATACAGAAAGCCTGCACCTCTATAAACAAGTCCTGGACATTGATAATTTTGTTTCTAATCAATGACTGTAGAAAGACACAAACCAGTCTGACCAAGCGATTCTGCAAAAAGACAAAGAACACTAAATAAGCCATATAAAACCTCATTATTAAGACAAGCAATACCGAATATACAAGGATGCAATTCCTTTATGGAAGGACCATTTGAAAAAGGAGTAAAAACAGCAGCAATATCCCTCCCCCCCTTTTTTTTTAATCACTTAAAGCGTTACTAAACCCAGGACTCTGAATTCACTATATCTGGTCTCCCACAGTAAACAGAACATGGAAATGCAATAAAATTAGTAAATATAAACTGCTAAATACCTTTTCTCACCAGCAGTATATAGCAGTCTTGTGACTTCTATCAGTGTTCAGGCTGAGCACTGGTTAAAGCTCGTAGGAGGAGTTTCCATTCTCTGACTGTCCTATAAGGCTGCAGGATCCCTGACCCTTTGCCTCCCAGGGCTCTGTTCTATCAGCAGATGGATTAGGGACAGTGGAAGGGGAGGATCAGAGAAGACAGGATCAAACAGTCTTTTTACTCAATGCAGGATTAACCCCCGTAGGTTCCACAGTGAGTATAACAAGCATGCTATACCGCATATACAGACTGATTTTTACTGTTGTGGGTTTAGTAACACTTTAAAAAAAAAAGTGTATGCAAAAGTCAAAATTTAGGTTCTATGGTCAAAGCATATGTTTTCATTTTATAACATCATTGAAAAAGCAAAACAAACAAAAGCTTTTTGACAATCCAATAGCGGCTCACTTGACAAATCTCCTTTCAGTTTGTGAGTTCTGCCTGCCAGTTGGTCATCTCTTCCAACAACTTCTTGGATTCGCTGCATGCTTTTGCAAAAAAGTAAGTGTGTGGGGATCTTCACAAAAGTAAGCTGACAAACTTAAAGATCATTCTGATTAAGAGCAGTAGGCTAGAAATAATATATGTGGAAATGAACATTATAAGATTTAATCCTAGTTAATCGTTACGTTTTGAAAAGGGAAGGGTTGACCTTCTGGTAAGCTTTCTTGATGTCAGTGCCCCTGCTGGGGAGATTCACATCTGACAAATGTCATCAAGAAGGGAAGAGGGGGAAATCCAAAAAGGTCTCACAGCAATATGCGAGGCAAAATCAGCCAATACGAACACCTGTTGCTGTAACAACTCCAAGACCCCTCTCACGGGCTGCATTAGCGCTGTTTAACCACATGCCGACCAGCGAACGACGATATACATCGGCACAATGGCACGGGTGGGCTAAAAGGCGTAAGGGTATGTCCCCTTTAAGATGCGGCATTGTAGACGTGCCCGCCGTGTGCTCCATGGCCGCGGGTCCTGCGGACCCGATGACAGCCGGGTGCCCACAATCGAGTCACGGAGTGGAAGAATGGGGAGATGCCTATGTAAACAAGGCGTTCCCCGTTCTGCCTAGTGACATGACAGAGATCTGTCATGCAAGTAATAGCCGTCTTCGTACACTGCTCCAGCAGCCAACATCGCTCCCGGAGTTACTTCTGGGTATCGCAGGCTCCGGCGTGTGATTGGCCGGAGCCGCAAAGACATCACTCCCACACATGCGCACGGGAGCTGCCGGTAACGGCACACTGACTGAAGCAATGGCACGTATGTGCCATTGCTGCAGTGCGCATGTGCCGATGACGTCGGCACATGCAAATACAGGGGATATCTCCTAAACCGTTCAGGTGTAGAAGATATCCAGGGTAGCTACAGGTAAGCCTCATTATAGGCTTACCTGTAGCAAAAAAAAAGTGTTGTAAGGGTTTACAACTACTTTAAGAGGCAAGATTAAATCTTGCAGTGGTGACAAATGTCTTTGGAGAGGTTTTCTCTAATTTACCATTGTGTCTCCAGGAAAGAAGGTGAAGAAAAATCTCCCCGATGGAATACAGCAAAAATAACCACCCAAGTCTGCCTCAAAAGTAGCTCATGTCGTTTTCAGAGTGCCAGTTGTTGAGCTACAGGAGACTGGGCATTCACATATGAGTGGTCAATCATTTAAAATTACATGGACTTTTGTTTGCCGAGTTTTGGAGCTTTGAGCTTCCAGCTGCAAAATGCTTAGGTGTAATTGGGGCCTTACATTCACAGAAAACACCTACCTGCATATATTTGTCCTTAATTTGCTCACAGGTGGATATGCAATTTGATATATATAGGTGAATAAATTCAGGAGGAAGATCAACTGCAGTTGTTAGCCTGCAGAATAAAACAAGAAGATAGGATTAAAATGGATGCATTAAGAAAGCCACCAGTATGATAAACAGAACTAAACAAATGACGAGGGGAATGGATGGCCAGTTGTTAAAGTGGTTTTAAACCTCAGACATGAAATATGAACAAAGCAAACATTGCACAAATGGTGAGGAATTAAAATCTATACTGTCCGATTCTCATGACCAGTTTCTGCGTGTTTGGCAGCCCTGGGATATCCTATGTCCATACGTTACTGACGTTATGACATTTTTCAGGTGCATGGTCTTCCGCAACCACTCCTTTTTTCTTCCCACTATTCCTCTCTTTTTCCTGTATCTAACCTCCTACTTTATCTTGGGAGGTATTCTTTATACTATACATTTTCATATACCTTAATCCAGTGGTTCTCAACCCCAAACAGGCCATTGTTTGCATATTTTCCTTAATCTTGCACAGGTGCTTTAATTCCTTTATTTAAGTAATACAAAGTACAACAAAACGGTATAGACAACATTGTCAGAGTACATGTAACAGGTCAGAGAATGCAAAAAAAACATTACAAAGTAAGAAACATCATGTGGGCTAATCGAACCACTTCCCTGCGTAAGGCACGAAATAGGATCAAATGAAATATCAGGGCAATGTTGCTGCCCGCCGGGATGAGTGGGTGGATCAGTCATCGTTATTCCTGACTGCTAATAACTAATACCTTTGTTAGACTATACCAGATAAAAGCAAGGTTAGTTTAATGTACGTGCAAGTGAAAAATTCTGCAGCTGAGCAACCCAAACATGAGAGTCAAACTAAACTGGGTATGGTGTGTATATTCATTCCTCTTGTCTAGCTCTTATGGATGGGCAACAGTTGCTATGTCTGAAGCATATTTCGGGGAAAAAACAGGGAGGGGGGGGGGGGGACTTGCGGTCTCTAACTGCGGCAGGTGAGGGGGAGATACATGGGGTAAGGGAGGAGGGAGAAGGAAAGCTTGAGAGGAGCAGAGGGGAGAAGAACAAAAGGAAAGGGATTGACAGAAGAAGCAAGAAGGGCGTTAGAGATACGTGCTTGTCCGTGAGGGATAACAGAGAACTGCCCTGTTACTGTGGGGTCCTTTGACTGTGGGGGCCGGATCTTTGGGTCGACGCATTATGGCCTGGGCTCATAGCCATTTCCTGTAAGTATGCGTCTGTGTAAATGAAGTAATGCCAGGGTCTCCAGGTCTCACTGAAGGCCTCCTCCTTATGTAGGGTAGCAGTGAGGTCCTCCATGTCTCTTAATTCTTTAACTTTGGCGTACCAATGGGACTGCGTTGGTGGGTTCTCCGATCTCCAGCACAGTGGGATGCAGGCCTTTGCCGCGTTGAGTAGCTGAATAGTTAGGGATTTTTTGTACTTTTTGATAGGTCGTTCCGTGAGATGAAGCAGACAGGCCGCTGGGTTGTCCTGTAGGGAAACGTTGGTCAGGTGTCTGATCGTGTCGGTCACCCCCTGCCAGAAGGAGGAAAGCCTAGGGCAGGACCAGAAGATGTGCAGCATTGTGCCTTCCTCAGTACCACACCGCCAGCAGCGGTCCGAGACCTGGGGAAATATGCGATGAAGGGTAGCTGGTACCCTGTACCAGCGAGTCGTTATCTTGTAACAGGTCTCTTGAGCACAGGTGCTTTAAAATCAATGTCAATGGCTTGGTATTTTTGACAGTTATTTCATCTAAGAGAAATTCCCAATACAGGGCCTGTTGGGGGTACTCGAGGACTGAGGTGGAGAACCACTGACCTATTAGTCGACTGACATTCTTCCGGTTCAATAACCGAGAACACGTTGTACATCACAAGCTTTCTCCACAATTCCTGAGGTTCGGCCTCCTTAGATTTTCCTTTGTTTTTGGTTACTGCCGATAACTATGTTCTACCTTTCAGGCAGATTTGAGCATCGCATTTATAAAAAGTGGATTGGTTTAATGATTTCATGTTTTACTTTATTGTAACTCTTTTATCCTCCTCCAGAGTTATGTTGTGCACTCTGGATAATTGTCCCAATCAGTTGGCTCTGTACAGCTGTGCTCATAAGTTTACATAACTTGATAGAATTTATGATTTCTTGGCCATTTTTTAGAAACTATGAATAACACAAAAACTTCTTTCACTCATGGTTAGTGTTTGGATAAGCCCCTTTATTATCAATCGTGTGTACTCTTTTTAAAATCATAATGGCAACAGAAACTACCCAAATTACCCTGATCAAAAGTTGACATACCCTGGTATTTTTGGCCTGATAACATGCACACAAGTTGACACAAAGGGGTTGTGTGTGTAAATTATATATATATATATATATATAGATATACACACACACACACACACACACACACACACACACACACACACACACACACACACACTCTCCATATATCTGGACTCCCGACAGACTTCTGCATCTTTCATCCAGTGCTGCACTGATGTTTCTGGATTATGAGTCACGGGGAAAGCAAAAGAATTGTCAAAAGGATCTGCGGGAAAAGGTAGTTGAACTGTATAAAAACAGGAAAAAGGGATATAAAAAGATATCCAAGGAATTGAGAATTCCAATCAGCAGTGTTCAAGCTCTAAATCAAGAAGTACAAAATGTTGAAACCAAACCACGGTCAGGTAGACCAATTACAATTTCAGCCACAACTGCCAGGAAAATTGTTCGGGATGCAAAGGAAAAACCCACAAATAACGTCAGGTGAAATACAGGACTTCAACATGCACAATAAGAAGGCACTTGAAGAAAGATGGGCTCTGCATGGTCAAGTTGCCAGAAGAAAGCCATTACTACGCAAATGCCACAAAGTATCCCACTTACAATACGCCAAACAGCACAGAGACAAGCCTCAAACCTTCTTGCACAAAGCCATTTGGAGTGATGAGTCCAAAATTGAGCTGTTTGGCCACAACCATAAACGCTACATTTGGAGTCAACAAGGCCCATGATGAAAAGGTACGGAGGTGGATCGCTGATGTTTTGGGGGATGTGTGAGCTACAAAAAAGGCACAGGAAATTTGGTCAAAATTGATAGCAAGATGAATGCAGTATGTTATCAAAAAACACTGGCGGAACATTTGCATTCATCAGCCAGGAAGCTGAGCATGGGACGTACGTGGACATTCCAACATGACAATGATCCAAAACACAAGGCCAAGTCAACCTGTCAGTGGCTACAGCAGAATAAAGTGAAGGTTCTGGAGTAGCCATCTCAGTCTCATTAAGCCACTCTGAGGAGATCTTAAAACTTGCAGATAATGCCAGACAGCCCAAGAATTTACAGGAACTGGAGGCTTTACCATCTGAGAAGATAAAGAGCCTCATCCTCAAATAGCACAAAAGACTTCAAGCTATCATTGATGTTAAAGGGGGCAATACACGATATTAAGAACTGGAATATGTAAAACTTTTGATCAGGGTCATTTGGGTAGTTTATGTTACCATTATGATTTAAAAAAAAAAAAAAAAAAAAAAAAGTGTAAATACAGTCGATTGATAATAAATGGATTCAGCCAACACTAACCATGAGAGAAAGAAAAGTTTGTGTCATCATTCATATGCTCTGAAAAATGGCCAATAAATCATAATATTATGTAAACTTATGAGCACAACTGTATATGTCTTTACAATCTGTTAATAAAAACCTTTGTAAAAGAAATATGAACAAAGCATATACCACTATAGTGTGTACCTTTCTCAATTAGTAGAATCAGCTCCCAGACCTCTCCTCACTGGGCTCTGCAGTGTCATATCAGCTCTCCACTCCCTTTTCTCTGACCGCTCATACACAATGTATAAATTCTGGACTAGCTCAAAAGGAACACGGGTTTCCACTACACACTGACCTTACTGATATGCCTACTCCAGGTTAACTCATATTTCGCTCAATACAAGCTTCTGGTAAAGCCGAGTTCTAGGCATAGATTTTTATTTTTATAATATTCTGATAAACAGGACCTTTAACATGTGTCTAACCTGCAAGCTGCTACTTTTCAGGTGCCAAGGCTGCAGGAATGTAGCCCATGAGAAGCCCTTTACCCTGAGTTGGTAGACAGAGTTATGAAGAAGCACAGGCATCCTAGTCAGCATTCCTTCTCTGTATGCCTGTGGATATATCCCTTGCATGGCCACGTTCGTAGGAGTCTTGGAGGCAACTTAAAAGTGGTTGTAAAGGCTGAAGGTTTTTTTTACCTTCATGCATTCTATGCATGAAGGTTAAAAAAACAAAAACAAACACACACACACACCTTTAATGTGCAGCACCCTACCCCACCCCCCCCCCCCCCCCCCAATGTTTACATGAGCCGGATCCAGTGATGTGCACAAGAGCAGCAGCTCTCCCAAGTCTCTCCCTCCTTCCCTCCTCATTGGTTGAAACACAGCTCCGGGAGCCACTTGTTCCCACTGCTGTCAATCAGAGCTAGTGAGGAGGGAGCAGGGCTGATTTGGGCTTATAGACACACAGAGGAGGCTTCGGAGCGAGCAGGCAGTTTTCTCTGGGGGCACTCAGCAGGGGGGGGGGGGGGGGGGTGACCCAGGAGTGCCTGCGGAGGACCCAAGAAGAGGAGGATCAGAGCTGCTCTGTGCAAAACCATTGCACAGAGCGGGTAAGTATAACATGTTTTTTTTTTTCCTTTTTTAAATAACAAACACCTGAGCCTTAAGTGTCACCTTAAAGAATCTGAGTTTGTCCAACCCACTGAATCTAGCAAATTACCAGGAGGTAGCAATGGGGGAAAGGTCATACTTGGTCCTCTACACTAAAGCAATGCCCACCCAACATGATTTCAGTTCCCAGATGCCTCTCTAATCATTAGGCCATTAATAGGGGTAGGATATGCAAATATTACAGCAACAGGAATTTAACTGACAAAAAGCAGCCACGAGAAAAATAAGCCAATTAACCACTTGCAGACTGCCATATAGCAATATGACGTCGGCAAATCGGTTGCGATATCCTGACCGGACGTCACAAGGATATCAACAGCGCTGAAAGCTGAAAATTGGCCTGGGCAGAAAGGTGCGAAAGTGCCCTGTATTGAAGTGGTTAGAAAAAAAATAAAAATAAATAAAAAATGCTGACATAACTCACCGATTAACTACTTCCATTGAATGTAACGACATGTCCATGTTGACCAGAACAGAGAAATACTCTGTGATCTGACTTGACTGCATCAGCTTTAACAACATTTCAATTGCAACCAAGGGATTGTTTTCTACCAGGTCTGGAAGCTTGGCAGGAGTGAGGCCAATGTGATAAACCAGCTTAGGGTCTTTTTCTAACTCTCCAAGGAGCTGAGGGAAAAAAAAAAAAATTAATTGTTTAATAAGCAAATGGGTTTTGTTTAAACATAGCATTGGAATTTTCAAAGAAAAAAAAAGGCAAAAAATTTCTCCTGCAAAGTTACGGACACACAATATATGTGGATTTGTAAACTGGCCTGGTGAGTGCTGAAAGAATACTTAAAGACAGTGGGTAAGAAAGAACTGAACAAAAGCTCAAAAATCACCCTTATCATTACAAGCAGATTACTTTTGTCAAAGTTTAAGGCTGGGTTCATACTGATGCGGCTATGGTGCATCCCTGTTCACCGATTCAGCCACGACTCGGGTCTGAATTTTTGCCTGAATTCACACCTGAAACAGAGCCAAAGACGCACAGGACCCTTTTCCAATGCGGACCACGGCTGCCCCGGAGCTGTGTGAACCGGCTCCATTGAGAGCCGGTCACACTGTCATGCGAATTGGAAACCCGCATCCAATTTGCATCAGTGTGAACCCAGCCTTGGAGGCTGAAGGTCTTCCCATCTAGTTCTGTGCTAATATATAGTAAAACAGGGTTACACAATCCATGTCTACATGAGTTATAGTAGATATGGTCTGTCTAAAACTGGCCTCTTACTGCAGTGGTGATACTTTCTTGCTTAGTCCCATAATGCCTAAGGGAGGAAAAACTGAGAACACCAGAGAAATAAGAAGATAATGGGTTGTTGCATCAGTCTGCATTTACCCAAAATTAAATGCTGTGTATAATAATCTTCAGAATTCAGCCAGAAGCTAGATGCAAGGCCAAAGCAAAGTAAAAAGACACTGCAAAAAATCTATTACACAGACAATGAAATCTTATCAATAAATAATATAGGAAGCAAATACCTGTGTCTGCTGAGGAGAGGACAGTGGACTTTTAAATGCCTTGGCCATGATGCGCTTAATTTCTACACCAGTGCTGTTCTTTACACACATTGATTTGTCCCATTTGATGGCATGATCAGGATCAATGGGATTCAACCAAGCAAGCTCATCGTCGCAGATGTGTAGAGGAGGAGGGGGACGTATAAATTCTGGACGGAAGTGGCCTAAAAAAAAAAATAAAAAAAAAAAATTAGCTACACTGATAAACTTACCAAATAAAGAAATACAAAGCCCAAAACCATTAAAGATATCCAAAAATGTTATGACTTTATTTTTATTTTTTTTAGTTTCAGTAAAAGAAAATGCATTTTATTCTCATAACTTATATCACCCAATAATATCCAAAACATGGTCACTCTGATATGAGAAAACAAAGTTACATACTTTCAATCGGTGGCTTCGGACCACTGACCAAAGCTTCGGTAATTTGAGAAGCAACAGAACTGTCGAAACCAGAATTGGAGGAGTCTGGATCAGGATCACTTAGGATGCTTGGGAAACTGGCCTTACTCTGAGTTGGAAGTTCAGACTGCCGTTCTGATAATAAAAAAAAAAAGAAAGAATAATAAATTATCTCAAAGTCATCATCAGGCAAAGTATGGGCTCATTTAAATCATTTTGAGTGATTTGTTTAGTTTTAAAAAAGGAACTTGATAGTTATTCAGAGCCACTCTGAATAGACGTACTCAGTATGAGTGTAACCTCTATGAGTTACAACACTGAGGTGTATAATTAAACTAGGACAATCTGCAATTGATATCAGAACCCATCAAGTGCTCTCCTTTCAAACTGGTGGTTTAGTAGCGTAAAATGCTAAGAGTGGTACATGCCTCTTACCTGCTAGCGCTAACTGAAGTCCACTTATGTCTACTGGCTGTGCCAAGTTTGCTACATCAATGACAGCAATCTGTCTAGGTGTCTTTTTAAATAATTCTCTAGGTGGTGCCAACATCAACTGAGAAAGGAAGAATTTTTCAGGCGGTGTAATTGCTGGCAGAAAACCTGCAGAAAAGAAGACATTATCATTAATAAACAATGTTCAACCCTTATGGATAACAGTTTTACAAATAGGATAAAAATATTTCAGATGCAAGAAATATCAGAAACAATCTGGGTATTGATAACAAAAATGTCTGCATTATAGCATTATCAAATCACTAAATATTACCACAAATGGAAGCCATTACACCGATCCCATCATTTAAACTAAATGCTGGTTTCTACTTTCCTGGAGAAACTGGGAAACTTCTTTAGGGTCCTTTCACACGGGCTTGTCCGCTCACTCAGCGGGGGATCGATCCGCTGATCCCCACTGAGCAGGCAGATGACAGATCCTTCTCCGCTCACTGTGCCGAGATGGACCAGTCAGAGGAGAAAAATAGGGTCACCATCCGTCTGGACTTCATGGACAGGATCGGATAGCAGCGGACATGTCACCGCTGACATCCACAGCTCCATAGGAGTGAATGGAGGCTCTGATCAGGTCCGCCTAAAAAAAAAAAAAAAAAAAGAAGACAGGCGGACCTGATTGGAAACCCTGTGTGAAAGGGGCCTTAGCCTGAAATAAACATCCTTCCAATCCAGGAGCAGCTCTGCCACAAAGAAAGCCAAACAGCTCAAAGTCAAAATAAAGTTCTCAAACGCCTCAAAAGGGTCCAGTGAATGTAGCCCCAAAGCACAGGTTCTTGTTCTACATGCAACATGAAATATTGCAACAACCACCATTTTATTCTGTAGGGTCTCTGCTAAAAAAAAACAAAAAACAAAAAACAAAAAGAAAAACACGAGAATATTAGATATATATCTATCTCTATTTATATACTAGGGCTGTGGAAATTAAAGATTAATTCCTCGATTAATCTTTTTGATTGATCAAAATTCTTTTGATCTGTACTCACCTTTCCGCCGGCTTCCGTCGGAGATCCGGTGACGTTGAAGTTCTGATTGAACGTAACGCGTACGGGGAGGAGCTACGCATGACATCATCCACTGCTGCCCTATGGAACTAACATGATTGTCGGCTTTACATGCTGCGTTTTTCATCTTTATGTGAGTAGTTTGTGTTTGAACACAAAAATGAAATCTTATACTTAAGCGGTGAGCACTTAGATCTTTTCTTTCTACCCTACCTGGCGTCCTTGCTGAGATCTAAGGAGACGCGAGAGAAGTTTATGGTCCGTGTTAACCCTTTTGATACCCGCTTGCATGACCACCTGTTTGCACAGGGGTCCATGCCATAAGGTGAGAGTGATTAGTTAGACCGGAGGTGGAGGGATTGTCACGCTACTGTGGGAAAATAAATTACGTCAGTGCTACAGTTTGAATTTAAAACGTATTTGTGTGAACTGTGAAGTTAAGTCATGGATTGTGGAAACGAACTAGTGTCGGGTGATTGTATATAGTTTATACCACATTTACCATTAACTAATGCAGCGTTGCAATGCAAGGAGATCAGCTAAAAGTAGTTGGATCTGCATGTGCGTTATAATTAATCGAAATTAGTCGATTAAAAAAAAAAAAAAAAATCGATTAATCGAACGCGAAATTTTAATCAGTAACAGCCCTAATATATAAATAAATGCTTGGGGGTTCTAAATAGTTTTCTAGCAAAAAAAATACAGATTTTAACTTGTAAGCAACAAGTGTCAAAAAAGGTTTAGTCTTTAACCACTTCAGCCCCGGAAGATTTTTTCCCCCTTAAATGACCAGAGCATTTTTTTGCGATTCGGCATTGCGTCACTTTAACTGACAATTGCGCATTGTGCGAAGTTGTACCCAAACAAAATTTACGTCCTTTTTTTCCCCACAAATAGAGATTTCTTTTGGTGGTGGTATTTGATCACCTCTGCAGTTTTTATTTTTTGCGCTATAAAAAAAGATTGACAATTTTGAAAAAGAAAAAAGCTATAGTTTTTACTTTTTGCTAAAATAAATATCCAAAAAAAAAAAAAAAAAATTCTCTCTCAGTTTAGGCTGATATGTATTGTTTTACATATTTTTGGTAAAAAAATAAATAAAAAATCATTGCAATAAGTGTATTTTGATTGGTTTAAGCAAAAGTTATATCGTCTACAAAGTAGGGGATAGATTTATGCCATTTTTTTATTATTATTTTTAAACTGTGTTCCCCAAGAGTGTTCTAACTGTAGGGGGGATGGACTACCTAGGACATGACAGATCACTGTTCCCGATGACAGGGAGCAGTAGATCCCCGTCATGTCACTAGGCAGAAAAGGGAAATGCCTTGTTTACATCTCCCCGTTCTGCATATCCTTGTCGCGGTCATGGGCCACCGGGATTACCAAGGGACGTACGCGTACTCCTTTATGCGCACCTGTGCCATTTTGCTGACGTAAATCGGCGTGTGGTGGTCGAGAAGCGGTTAAACTGACCTCATTTACAGACAGAAGTTCATCCCTTTGATCTAAAAACTATGTCACAATGTTTCCCTTTAGCAATGTTGTGAGAAACTTGGCAGGCTGCCTGTTTTTTTTTTGTTTTGTTTTGTTTTTTAAAGCTGTCGGCTTGAGCACAGAACTCTCTGCACAGAATCAAGGAAATGCTTTTTTTAACACTTCAATACCGGCCGCCGTCATGACGTCCACAAGGTGGATCTCCCATCCTGGGTGGACATCATATGATGTCCTCCTATTCCCGGCCGTCTATGGGGCACGCGTGCGCCACCCGCGTCGTCGCTGGGGACCCAGTGCGCGTGCCCGGCGGCTGCGATGTTCGCCGGGCACCCGCGATTGCCCCGGAAAACAGCAGGACCGTGGAGCTGTGTGTGTAAGCTCCACGTCCTGTCACTGGAGAGGAGACCGATGGTGTGTTTCCAGTACAGAGGAACACCGATCGGTCTCCTCCCCTTGTGAAAAAAAAAAAAAAAAAAAAAAAAAATAAAAAAATAAAAAAAAACGCTGATCGCCGCCATTACTAGTAAAAAATAAAAAATGCAATAAATCTATCTCCTATTTTGTAAATGCTATAACTTTTGCACAAACCAATCAATAAACGCTTATTTTTTTTTTTTTTTTACCAAAAATATGTAGAAGAATACATATCAGCCTAAACTGAGTAAAAAATTTTTTGTTTTTTTTTCAAAAAAATTGGATATTTATTATAGCAAAAAGTAAAAAATTGTGTTTTTTTTCAAAATTGTCGCTCTTCTTTTGTTTATGGCGCAAAAAATAAAAAACCGCAGAGGCGATCACATACAACCAAAAGAAAGCTCTATTTGTGGGAAAAAAAAAGGACGTCAATTTTGTTTGGGTGCAACGTCGCACGACCGCGCAATTGTCAGTTAAAGCGGCACAGTGCCGAATCGTCCGGGGCTGAAGCGGTTAAGATCAGGAGGGTGTTAGAATCGGGATCTCGATTCTTTAACGATTAATCGTGCAGCTCCACTGACAAGTGTGCTTACAATGGTCGTCTTTCATTCATCTATATAAAAGCTTTATCCCTAAAAGGAAACAATTGTTGCTGCAACTGCTTATAAACTATTAGCTGGACTTCAGCTTTGCTAAAAAATAATCAAGCCATCACATCTAAGGATCAGTAAGCCACAATATACTGCATTACTTTTTTGGGGGGGGGTTGATACTCTTTAGAAGACTTTAAAATAGTGGAACAATTCAGAATAGGCAGCATTGAACCGATACCAGTATTTGTGCCAATGCTAAGAATTTGCAGGAGTACCTGTGCTCGTGCAAATGCTCCAAAACCAATACCTTTTTTTGCGATTCCATTGTCGACTTGCATTGACTTCTGTTAAATGAAGTCACAAGCTGCAAAGAAATCAGGAGGTCCAAATCGCACTGATCTGCAGCTTTAAAGTTGAGCTGAAGTAGCGTGATTTCAAAGCTGCACTCTTTTGTGGCTTTGAAATCACCCTACTTCAGCGAGATTTCAAAGCCGCAGCAGAACTGTTCTTCATAATTATAAAGAAACGATAATCTTTCATTAGTCAAAAAAGAAAATAGAAAAAAAAAAAAAAACTGTCACGTGACACTAAAAATGGGTATTGGCGAGTACTTGAGAAAAAGTATCGGTACAAGCATGTGCGATGTAAGTTCAACTTTTCATATTTTTCTGAAAAGGTGAACCACCACCAAAGAACTCAAAATAAATTCTCCTGCTCCTGATGATCGCATCGATACCACCTATGTATGTTATTTGTACCCTTAGTAGGGCCCAGAAACAAGAGTGCTACATTTAGCTTTTTTTTTTATTCTACCTGAACACACTGACACTTGGGGAATTTCACACTGAGGCGGTGGGGGCGGTAGAGGTAAAGTGCTGCTAGTTTTAGCGGCACTTTACCACTGTTTAAGCAGCGCACTTTTACCCCCCAAGCGCTGCCCATTAATTTCAAATGGCAGGGTGTTTTCGGAGCGGTGTATACACCACCCCAAAGATGCTGCTTGCAAAACTTTTCTTAACGTCCCGCAAGCGCATCACTCCAGTGTGAGAGCACTCAGGCTTTCACACTGAAGTGACAGGAAAGGAGACAAGGAGATGGATAGATAGATATCGATCGCACAATTCCTGGGACTTCCAGTCTATCGCCAGTGCAGGTGAAAGCCAAGGGCAAATTCACACTAGAATGGACAGCTGCCTGAGAACTTTACCTCTCTGGCAGCTGTCCATTCCCAACTGCAGTAGGGGGCACCATGATGCGCGATTCAGCGCATCACACACCATGCCATGCGGTTCTATACATTGAGCTGTGATAACATGCAAAATACACTGACCCTGATCTTTGATCACAACCCTGACCAAGAGCAATACCCGAGGCTACATCAGAGATTTTTGCTGTGGCTCTGAACAACCACCGGCCCCACAGACGGATTATCGGCAGACATAGCTTTTCGCAGCTCTCTGCAACGCCAGCAAAATTACCTGTGGTGATCGATACTGAACGCACTTAGTATGCATCCAGGAGCGATCACTGCAGGTAATCGCAGGCTGTGCGAACAGCAGCGGCCACCTGTCACTATAGTGATTTGGGCTGGCAGCTGCTTCTAGCCGGAATCTATTTCCTGCTGCTACTATTCGTGTCAGCCCTAAGGCTGCATTCACACCTGGGCATTTCAAATGGCACAACGCTTGTGGCCCAAAAGTAGCTCCTGAGCTTTTTATGGGCGACAAGTTTCACACGATGCAGTTTGCTGCAATTACAGTGTGACAATCGCTGCAGTTTTTAGGTGCCATTAAAATGAGCAGCATCTGATAGTCATGTTGTGCGATTTGTCCTTTTACCAGACCTGCGATACTGCCCACAATTCAAAAACGCCCACGTGCTAATGTAGCCCCATCTACCCATTTTTTCTTTATTATTATTTGCATTTATTATTACACATACACACATTTGTTTGTTTACATTTTTATCCTTTAGCCACTTGCCAACCACCCTATAACAGATTTACTGCTACAGGGTGGCCGTTCTATATTATATACATACGTTACTCTGCACTTCCGGGTAGGGGGGCACACGCTGCTTCTGCTGCGATCAGTCACAGCAAAGCCAATCAGCAGGTGCTGGCCAATGGATGTCCGCTGGCATCTGCTGGTAGCTGAGGAGACACACTGAATGGAACTCTGCATATGTAAACAATGCAGAGCTCCGTCCTTTCAGCAGGGATGTGCTGGATTTTATTTCCCTGCACAAAAACACTGGTAAGGCATACAGGTAACCCCTTGATCGCCCTAGATGTTTAACTCCTTCCCAGCCAGTGTCATTAGTACAGTACAGTGAATATTTTTAGCACTGTATTAATGTTACTGGTTCCCACAAAGTGTCTAAAGTGTCAGATTGTCCACCACAGCATTGCAGTCCCGCAAAATGCTGGATTGTCACCCTTACTAGTATATTTAAAACAAATTCACACACACACACACATATATATACATACACCCCACTTTTAAGTACACAATGGGGTTTATTTACTAAAAGCGGGAAAGTGCAAAATCAGGCTCACTTCTGCATAGAAACCAATGAGCTTCTAACCCCAGGTTGTTCAATTAAGCTTTGGTAATAAAACCTGGAAGCTTATTTTTTCTATGTAGAAGTGAGCCCGATTTTGCACTTTCCAGCTTTAGTAAATAAACCCCATTGTGTACTTAAAAGTGGGGTATGCCTGTAGTAGAGCTGAACAATTAATCGTCAAGAATCGTTATAGTGACTAAAGTGTTTCACAATTCTTTCTATGCAAAGAATTCTCTCTGCTCTTCTGAAGCCACAGCCCTAAAAGAAAAGAACAGAAAAACCGGACAGTCTGCCAAGAATCAAAACATTCTTTATCAGTTGAATTTAAGTATAAACATTGTAACAATTTGGGAATGGAATAGACTTTGTGTGTAAGTGAAAAAAGTTTAACTACTTAAACACTAAACCTTTTTCTGACATTTGTTGGTTTCAAGTTAAAGCGGTGCTCCACCTGAAAAAAAAAATGTAAAAGTCAGCAGCTACAAATACTGCAGCTGCTGACTTTTAATAAATGGACACTTACCTGTTCCAGGTTCCAGCGGTGTCGGCAGAAGATGACGAGCGAGCGCTCGTCTCTCGGCTGCCCCGCCGCCATCCTCTGTCAGGGAATCAGGAAGTGAAGACGCAACGTCTTCACTGCCCGGTTCCCTACTGCGCATCCGCCAGTCGCGCTGCGCCCTTTATTGGTCCCCGATGTGTCCTGGGAACTGTGTTCTAGTCCCGGAAGTGGGTGCAGATACCTGTATTATACAGGTATCTGCACCCCCCTCCCCCCTGAAAGGTGCCAATTGTGGCACCGGAGGGGGGGGGGGAATCCGATAAGCGAAAGTTCCACTTTAGGGTGGAACTCCGCTTTAAAAACCTTTTTTTTTGCTAGAAAATTACTTAGAACCCCCAAACATTATATATATTTTTTTAGTAGAGACCCTAGAGAATAAAATGGTGGTTGTTACAATATTTTATGTCACACTGTATTTGCACTGTGACTGTATTCCCTGTGTCTGTGTAGGTTTCCTCCCATACTCCAAAGACATGCTGGTAGGGTAATTGGCTCCTGTCTAAATTGGCCCAATTATCTGTATGAATGAATGCGAGTTAGGGGCCTTAGATTGTAAGCTCCTTGAGGGCAGGGACTGATGTGAATGTACAATGTATACATGTAAAGCGCTGCGTAAATTGACAGCGCTATAAAAGTACCTGTAATAAATAAATGTAACCTCATGGATAAAGACCTACCATGGCACAGGAAGGGGTTAACTCAAACACAATAACAAAAACTGTATTCTATTGCAGCTTACTGGTCCTTAAAGTGGTGTTTCCACCAAAATGACAACAGTATGTGAATTGACATCAAATGTGACAAAAAAAGAAAAATTGTGTATATATATATATATATATATATATATATATATATATATATATATATATATATATATATATATATATATAAAATAATCAATTCATTTACCTATTTCTCCCTGTTGCTAGGTGGTCCCACGAAATCTGCCTCTTCCTCAGCCTGGGCTACAATCGTTACTTCCCCTCGGCAGTCAGTCATCTGGGACACGTGAGTGACAGGTCCCAGATGACTGTGCGGCGTATCACGATCTGCGGCGCCGCTCGCGCATACGCAGTGGGTGCCCGGCTGTGAAGCCACAGCCGGGTGCCCACAGTAAGGATGCCGGGGCCGCGAGCGGAGTGGAGAACGAGGGGGGGGGGCATCGTTCCCCCGCATCACTGGAACCTGTGACAGGTAAGTGTCCGATTCTTAAAAGTCAGCAGCTGCAGTATTTGTAGCTGCTGACTTTAAAAAAAATTTTTTTTGATGGGCCCTCTTTAAATATGGTGGCTACATTCATTTTTTTCTTTCTTAAAGAGGAAGTAAACTCTGGTGGGTTTTACTTCCTCTGAGGTTCCCTGCAAAGTAAAAGCATAATGGGCTAGTATGCATCGCAATCGAAGCCTGCGCTGTCCCCGCATCCATCTTTTGGCCTCTTCCTTCCGGGCCGCGGACTCCGGCTCTGACTGCCTGGGGCCGCGTGAAAGCCGTCAGTCACAGCACACACACACACACACACACACACACACACACACACACACACACACACACACGTGAAGAAAGGGCACGGAGGTCCGTTTCTTCACAGCGCATATGACATAAATCGGCGCACTACAAGGTAAATATCTCGTAAATGGCGCATGTTTGGGAGATATTTCCACTACCTATAGGCAAGCCTTATTCTAGGCTTACCTACAGGTAAAAGTGACGCCGGAGGGTTTACAGCCACTTTAAAGACTAATAATATTTTTTGCAAAAATAGAAAATACCTGTTGATCTTGCAAGAAACGTGGTGTTCTTGTCACTTCCTGTGAGCTGATCAAATATGGTTATTTGTGATTATCTATAAAACTACTAATCCACCCCCATGTATTGGAGATGAAGAGGTGGGCATGTTTGTGGTCTGAATCAGGACAGCAGCCTAGGGTGACAACATTCCATAGATGCAGCAGTGTTGTCACCCCAAGGCAGGAAGTGCATTACTGGCAGGATCACCTGGTGTAAATAAAATGAAGCTGTAAAGGAATGCTGGGAATCTGACAATCCAGATGGTGTGTTTGGATAGATGTTTGTAAACATGGCTCTGCTGTCTGGAGGGATCTGCAAGGAATTGTTAAAGGGGAAGATGCCATTAGAGTGTGAGCTGTGTGCCTCACCTGACAGCAGCCTCTCGGCCTCCTCCCCGGCCGGAGGGTTGAGCAGATGGGCGAAGATGGCGGCGAAGGGGTTGGCGGCGAGGGGCTCGGTACGGTACATCTCCCAGAGCAGGTAGAGGGCGGTGAGGCGCTGCGGGGAGGTGGGCAGGAGGTCCGGCTGCTGCAGGAGCATCACCAGCACCGAACCCACCCGGAAATGGTCGGCCTTGGTGAAGTAGTGGTGGAAGGCGGTGGACAGGCCCTCGAACGTGTTGCTGCAGGCCTCCTCCGTCAGGATGCCCAGGAGGTTGGACAGCTCCTTCCCGCCGAGACTCATTGTGAGGCCGCCGCCGCCGACCGATACAGCGAACACCGCTTACCCGTCTCTTGTCACATGGGACCGAGAATACTAATACACGGCGATACTATTAGTGACCGCTCGGCAATGTCCTTGTCAATAAAGCTTGTTTTGGCGAAATAGCCGGCAGTAACGTAAACCAAAGCAAACCCCGGCGTGCGCGCTCATGAGCCACACAGCAGCTTATAAAACGCATGCGCGAAGGGAAAAGGGAGCGCGCCCCGGAAAGGGATGTTGTGGTTTTTGTTGCTATTGTATAGGGAAGGTGTGCGGACTGTATAAGACCAGGGACAGCTTTCAGTCCACAATTGCCTGCACTCCGTTAGTTACTAGGACAATGAAGAATCAAGAACCTGCGTAACACACTTGTACGGCGGCAAAGTGGCTCTATTGTATACCTCCCAACTTTTTGAGATGGGAATGAGGGACAACTATCAGCAAAAGTATGCAGGCATAGGACACGACCCCTTAAAAGGAAATTTAGAAAAAGAAAGGTTTAGCGCTGCAAAACACTTTTTGATAGATACAACATGCATTTTATATATATATATATATATATATATATATATATATATATATATGTAGATCAGACCAAAATGAGGGACAGAGGGACATTGCTCCAAATCGGGGACAGTCCCTCAAAATCAGGGACAGTTGGAAGCTATGCTATTGTGTTAAATCGCGTACCTGTATATCAATTTGTGCAATAGCCTCTAGGGGGGGGGGCACGCGTGTGCTCCACCGGAGACCCAATCGCGTGCTGATTGGACAGGGGGAGCCAATCGGCGGGTCCGGCAGACCCAATGCCCCCCCCCGCAATCGTTGCCGAGCGAGGCAGAACGGCAATCTGCCTATGCAAACAAGGCAGATCGCCGTTCTGACAGGGAGAAGATGGAGATCTTGTGTTTCTGCTAAGCAGGAACACAGATCTCTATCTTCACCCAGTCAGAGCAACCCCCGCACAGCAAGCACCCCCTTGGGACACACTTAACCCTTTGATCACCCCTGATGTTAACCCCTTCCCTGTCAGTGTCATTAGTATAGTGCATTTATTTTTTAGCACCGATTACTGTATTAGTATCACTGGTCCCCAAAAAAGTGTTGCTTAGTGTCAGATTTGTCTGCCACAATGTCGCAGTCCTGCTAAAAATCGCTGTAAAAATTGTCGCTCTTTAGTTTATAGCGCCAAAAATAAAAACCGAAAGGGTGATCAAATACCACCAAAAGAAAGCTCTATTTGTGGGAAAAAAGGACATCAATTGTATTTGGGTACATCATCGCACGACCGCGCAATTGTCAGTTAAAGTAACGCAGTGCCGTATCGCAAAAAATGGCCTGGTCATTAAGGGGGTAAAACCTTCTGGGCTGAAGAGGTTAAAGAAGTACTAAGACCTAGTGTATTCCAACAGAATATAGGTTAAATAAGCACATCGCACTAAGGCCTCATTCATAAGACCGCGACGAAGCGCACAGTCACGCGTGCGAAGTGCGTTTGACTTAGGAAGTGCCAACTCTGCCCCGTGCTCTACCATGCGTTCCAGCAACAGTGCGAGTTAACCACGCACTGGTCTCCATAGGGACTGATTGGACAAGCCCGCTTCGCAATTTACTCACGGGCTACCGTAGCCAGTAAACTTGACACCTGACCGGATGCCTAGAGCATAGACGCTCTATACCAGATTACCACTGCAACGCGCTGATGGACCTTATCAGTGACCATCCATATGCTGACACAGCATCTATCTACAGGTTGACCCAAGGGGGGAATGGACCTTACGTATCATGGCCATCTTAGCCTCTACCCTGGAGTCAGTGGTGTATTTTGGTTTTGTGCTGTCCTAGGCAAGACTAAAATCAGGCGCACCCCCCCCCATCTAAATTTGTCCCACCCCAGCCGCGGTATACCGTTCTTGTCTCAGTGTCTGAGAGGGAAGCTGCAGCCGTTCACAGTGAACAGCTGTGACTTCCTCCTCAGACCCTGAGACATGGCTCGCCCAAGTGCCATATATAGAATTACTGCCCACGATCTGATGTTTGCGGTGATGCCTCACATGTGTGGGACGATCACCGTTTGTGTGCTTTCCGGATCAACACATGCATTCACATTTGCGCTGGAGGATGAGGGCACTTTTTTTATTATTATTAATTTACTTTATTTTTTTATTTTTACACTGTTACTTTAATTTTTTTTTTATCACTTTTATTGCTGTCACAAGGAATGTAAACATCCTAGTGACAGCAATAGGCATGTGACAGGTACTCTTTATGGATAGAGCTGGGGGTCTATAAGACCCTAAATCCCTCCTCTGCACTTAAAAGCATTCAAAACACCAAGAATACTTTAGATGTGTAAAAACTGGCACCAATGGTGTTCGAGTAAACCGGAAGTGATGTCATGTCTTCCGGTTTACTGTTATGAATATCTGATAAAAGCCAGTGGGACGGGAGAGCTCGAGAGAGCCACTGAAGGCGGCGGGAGGGGGGACAATCGAGTGGCCTAGTAAGCTGTTCCAATTGCTATTACAAGACTGATACCAGGGTGATGCCTGCATCTGCAGGTATTATCCCGGTACAACCACGAAAGCACAGGCGACACCCCCCTGAAAAATGCCGCCCAGGGCCAATGCCTCGCGGTAGATACGCCCTTGTCCATGGGACATCTTCAGACCCATTGCCTAAACAAAATAATTTAGCCAAAGAAGCTCCTCCTTCACACATCAAGAGATGCTCAAATTGCTAATGCTCAAATTTTATATATGGATTGGTTGAAGGTTGTTGTAGATGCAAAGTGATATTAAACCCTAATTCGGCGTTTTTCTTCTTTTTACATTGGTGACCTTTTGCTCTGAACAAAATCACGGCAAAACGTGGTAAAAAATGCCACAAAAATGCAGCAATTCGCGCGATTTTCTGCCTGAAAACGCTACGCTCAGGTGTGAATGCAGCCTCACTTGAAAAATCCTTTTGAAGAGTCCTACAACTGAGCCAAGGGGCGTTGAGACCGCCCCTCTGCTTGAGCCCAACTAAGTGGAGCCCGCCCACCCGAGCACAGCTGAGCCGAGGGGAGCTGAGACTGCCCCCACCGCCCAAGCACAGCCGAGGGAAGCTGAGCCCACCCGAGCAGAGAGAAACCTAAAGAGCACAGCCGAGCCTGCTCAAGCCGAGGGAAACCGAAAGAGCACAGCCAAGCCCGCCCAAGCCGAGGGGAGCTGAGACCGCCCCCCATCCGAGCACAGCCCCCCCGCCAGAGCCAAGGGAAGCCGAGCCCGCCCCCAGCCCAAGTACAGCTGAGCCAAGACCACCTTTGCCAGTAACTTTTTACCGCTTTATGGGGCGCCAGTCCCTCCCCCCGGCGAGTAGACCCTATAACTGGTGTCAGTCACTGCCAAGTCCGCCCCATAAGCCGGATTTCTTTCTTTTATTTTCATCTGGTGATCAAGCCTCTACGTTTTTTCAAAAGAGCAAGCTCTCCAGCAGAATGAATCCATTACACAGATGAGGAAAACCATTTAACACTAGCAAGGGCGCTTACAATGATGAGTTTTTAGCCTTTATCCCAAAAGAAAAACACTAAAACTAATTATAAAGTATTGGCTGGAGTTTAGCTTCAATGTGTTAGTATTTCTGCTAGTCCATCTAACATTAACCTTCCACTACCAGTGATGGCGAACTTGGCACCCCAGATGATTTGGAACTACATTTCCCAGGATGCTCAAATACACTGCAGAGTCCATGAGCATCATGGGAAATGTAGTTCCAAAACATCTGGGGTGCCAAGCTTTGACATCACTGACTGCCAATGCTGTTGTCCAAAGGTGTCCCCCTGTGCTCCTTCATCCATAACTCTGGTAGGGAAACTTAACCTCTTGGCATCCGCGCTATAGCCGAAAGAGGGCCACAGTGCGGACCTGAATTTCCGGGAAGCTGTCGTATGACATATCCCTAGGAAGATGAAGAGAAGCCTCATCTACAATTATAGTACTTGGGTCTGAGTTGATCTCCCTGGGAATGAGGAGAAACCTCATCTACAATCATAGTACATGGGTCTAGGTTGACCTCCCTAGGAATGAGGAGAAGCCTTATCGACAATAATAGTAGATGGCTCTGAGCTGATCTCCCTGAGAATGAGAAGCCTCATCTACAATAGTAGTACATGGCTCTAAGCTGATCGCCCTAAGAATAAGGAGAAGCCTCATCTACAATATTAGTACATGGGTCTGAGCTGATCTCACTGGGAATGAGGAGAAGCCTCATCTACAATAATAGTACATGGCTCTGAGCTGATCTCACTAAGAATGAGAAGAAGCCTCATCTACAATAATAGTACATAGCTCTGAGCTGATCTCCCTGAGAATGAGAAGCCTCATCTACAATAGTAGTACATGGGTGAGCTGATCTCCCTGGGAATGAGGAGAAGCCTCATCTACAATAATAGTAGTACATGGGTCTGAGCTGATCTCCCTGGGAATGAGGAGAAGCCTCGTCTACAATAATAGTACATGGGTCTGAGCTGATCTCCCTAGGAATGAGGAGAAGCCTCGTCTACAATAATAGTACATGGGTCTGAGCTGATCTCCCTAGGAATGCCTAGTAGTACAATAATAGTAGTACAATAATAGTAGTACAATAATAGTAGTACATGCCTCATGAGAAGCCTCATCTACAATCATAGTAGTACATGGCTCTGAGCTGATCTGCCTAGGAATGAGGAGAAGCCTCATCTACAATCATAGTACATGGCTCTGAGCTGATCTCCCTGGGAATGAGGAGAAGCCTCATCTACAATAATAGTAGTACATGGGTCTGAGCTGATCTCCCTGGGAATGAGGAGAAGCCTTGTCTACAATAATAGTAGTACATGGGTCTGAGCTGATCTCCCTGAGAATGAGGAGAAGCCTCGTCTACAATAATAGTACATGGGTCTGAGCTGATCTCCCTAGGAATGCCTAGTAGTACAATAATAGTAGTACAATAATAGTAGTACATGCCTCATGAGAAGCCTCATCTACAATAATAGTAGTACATGGCTCTGAGCTGATCTCCCTAGGAATGAGGAGAAGCCTCATCTACAATCATAGTACATGGCTCTGAGCTGATCTCCCTGGGAATGAGGAGAAGCCTCATCTACAATAATAGTAGTACATGGCTCTGAGCTGATCTCCCTAGGAATGAGGAGAAGCATCATCTACAATCATAGTACATGGGTCTGAGCTGATCTCCCTGGGAATGAGGAGAAGCCTCATCTACAATAATAGTAGTACATGGCTCTGAGCTGATCTCCCTAGGAATGAGGAGAAGCCTCATCTACAATAATAGTAGTACATGGGTCTGAGCTGATCTCCCTGGGAATGAGGAGAAGCCTCATCTACAATAATAGTAGTACATGGCTCTGAGCTGATCTCCCTAGGAATGAGGAGAAGCCTCATCTACAATCATAGTACATGGCTCTGAGCTGATCTCCCTGGGAATGAGGAGAAGCCTCGTCTACAATAATAGTAGTACATGGCTCTGAGCTGATCTGCCTAGGAATGAGGAGAAGCCTCATCTACAATAATAGTAGTACATGGCTCTGAGCTGATCTCCCTGGGAATGAGGAGAAGCCCCATCTACAATCATAGTACATGGGTCTAAGCTGATCTCACTGGGAATGAGGAGAAGCCTCATCTACAATAATAGTAGTACATGGCTCTGAGCTGATCTCCCTAGGAATGAGGAGAAGCCTCATCTACAATAATAGTAGTACATGGCTCTGAGCTGATCTCCCTGGGAATGAGGAGAAGCCTCGTCTACAATAATAGTAGTACATGGCTCTGAGCTGATCTCCCTAGGAATGAGGAGAAGCCTCATCTACAATAATAGTAGTACATGGCTCTGAGCTGATCTCCCTGGGAATGAGGAGAACCCTCATCTACAATCATAGTAGTACATGGCTCTGAGCTGATCTAACCGGGGAATGAGGAGAAGCCTCATCTACAATAATAGTAGTACATGGGTCTGAGCTGATCTCCCTGGGAATGAGGAGAAGCCTCGTCTACAATAATAGTAGTACATGGCTCTGAGCTGATCTCCCTAGGAATGAGGAGAAGCCTCATCTACAATAATAGTAGTACATGGGTCTGAGCTGATCTCCCTGGGAATGAGGAGAAGCCTCATCTACAATAATAGTAGTACATGGCTCTGAGCTGATCTCCCTAGGAATGAGGAGAAGCCTCATCTACAATAATAGTAGTACGTGGGTCTGAGCTGATCTCCCTAGGAATGAGGAGAAGCCTCGTCTACAATAATAGTAGTAAATGGCTCTGAGCTGATCTCCCTAGGAATGAGGAGAAGCCTCATCTACAATCATAGTACATGGGTCTAGGCTGATCTCCCTGGAAACGAGGAGAAGCCTCATCTACAATAATAGTAGTAAATGGCTCTGAGCTGATCTCCCTAGGAATGAGGAGAAGCCTCATCTACAATAATAGTAGTACATGGCTCTGAGCTGATCTCCCTAGGAATGAGGAGAAGCCGAGCAGTGATTGCAGGAGGGTTGTTGTGTGTGGATGAGGCAGGACGAGGAAGGATGTACGGGGCTGGCTGGGATGAACTTCCTCTCTGGATGCCGGAACTGTTATGTGCTGTGAGTGAGGCAGAGACAACAAGCCAGATCCGGGCTGTGTGCATGTCAGGGAGAGCAGGTGAGAAGCCGCTGATCGATGCGGCAGGAGTCATGTATGAGGAGATCGGCAGGGAGGGGAGGTGGTATGATGACAAAGGACGAAGCACACATCTCTCGGCTAACACGATGAGGGAAAGTAAGGATCGTACGGCGGAGGACTGAGGTGCCATCGCTGGCCACCTGAACACTGTCTGTGACAGCGGGGACAGCCCTCCCTCCGCCGCCGTATGATCACAATAGAGCTGTGCGGACTCCGATCATCAAGGAACACCCCCCATCCTCTCCGATGGTAATGGGAACCGTGCCGGGCTGTGCTCTCACCATGGTGTCCCCTGTGCAGGAATGAAGCGGCTGTGACACGGGCGGGCAGGATGTGGCTGAAGCCTGAAGAGGTTCTGCTGAAGAACGCGCTGCGGTTGTGGGTCACACACAAGTCCAACCAGTACTTCATCCTACAGCGCCGCCGAGGACATGGGGACAGCGCGGCCAAGTTCACCGGTAAGTCCAACATAGGCCGGACACATAGAACTACTAGGAAGGCATTCACCTGACAACACCTCACTACTCCTAGGAGGGGGGGGACACCTGAAAACACCTCACTACTCCTAGAAGGGGGGACATTGCACCTCACTACTAGGAGGGGGGACACCTGAAAACACCTCACTACTAGGAGGGGGGGGGGGGGGACACCTGACAACTGCACCTCACTACTAGGAGGGGGTACACCTGAAAACGCCTCACTACTCCTAGGAGGGGGTACACCTGACAACTGCACCTCACTACTAGGAGGGGGTACACCTGACAACTGCACCTCATTACTACTAGGAAGGAATTGACCTGAAAACACCTCACTACTCCTAGGAGGGGGGGACAACTGCACCTCACTACTAGGAGGGGGTACACCTGACAACTGCGCCTCATTACTACTAGGAGGGGGTACAACTGACAACTGCATCTCACTACTAGGAGGGGGTACATCTGACAACTGTGCCTCATTACTACTAGGAGGGGGTACACCTGACAACTGTGCCCCATTACTACTAGGAGGGGGTACACCTGACAACTGTGCCTCATTACTACTAGGAGGGGGTACACCTGACAACTGTGCCTCATTACTACTAGGAGGGGGGTACACCTGACAACTGTGCCTCATTACTACTAGGAGGGGGGTACACCTGACAACTGTGCCTCATTACTACTAGGAGGGGGGTACACCTGACAACTGTGCCTCATTACTACTAGGAGGGGGGTACACCTGACAACTGTGCCTCCATTACTACTAGGAGGGGGGTACACCTGACAACTGCACCTCACTACTAGGAGGGGGTACACCTGACAACTGCACCTCATTACTACTAGGAAGGAATTGACCTGAAAACACCTCACTACTCCTAGGAGGGGGTACACCTGACAGCTGCACCTAATTTCTGATACAAACTCTACTCCTAGGAGAGGGTACACCGAAGAACTACACCTCATGTCTGATAGAAACTTCTACTACTCCCAGGAGATGGTACACTTGAGAAATCCCCCCCACTGCTCCTAGAACAGCATATACTGTACCTAAGAACCTCCCTCACTACTCCTAGGAAATTGTACACCAGAAACCTTCCCCCGCTACTCCTAGGAGAGCGTAGACCTGAGAGTGTCCCCCGCTACTCCTAGGAGAGCGTAGACCTGAGAGTGTCCCCCGCTACTCCTAGGAGAGCGTAGACCTGAGAGTGTCCCCCGCTACTCCCTAGGAGAGCGTAGACCTGAGAGTGTCCCCCGCTGCTCCTAGGAGAGCGTAGACCTGAGAGTGTCCCCCGCTACTCCTAGGAGAGCGTAGACCTGAGAGTGTCCCCCGCTACTCCTAGGAGAGCGTAGACCTGAGAGTGTCCCCCGCTACTCCTAGGAGAGCGTAGACCTGAGAGTGTCCCCCGCTACTCCTAGGAGAGCGTAGACCTGAGAGTGTCCCCCGCTACTCCTAGGAGAGCGTAGACCTGAGAGTGTCCCCCGCTACTCCTAGGAGAGCGTAGACCTGAGAACCTCCCTCGCTACTCCTAGGAGAGCGTAGACCTGAGAACCTCCCTCGCTACTCCTAGGAGAGCGTAGACCTGAGAACCTCCCTCGCTACTCCTAGGAGAGCGTAGACCTGAGTGTGTCCCCCGCTACTCCTAGGAGAGCGTAGACCTGAGTGTGTCCCCCGCTACTCCTAGGAGAGCGTAGACCTGAGAGTGTCCCCCGCTACTCCTAGGAGAGCGTAGACCTGAGAGTGTCCCCCGCTACTCCTAGGAGAGCGTAGACCTGAGAGTGTCCCCCGCTACTCCTAGGAGAGCGTAGACCTGAGTGTGTCCCCCGCTACTCCTAGGAGAGCGTAGACCTGAGTGTGTCCCCCGCTACTCCTAGGAGAGCGTAGACCTGAGTGTGTCCCCCGCTACTCCTAGGAGAGCGTAGACCTGAGTGTGTCCCCCGCTACTCCTAGGAGAGCGTAGACCTGAGTGTGTCCCCCGCTACTCCTAGGAGAGCGTAGACCTGAGTGTGTCCCCCGCTACTCCTAGGAGAGCGTAGACCTAAGTGTGTCCCCCGCTACTCCTAGGAGAGCGTAGACCTGAGAGTGTCCCTCGCTACTCCTAGGAGAGCGTAGACCTGAGAATCTCCCTCGCTATTCCTAGGAGAGCGTAGACCTGAGAACCTCCCTCGCTACTCCTAGGAGAGCGTAGACCTGAGAACCTCCCTCGCTACTCCTAGGAGAGCGTAGACCTGAGAGTGTCCCCCGCTACTCCTAGGAGAGCGTAGACCTTAGAATCGCACCTCATGTTCTCTGTGTATAGAGATACTTCATGCTCCTGAGAGTACTGAGGTATTCAGGAAATACAGACCTAATGTGAGGGCCACTTGTTACAGCTTCCATCTGGAATTTTTTTCACCTTGGTGTATTTCAACTGGATGCTGCTCCTGGGCCTCCCAGGCACCCAAAAAAATGTCCATTGTGAACAATGACGGACCAAACCACCTGTGTGCATGTAGTCCAAATGGTATAATTCACACTGTTTAGGTGCATTTACTTTGGGTTTGTTTAGCGGAACCCAATGGCATGAAACCCAATGTGCATGTGCTTGAATATATACAGTATGTAGTACATGGTATTAGTAAAATCAAGGCAGGTCCACTGACAGCTTATAAATACTTTTTTTTGGTTAGTGTTAGAGTTGGTCACGTGATCTTTCGCTATGTCTTTATTAGGTGCACAACATGTGTTGGTCATGATTGAAAAAAAACGCTCTAAATGCAAATAATATTTTAATCTGAAGCACCTGAAATCACATGGACATTATTATGTGCGAAGAATCCTCTGTAATCTTCTCAGCCGTCTCACCTGATACTTCTTCACGTCACATACGGGGTGGCTCAGGGATCAGGACTGATTGTAGAGCATGTCTTCCTTTCTCCCCTCTATGTCTCTGCAGTCTGTGTTAATGTGGGCGGAGCTCTGGCGGTCAGACGATCATTTTGAAAACGAGAGACCTAAATGTAAATAACATAATGGCAAACAAACCATTGAAAGCATTGCCAGAACAAGTGGTAACACAGAAGACTAGAGCAGGGGTAGGCAACCTTTTGAGCACAGTGTGCCGAAAAATGTTTTCAAAGAAATTGAGCGTGACAGTTTTATAACAAAAAAAACGTCACACTCTCAATCACAAAAAGGATTTTTTATAAAGTAAATGCTGTAAATGACTTTAGTAGTGAGAAATTAACATCCTGCACTCTCACGTCTCAGATCAGCCCCAATTCATACACCTTAACACCTCAGATCACTGTCCTCCCTGAAAATCTGTTTCACCACTGTACCCCCCTGCTCATCTGCCCTGCCACTGTACCCCCCTGCTCATCTGCCCTGCCACTGTACCCCCCTGCTCATCTGCCCTGCCACTGTACCCCCCTGCTCATCTGCCCCACCACTGTACCCCCTTGCTCATCTGCCCTGCTACTGTACCCCCCTGCTCATCTGTCCCACCACTGTACCCTCAGCTCATCTGCCCCACCACTGTACCCCCCCTGCTTATCTGCTCGACCACTGTACCCCCCTTCTAATCTGCTCGACCACTGTACCCCCCTGCTCATCTGCCCGACCACTGTACCCCCTGCTCATCTGCCCGACCACTGTACCCCCTGCTCATCTGCCCGACCACTGTACCCCCTGCTCATCTGCCCCACCACTGTACCCCCCTGCTCATCTGCCCCACCACTGTACCCCCCCTGCTCTCCTGCCCCACCACTGTATCCCCCCTACTCATCTGCCCCACCACTGTATCCCCCCTACTCATCTGCCCCACCAATACACCTCATTTCACATCTGCCCCACTGCTCTACTCCCCTGCTCATCTGGCCCAACACTGAACTCCCTTTTCATCTTTTCCACCACTGTACCTCCCTGCACATCTGCCCAACCGCTGTACCCTCCTGCTCATTTTCCCCACCGCTGTACCCTCCTGCTCATTTTCCCCACCGCTGTACCCTCCTGCTCATTTTCCCCACCGCTGTACCCTCCTGCTCATTTTCCCCACCGCTGTACCCTCCTGCTCATTTTCCCCACCGCTGTACCCTCCTGCTCATTTTCCCCACCGCTGTACCCTCCTGCTCATTTTCCCCACCGCTGTACCATCCTGCTCATCTATGATATGCAGAGTGGTGAAAGGAAGCATAGATGAGACACATCTACCTGTCCTGGCACACTCATCCTGCTGATCCACCTTTAGCATCCAGCCCACGTGCTTGTATGTGATGTATATGATGTCACATACAAGCATATGGAATGGATGCGCAATGCTGAGCTCAGGTCAGGGACATGTTCTGAAAGTAGTGGGCCTGTGTGCAGGATTAAATGTTGGGCCCCCCCAGCTGAGAAAAAGTGGTTGGGTGTGATTTTCATTGCTTTGAATACTGGTTGTGGCTTAAAGGGACACAGAGTTTCGGGGTTCAGTAGTAAGTGACGCAAAGGTTCAGGAATAATTTCAATAAAGTTCCCAGAAGCTCAACAGTAATTCCACAAACCGTCACCTGATTGTGGTTTTCTCAATCACAGTGAAATCCCTTCTTTCTGAGATTGGTAGTGGCAACCAAGCGAGTCATCTTCCTCCAGATGGTGGACGGGGCTAGCAGGACTGTGATTGGCTTTAGCAGTGGCCAAGACAGTCTTCCTCCTCCTGGAAACGGGGACTGCCCCCCCCAGCAGAACTGCACCCAATCTCTTCCCCCCATCACAAAAGCTGACAATCGCAGCTACAGCAAAGTTAGAAAACAAAACAATATTTCCCATCTGCGGTGTGGGGAATTCTGAAATTGGAATGCATTAGTGTCTCACTGACACTTTCCTCCACTGCTCTGCTGATGGGGAGGGAGTCGAGTGCTGGCAAAAGAGGCTTTGAGTGCCACGGATGGCCTGCCCCTGACTGTAGATCATCCACAATAGTGTTGCCACTCTGAACAGGAACCTGGCAGGATCACCAGGTAGTTACCGCCACAGGAAAACATTTTGGGGAAAAGAAAAAAGGAAAGCACCCATAATTATATGCATTCTATTACATGTTTAGATACAATTTAAAGTTTAGGGTTTAATGTCAGTCATATGGGGGTGTACGCGTCCCACACCGCAAAACTTTCCCCCTTTGTTGTGTTCATAGCAAGCAGTACTGCTGCCAAACAAGACCTATTCAAGTGAATGGGGCCACATAAACATACCAGGGTCAATTTACACTGGAGCCATTTAACCTATCAGCATGTTTCTGAAGTGTGGAGGGAACCAGGGTACCCGGAGGAAACACACACACACACAATCTCAGGATGGGCAGGCAAACTCCATGCAGGCAGTGTCATGGTTGGGATTCAAACCCAGGCATCTTGAGGTGATTGTAGCCATATTGGGTGCTGGGGGTTGTCTAGTGGGCCACTTGCAGCTTCACAGCGCTTACTTTGAGATTCATGGGCCCTGACTTGGTCTGCATTGTTATAATAGAACACGGGGGGAGATTTACTAAACCACTTGCACTCAGCAGTGTGCATGGTAGCCAATCAGCTTCTAATTCAGCTTGTCCAGTTAAGCTTTGGCAATAAAACCTGGAAGCGGATTATTTCCTCTGCAGAGCTGCATCGGGTTTTGCACCATACAGTTTTTTAGTAAAGAACCCTCATGTTTTTTTTTTTTTTTTTAGTCAATTGTATTTTTTGTATCATTGGCTACAGAAATGACCTGGGCGACCTGTTAACAGGTAGAAGTGTGTCTTTGACACAGGTTGTGATGTTACTTACATTTCTGATAACTGCCAGAGTGTTTTTTCCTTCCACTGCTTTGATGACATCCCTGGGACCCACTGGTGCTGCTCACAGCTGCCCATTGAGATGCACTAGAAGTGGCTGTATGCAGTTTTGCACAAATGGTTGCGTACAGCACCAGCATGCACCTTGACTTATGCTCCGAACACAGGTAGTGTGCATGCGGCGTATATATCATTGCTTTATGTAAACCCCGGCCCACAAACGGGACTTCTTATGGCTTTCTTTCAACAATATCTTTCTTCTTGCCTCTCTTCCATAAAGGCCAGATTTGTGGAGTGTACTATTAATAGTTGTTCTGTGGACAGATTCTCCCACCTGATCTGTGAAACTCTGCAACTCCTCCAGAGTTAGCATGGGCCTCTTGGCTGCTTCTCTGATTAATACTCTCCGTGTCTGGCCTTTCAGTTTAGGTGGACGCCCATGTCTTGGTAGGTTTGCAGTTGTGCCATACTCTTCATTTTCAGATGATGGATTGAACTAGGGCTGAAACGATTAATCGATATTATCGATAATAATCGATAATGAAAATCATTGTCAACGATTTTCATTATCGATTAGTTGGTCCGCACCTTCCTCCCTGCCGGTCCGTTAGAATCCTGTGTATCACCCATGTACCACGTCCGTGAGTACGCAGCTACGCCTGCTCGCATTCTCCACCCAGCTGATGTCCCCCCAGCAACACGCCTGCGCTGCTTTCGGCTCCTTCTCCCCCTCTACCCAGCAGCCTTCCGATAGGCCCAACGCAGAGCACAGGCGTGACAAGCCCTTGCTGGGCCGCTTTCCAGCGCTGCCGTGACTGGAGGGTGTGCTCTGGACATGCGTGCATCTATCTCCCAGCTTCGGGGTGCCCTTCGCTCCGGTCGGATGTGTGGCGGGTCCGGAGGAGGAGGGGCACTGGCCGACTGAGATACCGAGCTTACCTCAGAGTGGTACCGGTAACCGGGACTGAGACTCCGCCCCACACCACCCGCCACACCGAGGGGGGGAGGGGAGCACTGAGAGGAGGTCGGGCAGTGACACCATGTGAGAGGGGAGGAATATATTGATTAGTGAGAGGGGAGGAATATTTCATCTGTACTCTGGTGGGGGGACACCTGTGTGTGTGTGTGTGTGTGTGTGTGTGTGCATGTATGTGTGTATGTGTATGTGTGTATATATATATATATATATATATATATATATATATATATATATATATATATATATATATATCATTTTTTATTTTTTTCTCCACGTATACTTTCTATGAAATAAAGGAGGGGTAAAAAAAAGTATTTTTTATATTATTATTATTCTCTTTATATATACACATACTTGTATGAATAAAGCAGGGAATCTGACATTCACCATACTTTCTTTGCGGGTAAATCTCCCTGCCCCATGTGTGTCGCATGGAGGAATAGTACCCCATCATTGGTGTTTTATTCTGCAGTTTGAGTGCTCAGTCTTTTCATTATTACTTTTAAATAAAGGGAAAAATGGCATATTACGTTTTTTTAAATGATTTTATCCGATTAATCAAAAAAATAATCGGCCGATTAATCGATTATGAAAATAATTGTTAGTTGCAGCCCTAGATTGAACAGTATTTTGTGAGACGCTCAAAGCTTGGGATCTTTTTTTTATAATCTTAACCCTGCTTTCTCCACAACTTTATCCCTGAGCTGTCTGGTGTGTTACTTTCCTTGGCCTTCCTGATGCTGTCTGTTCACTAAGGTTCTCTAACAAACCTCTGAGGGCTTCACAGAACAGCTGTATTTATACTGAGATTAAATTACACACAGGTGAACTCTATTTACTAATTATTAGACTTCTGAAGCCACTAGATTTTAGTTAGGGGTATCAGAGTAAAGGGGGCTGAATACAAATGCACACCACACTTTTCACATATTTATTTGTAAAAAAATGTAAAAAAAAACATGTATAATTTTCCTTCCACAATTATGTGCCACTTTGTTGGTCTATCACATAAAATCCCAATAAAAGAAATTTTACGTTTTTGGTTGTAACATGACAACATGTGGAACATTTCAAGGGGTATGAATACTTTTTCAAGACACTGTATAATGCATTATTCATTAACGCATCCTTCGTAGGATTTATTTTTTAGTTTAAGACTAGCCCTACATATACATTTTTCTTGTTCAGGCCATAGACGGGGTGGGTCTTCAAAAAGTTTCCACACTTCTTCAAACTTAGTTAAATATATAAAAGTGCAGAAACTTTTTGAAGACCCCTCGTACTCCTCCTTTCTCACTAAACCGCATCATCTCCCCCCTGCCCGCTATTGTATTCGGACAGCTGTAATAACGGCTGTCTGAATACCTGAACAGTAGACTGCATCTGATCATATTGATAACTAGAGACTTGTGATTCAATGTCTCCTGTGTACCTACAGTACAAATACTGTAGGTGATAGGACTGTAGCTTTTTATGTAGCAGGCTGAGCGCTCCATAGTGCCATGTATCTGGATATTGTATTGCTCTGAATGACACGGAACACCCCAGGTCTCAGCAGTTTACTTGTCATATGCTGTGCTAAAATGAGGAAGATCTCAGAGGAAAGTAGTCAATATGAAAGTCCGTTTTTCCACTAGAACTCAAGTTTTTTTGTATGCAACAACCTTATCGGAAACAAGTTGTGGGACATCACAAGTTCACAAGTCGTATTTGGCTATGGAAGCTGTCATGAAGAAGTCATGGGTTCCTTCAGAATAACTCCATAAACATGTTTTTTTGTCTTTAGGGCATAGCATTTCTTTATTTTTGTGAAAGCTGCAAATTATAGCTGGCAATGATTTCTAAATGGGTTGAGATGTTTTTATTTGGAGTTATAATTTCTGAAATGGCTGCATTTTGTTTCCTGTAGACCGCATGTTTGTATGTTTATGGCACAGCATAAGCGGGTTTACCTTATCTTTCTTTTCCATCCTCCACAATGGCCTAAGTATTTGGCTTTCATGGATCAGTCCCAGGCATGCAGACAGAAGTACTGGAAAGGAATGTTATCTTGTAGGTGGAACAGTTTTTTTTGTTTTACTTTTGAATTAACACAAACCAGTATTGTTTTAGCTTCAAGGGACTACATTTCTGTAAGCTGTTTTTTTGGTCTTTACATATTATTGGATTTCTCTCTGCCCCCTCTGTTTTTTAACCACTTGCTTACTGTGCACTTAAACACCCTTCCTGCCCAGACCAATTTTCAGCTTTCAGCGCTCTCGCACTTTCAGTGACAATTGCGCGGTCATGCAATGTTGTAACCAAATTAATTTTTTATCATTTTGTTCGCACAAATAGAGCTTTAGTTTGGTGGTATTTATTCGCGACTCCGTTTTTTATTTTTTGCGATATAAGCGAAAACATAGCGGAAATTTTGAAAAAAAACAATATCAAATTTTGTCATAAATTTAAGCCAAAATGTATTCTGCTACATGTTTTTAGTAAAAAGAAATTCCGTTAAGTGTATAATAATTGGTTCGCGTGATCACGGACATATGTACGCAAATGATCATGTACATATGTGTGCAGGTGATCACAGACATATGTGTGCAGATAATCATTGGCACATGTTATTTTACTGGGACATATGCGAGGGACATGTGTTTTTATTATTTGGGGACATGTGTTTTTATTTGGGGACATGTGTTTTTTATTATTTGGGGACATGTGTGTTTTGGGGACATGTGTGTTTTGGGGACATGTGTGTTTTGGGGACATGTGTGGGGACATGTGTGTTTTACTGTGGGGACACTACTGGTGATCAGTGAGTAAAAAAAACAGCTAATACTCACTGATCACCAGCCGGCTGCAGCGATCCGCTCTCCTTTCCTCACCGACGACTTCCGTGTGAGGAGAGGAGAAGCCGATTGCCTAGCAACCGGCTGTATGTTTACATCACATGACGACTGTGATTCGACACGCCGTCATGTGATCAGGAGGGCCAATCACCGAGCCCTCCTGCCGATCTGAGATGCGCCGTGTCCAGGTGACACGGCCACATCGGGATCGCGTCCTATCAGAAGTAGACGGCTCCCACCCGGCCGTATATGTACAGTGGCCGGGTGGGAAGTGGTTAAATGAAGAGCCCTTGTTGAATATGATTTTTTGTTTCCTGTGTATTTTTAGTGTTTTTAATCACGTATGATCTACTACAGCCCTTCACACCCACTTGGCTTTTCCACTGCTCCTGTAATGTGATGTAGTAGAGTCTGTAACCAATGGGAAGATTTGGGAGTCGGAGGGATCAAGATCAACTTTTCAGAAAAAGTTTTACATTTGCCCTCAATTACTTTGATCACTGGATCTGCTGATGACTTAACATTCGAAATTCACTGGGTTTGTCACAGAAGTACTGATTAACTTTCCAAAAACAAAGTAAACACATTATTAATAATTAAAGTGGAAATCTAACAAATTGGACACAGACAGTAAAAAAATAAATGAATCTGGCTATCCCATCCCCACTGTTTCTCCGACATCAACACCTTCAAAGCCGGACCTGCGCATGCATAGCTGGACTCTTTATTCTGCCATTTGCCTCAGCAGAGCACAAACTATAGGATTGAATGTAGAGTGTACTGAGCATGTTTGGCCTCAGCGCAGAAGATTTTGACAAGCAATTTGGTGGCTTTGTGGGTAATATTGTAGTGAATTGGGGACAGGTGAGTTCCAGGAGGGCACTGGGGGAAATTAGTCCTGCAGTTCCAATATTTAGTTTTTTCTGAGCAAGTGTGTGTGTATTATATATATATATATATATATATATATATATATATATATATATATATCTCTCTATCTATCTCTCATAAATTCTAACTTCATTTTGATTTTCTAAAGCATACTTAAAGTGGTGTTGCACCCCAAAAAAAAAAATGCTTAAAATTCCTAAGAAAATAAATATTTGGAATATTTTTTTTTTTTTTAACTCACCTCTAAAGCCTCTAATGCCTGCTGCTAGGGGGCCCCTTGTAGTCTGCCTCCTTCAGTGCCCGGGCAGGTGACATCACTTCCTCCTGGCGCAGGAAGAGCTCCCTCCCTCCTGTCAGTCATCTGGGACACGTGACAGTTCCCAGATGACTGCTTGACCAATCGCTGCACCGCTCGTGCAGTGGGTGCCCGGCTGTGAAGCCACAGCCAGGTGCCCACAGTTTATGGCTACTCCTCTTTAATCCAGCTATAAAGACATTAAAATCTGAGATAGTCAGACAGCTAGCATTTTCAGGTGAGAATGGGAGAGCAACAATGGCAGGCTCCTTATTTCTCTATTTTTAATAGTCTTTTCTCTGTTGCCAGCTTCTAGCACAAAGTCTTCTTCATTCTATAGGGAAACAGTAAATGCTGGGTTTTCTCCACTAAGGGTTATACTTACCAAAGGTAGTAGTTTACCACCAATAAAATGTCAGCTTGCAATATTGCTACTATAGCCCATTCAGGAACTGAATTGCCCAGCAGACGTATGCAACTATTTTTGCCTTTTAATGCTTGCTCTGTCATCTACGGAGCAGACTGCTCGTGAGCATCTGAATCTTTGACAACCAGCCTACCCTCCAGAATAGGTTCATTAGTTAAAGTGTTACTAAACCCACAACAGTAAAATCAGTTTGTGTATGCAGTAAAGCATGCTTGTTATACTCGCTGTGGAACATAAGGGGTTCTGCATTGTGTAAAAAGTCTGTTTAATTCTGTCTGTCCTCTATGGTCCTCCACTTCTTTTACTGTCCCCAATCCATCTGCTGATACAACAGAGCCTTGGGGGCACTCTGCACATGCTCAGTTTCATGTGTATTGCTAGAGCGTTTTTTTTTTTTCTTTTTTTGGGAGGGTGCATGTGATCAGCACAGGGCCAATTAGCACTGTCCAGACAAAGTCAGGGGTCCTGCAGCCTCATAGGACAGTCAGAGGAGAATGAGAACGCTTCCTACAAGCTTTAACCAGCGCACAGCCGGACACTGATAGAAGTCATAAGACTGCTATATACTGCTCATGAGAAAAGGTATTTAGTAGTTTTTATATTTACTAAATTTAATTGCATTCCCGTGTTCTGTGTACTGTAGGAGACCAGATATAGTGAGTGCAGGGTCCTGGGTTTAGTAACACTTTTTAAGCCAGGGGTAGGCAACCTTGGCCCTCCAGCTGTGGGGAAACTACAAATCCCATCATGCCTCTGCCTCTAGAAGTCATGCTTGTGATTGATAGGGTCTTGCAATGTCTCATGGGACTTGTAGTTTCAAAACGTCTGGAGGGCCAAGGTTGCCTACTCCTGTTTTTAGCTGTCCTCAAAGCTAAGGATAGGAGAGTTATGTACAGCTTCTATTTGACTCTTTAAAACCGTTAATACATTTTGAACCTCTTAAAAGAACCTGATTTAACTTTGAAACTCATAGGTTCCCTGTGTGTCACATTAATGTAGTAGAACAGATATTGTAAGAACACATAAGATGCTTTTGCAGGACATCATTGTGCATCTTCGTGGCATATGGTTCATGTTAGTTTAGGTGAATGGCTAAATGTACCATTGAAATACATATTTGTTAACTGTAGCATTTGTCAAAACATTTACGTTTTGTTCAGCCAGCTTCGGAATCAAGACACCATGGTCAGGTCCTGATCATTTACGGTTCACCATTGAGGTCCAAGAAGAATAGCTAGGTCAAGACTGTGATTGGATAGTCAAGGAAAACCAGCTGTTCACTTGCCGCCAATCGGCACATTCCATTGATTAGTCTTACAGCACTCTGCAATACAGTCAAGCTTGATTGGACTATAGTGCTGCTCCTTCCCTAACCAGTCTGAATGTAGATGTGCATGTGGTTATGACAGATGTACTATTTAGAAATTATTTCAAAGTATTTTAAACTGAAAAGGTATCTGCATTAAAAAGTTTTCCTCTCTGACTACTAGAGATCGACCGATATTGTTTTTGGTGCCAATACGATACCGATACTTCAGCCAGCCTCTCGGGCCAATAGCTGATATTGTGTGCCGACATTCTGTACATTTAAAAAAAAAAAAATTGTACACTTTTTTTATCACTGTTATTGCTGTCACAAGGAATGTAAACATCCCTTGTGACCGTAATAGGAAGTGACAGGTACTCTTTATGGAGGGATCTGGGGTCTAAAGATCCCAAACCCCTCCTCTGCACTTGAAAGTATTAAAAACGTCAAGATCTGCATTTTTTAATACTTTATTTTTTTTTTTAAAACTAGCGCTTTTAAGATGCCAGTAATCCGGGAAAAGTGATGTCATGACATTGTTTCTGCGTTACTAGATCCAAGACCTGAACAAAGGATCGACTTTGTTCAGGTCTTTGGCCAGCCGGCAGATATGCTGGCTGGTTGTTTGGGCCTCCTGGTAGGACGGGAGAGCCCGGGTGGGAGGAGGGACGTCCCCACCCTCTGCTTGTAATAACAGCTGAGCTGCATCGTTTTTTTATCACAATAAAGCAGACCGTCCGCTCTAAAGAACGGTCCCGGGGTGATGCCTGCAGGTATCTCCCCTTGAAGCAATATTGGGTACGTTTGTGCCCAATACTTCAAAAAATGTAAATATTGGCCGCAGATAATCGGCCTCACTGATTATTTGTTGATTCCTACTAACTACACTTACATTTTCAGGGCCCATTCACACCAGATGCATTGGGCTGCGCTGGGCATCCTTGCCTAATACAGTCATAAACAAAAAGCCTTGTTCTCTCTCATGACAGTTCACACCACTGCCCTGTGGTGGTGTGCGCTGAAAACAGTATTGGCATGTACGTTTTTCAACACAGCATGGTGCAATGCAATCCAAAGCATCACACTGCACTCAATAGGACTGAATGAAACGTCACTTTGCAACATTACAATAAAGTTCTAACAAAAAAAAAGGTCACAGTGTGACGTGCTGTTTACTTTAGTATGGAAATGAAAGCGTTATCTGATTGCTGTTCAGGGCTATGCTCAGGTAACCCATAAAAAACATAATTTTATTCTATAGCTATATTAATATTGTACAGCTTATGTTAGGAAAACTGCAACAATTCAAGGAATTTACAACTGTGTGATAAAGAATTCTTCTGTATGTTAGGAGTGCAGACCCTCAATCAGCTGCTTTATAGCAACAGTAAGACATGTTCACATAAGCTTTTGTTTTAATAGTTATAGATTGATAATGGAGATGCACATAATAATGTGAATGCTTCATTTAAAATCTCATCTCAGTATACCTTTATCAGCTCAGCCACATGCGTATGCCAACCCATATGTCATCTTCTAAAATTGGATGTTCTGCAATCTGTAAAATGCTATATACAAGTAGAGTACGTTTTCATTATAAGTCAACCATCATTACTGGATTTTTTTTTATACCGTATATACTCTAGTATAAGCCAACCAGAATATAAGCCAAGGCACCTAATTTTACCACAAAAAACTGGGAAAACTTATTGACTCGAGTATAAGCCTAGGGTGAGAAATGCGCAGCTACTGTAAGTGGAAAAGAGGGTCAACAATGCCCATTTGCAGCCTCACTGTGCCAATTAGCATGCCTCACTGTGCCCATTTGCAGCCATAGGTCCCCCGAACTTCAAACTTAGTAGTTAAGGGTTCCTAGATGCCCCCTAGCTGCAGCCAAAATTTGGGGTCTCTGCTGCAGAAAAGTGCTTGACCCAAGTATAAGCCGAGGGGGGCATTTTCAGCACAAAAAAATGTGCTGAAAAACTCGGCTTATACTCGCGTATATACAGTAATTTTTTTCCTTAAATTTGTTGTAAACCTCAGACATAGTTACATAGTTAGGTTGAAAAAAGACACAAGTCCATCCAGTCCAACCACAAAAGAATATGAACAAAATATAACCCTCTATAGTGTGTACTTGTCTCAATCCAGAGCACTGAGTGCCATTTCTGTCTGTTGCTTCGTTCCTTTGCTATCGGCATGAATTACTTCTGACAACAAGAGAATAAAAAAGGTGACGGGGAGGGATCTCCAGCTGATTGACAGCCTCAGTTCTGTTCCTGTGTGCTATGTGAAGAGCGGGGTGTCCCTTCCTCCAGTCAGCTCTGAGTTCTCCTCACTGATGTAACTTCAGCTCTCTGTAGTTTGAATGGATTTAGGGGAAAGACAGCTGCAGATAGACATACACAGATGTAACAAATATAAGTTGTATATCAGCTAAGGGCTGGCCAGTCACTTCACTGGGTATATGGAAGGGTTTACAATCACTTTAAACAAATGTTTTCCTCATGCCAAATAAGTTGTTCACTGTAACACTTTTATAGGATCACTATGTATACCCACTTCATTACCGGCCCATAGTCATATGACGCCCATAAGGTGGATCTACCATCCTGGGTGGGCGTCATATGACGTCCTCGCATTCCCGGCCGCCTGGGGGGCGCGCGCCCGCGGCATCGCTCGGGACACGGTGCGAGTGCCCGGCGGCCGCGATGTCCGCCGGGCACCCGCGATTGCCCGTTAAAACAACGGGACCGTGCGGGACCGTGGAGCTGTGTGTGTAAACACACAGCTCCACGTCCTGTCAGTGCAGAGGAGACCGATCATGTGATCCCAGTACGGAGGAACACATGATCGGTCTCCTCCCCTTGAGTCCCCTCCCCCCACAGTTAGAATCACTCCTATTAGGGAACATATTAACCCCTGCAGCGCCCCCTAGAGTTAACCCCTTCCCTGCCAGTCACATTTACACAGTAATCATTGCAATTTTATAGCAACGATCGCTGTGTAAATGTGAATGGTTCCAAAAATGTGTCAAAAGTGTCCCAAGTGTCCGCCGCAATGTCGCAGTCACGAAAAAAAAATCGCAGATCGCCGCCATTACTAGTAAAAAAAAAAAAAAAAAAATTCAATAAATCTATCCCCTATTTTGTAGACGCTATAACTTTTGCGCAAACCGATCAATATACGCCTATTGCGATTTTTTTTTTTTACCAAAAATATGTAGAAGAATACGTATCGGCCTAAACTGAGGAAAAAAATAGTTTTTTTTTAAAAAAAATTGGATATTTATTATAGCAAAAAGTAAAAAATATTGTGTTTTTTTTTCAAAATTGTCGCTCTTCTTTTGTTTATAGCGCAAAAAAATAAAAACCTCAGAGGTGATCAAATACCACCAAAAGAAAGCTCTATATGTGGGGAAAAAAGGACGTCAATTTTGTTTGGGTGTAACGTCGCACGACCACGCAATTGTTAGTTAAAGCGACGCAGTGCAGAATTGCAAAAAGTGCTCTGGTAAGGAAGGGTGTTTAAAAGCCCTGTATTGAAGTGGATACCAGGCGCAGGCATTCTCCAGAGATTTTTGTCCATAGTGACATGATAGCATCACATACTGGTAGTTGATGCCGATTTTTCGGCTGCCCATCCATGATGTGAATCTCCCATTCCGTGACATCCCAAAGGTGCTCTATTAGATTGAGATCTGGTGACTGCAGAGGCCATTGGAGTACAGAACTCATTGTCATGTTCAAGAAGCTAGTGGTGAGATGATCTGAGCTTTGTGACATGGTGTATTATCCTGCTGGTAGTGGCCATCAGAAGATGATACACTGTAGTCATAAAGGGATGGACACGGTCAACAATACTCAGGTAGGCCGCTGCGTTTAAACGATGCTCAATTGGTACTAAGGGGCCAAAAGTATGCAAAGAAAATATCCCCCCACATCATTACACCACCAACAGTCTGAACCGTCGATACAAAGCTGGATGGATCCATGCTTTCATGTTGTTTAAGCCAAATTCTGCCCCTACCATCTGAATGTCGCAGCTGAAATTGAGACTCCTCAGACCAGGCAACCTTTTTCCAATCTTCTATTGTCCAATTTTGGTAAGCCTTTGCGAATTGTACCATAGGTTTCCTGTTCTTAGGTAACAGGAGTGGCACCCGGTGTGGTCTTCTGCTTCAAGGTTCGATGTGTTGTGTGTTCAGAGATGGTATTCTGCATACCTTGGTGGTTACGACTGGTTATTTGTGTTACTGTTGCCTTTCTATCATTTGGAACCAGTCTGCCCATTCTCCTCTGACCTCAACAAGGCATTTTCATCTACACAACTGCCACTTACTGGATATTTTCTCTTTTTTTTTTTTGGACCCTTCTCTGTAAACCCTAGAGATGGTTGTGCATGAAAATCCCAGTAGATCAGCGCTTTTGAAATACTTAGACCAGTCTGTCTGGCAAAAACAATCATGCCACATTCAAAGTCACTTAAATCCCCCTTTCTCCACTATTCTGATACTCGGTTTGAACTTCAGCAAGTCGTCCTCACCACGAGTTGCTGTCATGTGATTGGCTGATTAGCAATTTGTGTTAGCAAGCAATTGAACAGGTGTACCTAATAAAGTAGCAACCCGCATCACAGGACGCATGTCGCCCTAAAATAGTTCAGGAGCTACTTTTGGTGTTTTGACCTGCGATTGCTGTACGATTTATCACGCGACAAACGCGGCAGACCCTCACCGCGATTAGAGGTGTCATTCAAATGAATGCCATCTCGAATGTGAGTCTTGCGTTTTTGTCAGTCACACTTTGGCGCGGGCATATTTGCGCGATTCAGAACACTGTAGTATGAATGCAGCCTTACAGTACAAGCATATTGTTTTATGACCTTCAGCTATGTTTTATGGGGGGCAGACAAGGTGACTTCATTTGTTTTGTGCGAGATATGCTGGGCTGCCTTTGGCTACTTTCTGTGACAAGAACTGCATAGCAAATTGACATCAGTAATGTGCAGCCAAGAGTGGAGAGATTTCTGATGCAGGCCAGGCCTTATCCGCATTACTGTGGCCAGTATTCTATATTTTATGAGTCATTTTATTAAGATTATGGCTTCTTTTTTATTAGGGTGAAAGAACAGAGCGCAGTTTAGTTTTTTAATACTCTTTTATCTGAGCACGGCTGTGACTTTTTCCGGTGCGCTGATTATTAACAGTCTGTGGCTAGGGAGGTAAGTGCTGCAGTCTTGCTTAGAGGGAAGAATGATGGACACAAGGTTTAAAGGAAATTCACCTTTTTTATAGGAAAAGTCTATAGTACTTTGTAATGTTTTCTTTTTAAGTCCTGTAGACATTCCAATCTATACAAGTAGTATATTAAGGTTTTTATTAACATCATTTTTCTCTTTACTCTGAGCTAAAGTAGAGAGTGGTTTATGCAACTACATGAACCCTTCCATATCTTTTTTTTAATAGAACAAATAAATGGTAGTTGGCTATATTAGGTGTGTGACCCAAAGCCTTGACTTTCATCTTTGTACACACATTATTGTTGCAGTTCATAATAAGACCGCATGCACACTGGGCCTAAATAATGTTTCTTTTAGAGGTTTTTTCAGCCTGTAAAAGCACCTCCTATGTTAGCCTACATGTCTATGCACACATATACGTTTACAGGAATATTCGAAGAAGAGCATTTACAGGCTAAAAAACAAACAAAAAACATCACCAACATTCAGGAGAAAAGTTGAGGCTTTAAAATGCGCTTAAATTCTAGCTGCATTTTAGTACTTGGGCGTTCACTCATTCCAATGGCCAAAGTAAATTAATATTTTGGCCAATGAAATCCATTAATGCTCAAATGCTTGATGCGCCTAAAAGTGTTTAAGTCTAGGTTCACATGCATGCGGATGTGTTTTTCAGGCACATTTTTCAGTGCATTTTGCGTTTTGAAACCAGCGTTTTTGTATGCCTTTTTGCATTTTTCATGCATTTTGTGTTTTTTTTTTTTCTCTTTAAACGCACTGTAAAACACATTGTATATAGCTGGTTGCTAAGGAGGGGGCCGAGAAGCCGGCCGCTGCGTCCTCAGCAACCGATGAGTCATCAGCTGAAAGATGAATGGAAAAAAATTAATAATATTTGGCAGCAAATTCGCAAAAAAGTCGGCGTGGGGTTCCCCCCCAGGTTTATACCAGGCTCTTCATGTTTAGTATGGATTCGGAGGAGACCCCCATGCCAAAATTTTAAAAACATGGCATTGGGGCCCCATCCAAAAGCCATACCAGACTCTTATCTGTCCATGCCGCCCGGCAGGTCAGGAAAGGGAGGGGATGAGCGAGCGCCCCCGTCCTGAACCATACCAGGCCACCTGCCCTTAACATGGGGGGGTTGGTGGCTCTGCGCCCCCCACCCCAAAGCACTTTCCCCCCATGTTGATGAGGACAAGGGCCTCTTTCCGACAACCCTAAGCCGGTGGTTGTCGGGATCTGCGAGCAGGGGGTTTATCGGTATCTGGAAGCCCCCCTTTTAGGAAGAGGGCCCCCAGATCCCTGGCACCCCACCCAATGTGAATGGGTATCAGATACATCGTGCCCCTACCCATTCACCAAAAAAGCAGTGGAAGACAGCTCTAGGAAGAGGGGGCGGGAAGCAGAAGACGGCTCGCAGACTCCGACAACCACTGGCTAGGGTTGTCGAGAAGAGGCCCTTGTCCTCGTCCCCTCCCTTTCCTAACCTGCTGGGCAAGGTGCTTTGGGGTGGGAGGCGCTCGCTCCTCCCCTCACTTTCCTGAGGGGAGGAGCAGCATGCTCGGATAAGGGTCTTGTATGGATTTTGGGAGGGACCCCAAGCCATTTACAAAAAAAAAAAATAGGCGTGGGGGTCCCCTCCGAATCCATACTAGACCTTAAGAGCCTGGTATGGACCTTGGGGGGGGGGGGGGGCTTGTGGGGAACTCAACGCCGTTTTTCCCCGCAATTTTTTTGGGCAATTTTTATTTATTTTTTGCTTTACGCGGGGAACCCTGCTGACAATTGATGACTCAACAGTTGCTAAGGACGAGACGGCCAGCTCTCGGCCCCTTGCTTAGCAACCAGCTATATACAGTGGTAAAATAAGAAACACAACACATCAAAAATCGCATAAAAAAATGCACCACTTGTGTTTCTGGTGCACCTCCATTGAAGTACATTAGCTGCAAATCGTAGGGAAAAAAGTCCCGGACCCTTTCCAAAAACGCACCGGCCACAAAACGCATAGATGTGAACTAGTACCATAGGAAACCATGTTAAATGGACTATAGTGCGTTTCTGTAAACTGCAAAAAGCACTAAAAAATGCAGGTGTGAATGCAGCTTTTTCCAGGAGTGAAAAGTGAGATGAGAAAATCAAACGCCCTGTGTACACGAGGCCTAATAATTACAGAGTACTGTAATTACACAAAGTTACACAAAGTTGGTCCCTAGCACAGAGGAAGTGCTTATAGTCTTTTAAATCCATGTGTTTACCCAAGATTCACAAATTCTTTGTATACGTAAATCTTGGGGAAACCATTGGTAAATAGACCACGATGTGTTGTTAAGAATCCGAACACGCAGACAGGAGGGAGGAAGAGACAGAGAAGCTGGATTTCAGCAGTTGCAGGAGAAAAATGAAGAGGATTGGTCCCTGTATATGCCACCCCCACTGCCCATCCTGTCCAAGTATAAAACAGAATGTGACAGGGAGGCCGCATGGGCCCCCTGGAGCATGAGGTGGGGTCGCCATTGCGACCCTTGACACAGTTGGGGTGTGTGGTTTACCTGCACCTGTGGGTTAGATGCGCTTTACCATAGACCTTCTATTATATCTTGCTGGTGTGGTGAACTTTCTGAAAGCGCACCAAAACTCCTGCATTCAGTTTGAGTCAGAGGGCTCCGAGGGCCACAGGTTGCACACCCCTGAGTTAAGGGAAACCTTTTCTGAGAGAAATATGTAGGCTGTCAGTGCCAGCCTCTCCTGAAAATGATCTTAGCCTGACTATGCTTTTGATCTCTTGGCTTGAGTAGTTCCTGAAATGGAAGACGTGGGACGAGTATGCGGCACTGGCTGCACTTATCCTAAGTCAGAGATTTGCCAGGACAGCCAAGCAATTGGCACTTTCAAGGTAACCTAGTATGGCAGCCCATATGTTACCCTTGACAGGTTTTCTTCATGAAACCTGACCAATAGGAGGAAACCCAGCAATGTGAAAGTGTATGTATGTTTTTTTCAGATTTATACTAGGTGGATGCAGCATCGCTTCGATGCTGCATCTGTCCCCCGGCACCTCTGCACTGAGAACCGAGCTATCGAACATTGCCGATCACTCGGTTTTACAGAGCTCCGTGAGCAGAGAGCAGCAGACTGTCAGTCACAGCTCTCTGCTCTACTCTGCTCCCTCCTCGCTCACTGGATCGCTGGGCTGTGGTGGGGGCGGCCGGCTCAGGCTCTCAGCGACTTGCTGAGAGCCTGAGCCGGGTATAAGTCCAGGCAGCTGGCGGATCCAGACATTATTGCGATGACGTGGAGTAGAGCTGCACGATTCTGGCTAAAATGAGAATCACGATTTTTTTGCTTAGAAGATAGATCACGATTCTCGCGGCGTAACATCATCTTTCACATTAAAACAAAAAAAATTGTGCTAACTTTACTGTTTCGTTTTTTTTTTTTTATTTATTGAAGTGTATTTTTTCCCAAAAAATTGCATTTGAAAGACCGCTGTGCAAATACAGTTTGACATAAAATATTGCAGCAATTGCCATTTTATTCCCTAGGGTCTCTGCTAAAATGTTTATATGTATGTGTGTATGTATGTATTTGGGGGTTCCAAGTAATTTTCTAGCAAATCATATTGATTTTAAATTTAGAAAGAAGTGTCAGAAAAAGATTTAGACTTTAAGTGGTTAAACTTCCTGCATTTACAGAAAGCTTGGCAGACTGCCCAGTTCTTTCCCTTTCCCACGGGAGTTTACGCCACTTCCTGTCCTGGCGCAATGTCTGCCGGGACACACACGCTTTTGTATTCATCATAGAAAATCACACAAGATACGCTTAGTGCATCATTTTACAGGTACACACTGTATTTGTCATGTAGAATGGGCTTTATGGAAAGCCCCTTGAATACCATTTGAATAAATGAGTAATGTAAAGTAGAGATGTAGAATTTTGGTATTTCTGCTGATTATTTCTTTAGTTTGTTTGCCTCATTTCATTTAATGTCTTAATGCATTTGACCACTAAAAATGAAGAAAACCGATAAATGTTCTGCATTAGATCATTGCCTTTGGTTTATGTTGGAGACATTGCATTATAATCTCTCTTTTATTATATCAACAGTTTGAAAGAGTAATTGTTCTCAGAATTTGCCAAACTTTCCTTTCCGGGTGGGGATTTTAGAGGAAATAGTGGTGCACAAATAAAAGTATTGTAAATAAATGACAAAAGCATAAACTCAGCAACCCGACAATAAGGAATACCATTTTATTAAATAAAGTAAAGTAAAAGTAAGTAAAGTAAGTAAAATGTCTATTCTGTTATATTTAGAAACACAGTCCCTTCACATTCGCCCTGTTTATAAAGCACATGTCGGGTTTTGTTTTAGTTCTGGATAGAGAAGGGAAGAGCTTAGGTCAGTGGTTGTCCACCTATAAGCTAAAGGGGGCCTCAATGCACCCCCTGACATCAACAAAGGGCTGCACATAAGGTTCCACATATGTAATGCTTGAGAGGACTGTCAGAAATGGCACATCTAATAGAGAAAACTAGGGATATACTACAGAAGACAATACGAAACTGGGAACATGTTACCAGAGACTAGTAGAGATCAATGCTATTCCCTAATCCATGTTCCCACTACAGAGGTCCAAGGGCCACACATCATATACCAAAGGGCCACAGGTTGGGCACCAGGGTCTTAGAACATCTGACAGGTTATTTTGCTAATCCTGTTTGTCTTGTAGTGCACTGGGAGGAGGTTATAGCTGGGTTATGATCAATAACATCTCTATCCATCTGTGGATATACTAATTAACCCAACATTATACATCACAGTCATTTTTTTGCACGCCGAACAGATGAAGCCCCATTTATCATATATTAAACATTCAATTATCTTAGGTCTGTTTTGATAGAGTTCCATTACCGTTCACTGCCGCGCATACACTGCAAGAATTAATTGGACTTACTGAAGTGGCTTTGTATCGTGAATTAGTAGCCAGGTCCTTATTACCTGCCAGTTATTATATGCTAAGTGACTATTTTCCACCACTCTGGGGACACGGGGCTATTTGGCATAAAGGTCACCTTAAAGTGGAAGTAAACCCCCCTATCGTTTTCAGCCAAGGAAGCTGCCATCTTTGACTCTGTTTAATCTTCAACTGCCACGGTGCTGCACATGTGATCCGTTATGACACCAGCCATTGGATGGTTTGACTGTTTGGTTGAGAGCACAGCCAATGTGCAGTTAGCATTCCCGGCATGCCTTTTTTTTTTAAACTGTTAAATCGATGGGTTTACTTCCGCTTTAAATGGAAGAGTATTGATTGGGCTATTAAAATAATGGTGTTTCTGCAGCTCATAAATAAAGTCTTTATTTTTAAATACACTTTTAACGAGTGTCCTCTTTTTAGAAGAGATTACATTTCCATTCACTTAAATTAAATTTGATTTGCTGTAAACAAGGGTTGAATAAGAGGACATTATAGTGGTGGGTTTTTTGCTTTTTTTTTCGGTTGTGTATGTGGTCCCAATCAATAAAATTGAAGTTCTGATTTCTTCCCCTTCAACTAAATGTTTTTTTTTTTTTTAAATAGCTTTTTTTGAGATGCAGTGACATCATCACTGGGTCTCTGTGTTTTTCTATGCAGATAATGGCTGGTGGGAGGGGCCGGCGTCACAGCATCCTGCTTCAGTATTAGTATTATCAAGAGCCCTGGTGCAAGCAGCGAGTTGGATCTTGGGAGGAGTACTGCAAAAATCAAAATGCCTGGCTAGGTGCATATCAGTCAGGGGGAGTGGGCATTTCTTTGCATGCAGACCACCCTAGGTATCGCCCACATGAGATGCTGACCCTTCACGATTTGAAGAACTGAAATCCAATCGGACCAGGCCTTTTTCCGACATTTGTTGTTTACAAGTTTAAATTTGTATTTTTTTGCTAGAAAACTACTGTACCCAGAACCCCCAAACATATTTTTTTTTAGCAGAGACCCTAGAGAATAAAATGCCGGTCATTGCAATATTTTATGTCGCACTGTATTTGCGCAGCGGTGTTTTAAATGCAATTTTTGTGGAAAAAAATACACTTTCATGAATAAAAAAAATTAAATAAAAAAAAAAAAACAGCAAAGTTAGCCCAATTTTTTGTATAATGTGAAAGATGATTTTACATCAAGTAAATGGATGCCTAACATGTTATGCTTCAAAATTGCGCTTGCTCATGAAATGGCGACAAACTACTGAACTTAAAAATCTCCATTGGTGTTGCTTTAAAAACTTTTACAGGTTACCTTTTTAGAATTACAGAGGAGGTCTAGTGCTATAATTATTGCTCTCGCTCTAACGATCGCGGTGATACCTCATATGTGTGGTTTGAACACTGTTTTCATATGCCGGCGCTACTCACGTATGCATTTGCTTCTGCGTGCAAGCTCGGAGGGACGGGGCGGTTAAAACATATATTTCTTTTTCTTTTTTCTTATTTATTTAAATCTTCATTTTTTTTTATTTTTACACTGTCCCTTTAAAAAAAAAAAATTGATCCCTTTTATTCCTATTACAAGGAATGTAAACATCCCTTGTAATAGAAATAAGCATGACAGGTCTTCTTTATTGTGAGATCTGGGGTGAAAAAGACCTTAGATCTCACATGTACACTTAAAAGCTAAAAAAAAAGTAATTTTGCATTTTCTAATAAAAAAAAAAAATTGGCCCTTTAACCACTTCAGCCCCGGACAGCTTAAGGACCAGAGGTCTTTTTTCAATTTCGCACTGCACTGCTTTAACTGGTAATTGCGCGGTCATGCAATGTTGTAACCAAACAAAATTTGCGTCCTTTTCTTCCCACAAATAGAGCTTTCTTTTGATGGTATTTGATTGCCTCTGTGATTTTTTTTTTTTTTTTTTGCGATATAAACGGAATAAGACCTAAAATTTTGAAAAAAAAATATATTTTCTAATTTTTGTTATAAGAAAAATCGAATAAACTCAATTTTAGTCAAACATTTGGACAAAAAGTATTCAGCCACATGTCTTTAGTAAAAAAAATGCCAATAAGCGTATATTTATTGGTTTGCGCAAAAGTTATAGTGTCTACAAACTAGAGTACATTTTCTGGAATTTACACCGCTTTTAATTTATGACTGCCTATCTCATTTCTTGAGGTACTAAAATGGCAGGGAAGTACAAAACCCCCCCAAATGACCCCCTTTTGGAAAGTAGACACCCCAAGCTATTTGCTGAGAGGCATATTGAGCCCATCGAATAATTTTTTTTTAGTCCCAAGTGATTGAATAAAGACAAAAAAATAAATAAAAATTTTCAAAAAGTTGTCACTAAATGATATATTGCTCACACATGCCATGGTTATATGTGGAATTGCACCCCAAAATACATTTCGCTGCTTCTCCTGAGTACGGGGATACCACATGTGTGGGACTTTTTGGCAGCCTAGCCGTGTACGGCACTCCGAAAGCCAATCACTGCCTTCAGGATTTCTAAGGGTGCAAATTTTTGATTTCACTCCTCACTACCTATCACAGTTTCGAAGGCCATAAAATGCCTAAATGACCCCATTTTGGAAAGTAGACACCCCAAGCTATTTGTTGAGAGGCACGGTGAGTACTTTACAGCTCTCATTTGTTTTTGAAAATGAAGAAAGTAAAGAAAACTAATTTTTTTTTTTCAATTTTCAAAACTTTGTGAAAAAAAGCGAGATCTGCAAAATACTCACCATACCTCTGTGGTATCCCCGTACTCAGGAGAAGCAACAGAATGTATTTTGGGGTGTATTTCCACATATGCCCATGACATGTTTGAGCAATATATCATTTAGTGACAACTTTTTGTAAAAAAAATATATATATATTTTTTTCATTATTCAATCTCTTGGGACAAAAAAAATATTTAATGGGCTCAACATTGCTCTCAGCAAATAGCTTGGGGTGTCTACTTTCCAAAATGGGGTCATTTGGGGGGGGGGGGGGTTTGAACTGTCCTGTCATTTTATGCAAAACATTTAGAAGCTTATGTCACACATCACCCACTCTTCTAACCACTTGAAGACGAAGCCCTTTCTGACACTTTTTGTTTACATGAAAACATATATTTTTTTTTTTTTGCAAGAAAATTACGTTGAACCCCCAAACACTATATATATTGTTAAAGCAAAGGCCCTACAAATTAAAATGATGGGTGTTGCATTTTTTTTTCCACACAGTATTTGCGCAGCGATTTTTCAAACGCATTTTTTGTGGAAAAAATACACTTTTTTTTTATTTTAATGCACTAAAACACACTATATTGTTAAAATTTTTGATGAAATAAAAAAGATGATCTTAGGCCGAGTACATGGATACCAAACACGACATGCTTTAAAATTGCGCACAAACACGCAGTGGCGACAAACTACATACATTTTTAAGAGCATTTTAAAGCCTTTACAGGTTACCACATTAGATTCACGGAGGAGGTCTACTGCTAAAATTACTGCCCTCGATCTGACCTTCGCAGTGATACCTCACATGCATGGTGCAATTGTTGTTTACATATGACGCCAGACCGACGCTTGTGTTCGCCTTTGCGCAAGAGAGGGGGGGGGGGGCAGGGGTGCTTTTTTTTTATTTATCTAGCTTTTTTTTTTTTTTTTTAAACTGTTCCTTCTATTTTTTTTCTTTGTTATCATTTTTATTGTTATCTCAGGGAATAGGCAGTGGCAGGTACTCCTTTTTTTTTTGAAAAAATTGGGGTCCATTCGATCCTAGATCTTTCCTCTGCCCTCAAAGCATCTGGCCACACCAAGATCGGTGTGATAAAATTTCGACCGTATGTACGCGGCATTAGGAGCCAATCGCTCCTCCGCCCCTGCTGCCCCCATGCTTCAGCATATATGCTCTTTTTTTTTAACTGTGGTGGTGAAATCACCTCCGTCAGCACAGGAGTCACGGCTTTATGTATCGTGGGAGCAAACGCTGTTGCTGTCAAGATAAATAAATCCGCGCTGCAGCTGAATGGCACACCTGAAAACAAAAAAATGGTTAACAATAAAACAAAGTAAACGGTAAAGTATAACAAAATTACATACCTGAGAAGCAAGCATGATAAAACATAATAAAACATTGCAGAATAGAATACAGTAAAAAAAGAGCAACAATAGAGAGAGAATAGAGAGAGAGAACGAGAACAATAAAATGACAACTATGGATGAAAAGAAAGATGGAAAGGAAATAAGGAAGGAATGAAGGAAAGAAAGGAAAGAAAGAAATAAAGAGAAAGAAAGGGGGATGAAGAAAGAAGGAAAGAAAGAGAAAAGAAAAAGGAATGAAAGAAGGAAGGAAGGAATGAGAGAGAAAAAAATAAAAGATGGAAGGAAAGAAAGATGGAAGGAAGGAAAGAAAAAAAAAAAAGAGAGAAATAAAGAGAATAGAAAGAAAGGATGAAAAGAAGGAAGGAATGAAGGAAGAAAAGAAAGAAAGAGAAAAAGAATGGAAAGAAAATAAGAAGGAAAGAAAGGAGGAAAAAAGAGAGAAATAAAAAGAAAGGAAAGATGGAAGGAAAGAAGGAAGGGGAATGCACAGCGCAAACCACACCTCCCCCTGGGGTTCTCCTCTCTGCCACTGTCCCCTCTATCCGGACTTTACTGCTCACTTCCCCCTCTCTCTCCCTGCCCCTTCTCTCTCTCCCTGCCCCCTCTCTCCCTGCCCCTCTCTCTCCCTGCCCCCTCTCTCCCTCCCCGCTCTCTCTCCCCCCCTCTCTCTCCCCCCCTCTCTCTCTCTCTCTCTCTCTCTCCCCCCCTCTCTCTCTCTCTCTCTCTCTCTCTCTCTCTCTCTCTCTCTCTCTCTCTCTCTCTCTCTCTCTCTCTCTCTTTCTCTCTTTCTCTCTTTCTCTCTTTCTCTCTTTCTCTCTTTCTCTCTTTCTCTTTCTCTCTCTCTCTCTCTCTTCTCTCTCTCTCTCTCTCTTTCTTCTCTCTCTCCCTGCCCATTCTCTCTCTCTCCCTGCCCCTCCCCCCCCCTCTCTCTCTCCCTACCCCTCTCTATTTCCCTGCCCCTTCTCTCCCTCCCTGCCACTTCTCTTTCTCTCTCCCTGCCCCTCTCTCTCTCTCTCCCTACCCCTCTCTATTTCCCTGCCCCTTCTCTCCCTCCCTGCCCCCTTCTCTCCCTCCCTGCCCCTTCTCTCTCCCTCCCTGCCCCTTCTCTTCCTCCCTGCCCCTTCGCTCTCTCCCTGCCCCCTCTCTATCCCCCTGTCCCCTCTCTATCCCCCTGTCCCCTCTCTCTCTCCCTGTCCCCCCCTCTCTCTCTCCCTGTCCCCTCTCTCTCTCCCTGTCCCCTCTCTCTCTCCCTGTCCCCTCTCTCTCTCTCTGCCCCTCTCTATCCCCCCTCTGCCCCTCTCTATCCCCCCTCTGCCCCTCTCTATACCCCTGTCCCCTCTCTATCTCCCTGCCCCTTCTCTATCCCCCTCTCTCTCCCTGCCCCCCCCCCCTCTCTCTCTCTCTCTCTCTCTCTCTCTCTCTCTCTCTCTCTCTCTCTCTCTCTCTCTCTCTCTCTCTCTCTCTCTCTCTCTCTCTCTCCCCCTGCCCCCCCCCTCTCTCTCCCCCTGCCCCCTCTCTAGTTCCCTGCCCCCTCTCCCTGATCTGATTCTTCTGGCTTTTTCATATAGAAGCATTTCAAGATGCAGCCAAAGGCATACTGTAGTAAAGAAAAGGATTTATTAGTGGATATAACACAGGAGTATCACCTTTCAGCTACATCATATCCTGTCACTTCTGCAATACTTCTCAGTTTAGGACTTTATGTCATTTATGATCGATGCGTTTCCCCAAAAATGCCAATTTTTATCAGGAAGTTTTCTATAGAGGAGGTCGGCCTGCTACGTGCAGCTGCAGGCATCACCCCGGCATATCACTTGAAACCCCAAACATATATATATATTAGCGGCTCTTATAGTGGCTATATAACTACCTAAGTACTATAGTATTATAGAGTACTTACCTTTTTCATCAGACTCCAGCATGCCAGCTTTAGCTTTTTCCAAAGATATTTACCACAGAAAGGGCAAATGTAGAAGCAGCTCGCAGCACAACATTTGTCAATTCTATTGCACACAAATCCGCAGCAAGGGTCAGTTGGCGGTATCTTTGTAGACAAAGAACAAGGACTTTTATTGTTCCGTGACACTCCAAGATTCAGATTGCCCTTCTGGGGGGAACCAGAATAATCTGGTTTCGCAGATAGATGGTTACCTTGACTCTTCCCCATTCTCTTCTTCTTCCATCTTTTCTTCTTCTTCCAGCTTTTCTTCTTCTCTTCTTGCTTTCTTGCCCTTCTTTGCCAACATCTTATGTAATTTCAGCCATTTTTTCCATTTCTTGTCTCGTTACTTCATTTTCTTCCTTCTTTCCTTCAGTCGGCCGTTCTTCCTGTGTCTAAGAAAAAATAAATAAAACAGGTAAGTAAAAGGACAGATTCTAAAGTGGAGCTCTACTCTATCTTTTAGATTTGGATGGAGTGGGGAAAGGGTGCAAACTTTTCAAAAGTTTTTACTGTTCTCTGTGTCCTGACTGGGAAAGTTTTTTTTCTTTTACTTCATATCATCCCAGGAGGAGAAGAAGTAAGCGGAATCCTCCCATCAGGATTGCAGACAGCAATAAAAAACCAACTGAGGTTCTAACCCACTACCCCCATTCCATCCTAAATCCATGAACTGTCTTACTTGGTGTTCTGCTTTAATATTCGATTGTTCAAAGCATGTTTACAAAGAGTTGCTAATCAGAAAGTATTTCAAAAGTAAAGATCTGAAGGTCCCAAATACAGGAGGGGGTAAATAATTCAGGGCTAGACCTACCATTTGTGCAAATCCTACACCTGCAAAAAGGCCCCCTGGGACTTAGGGGCTCATCTATACTATCTATACATGGCACATTGAAGTTTGTGCTTGGGACGTAAGTAAATGGGGCCCAGAGGGTCCATGTCCTAATCACTATTCATCTGCCTGGAATAAGTGCCAGCACCAGATTTTGCTATCACTGCTAATCCTCAATTCTCCAGGAAAGGAACATTTATAAAAGATCTGTAGGTTGAGAGTCACACAGGGGCAACTTTGGATCCGACTTCAAGTCGCCCCAAGTCGCCTCAAGTCGCGCTACATGAAAAAAATCAATGTAAGTGAATGGATCCATCTTAATGTACACTACTGCAGTCGCTCCGACTTCAAAAAAGGTTCCTGTACTACTTCATTCCGACTTCTAGGCGACTTGTACCCATAGGATTCAATGGAAGTCGCCTCCAAGTCGGCTCTCCATCTATATTCAAGCGACTTTACAGGAAAATAAATAATAGTACCTGCCCGCGAGAATGTGTTTCCAGCTCGATACCATCGCGCTGGTTCTTGGCGACAGGGTACACTGTACATCTCACTCTGGCTGCAATAGGAAAACACATTTTCCTACTGCAGCGAGCACGATAAAGAAGCGACAATGTCGCCTCTCGTGCGCAGCGACTTATATAAGCATGGGGTGTGGTCACGGGGGGTGATGTCGCCCAGGGACCTGCCCCTTATGACGCCACAGTTCCGGGGCCGTTGGTACCGTTGACCACGTTCCGTGCCTATATAAGTCGTTGCGCACCTTGCACACAGCATTACAGCGGGAGAGAGCGTCGTGTCAACATCGGAAGAAGAGAACAGGGAAGAAGAGGATGGACAAGACCGAGCCAACGCTAGTAAAAGAGCGGCAGAAGATGGCGGAGGAGCCCAGCAGAAGAACCGGAGAGCGGAAGAACCAAAAACCGGAAGAAGAACCAGAGACCGGAAGAACAGGCAGTAGAGAGCGGAGTCGTAGGAAGAGACCCCCGAAGTCGGTAAAAGACCCCCGGAGCTGCCTAATAAATTACTTTAAGAACCTGTCTAGTGTGTTTTTTTTTATTGACACTCTTTTCCCTCAGGTGAATGTATTTTATAAATATGTGACTTTATTCAACCTAATTAACTATAAGTAACCAAGCCATATAACAGGATACTTCCTATGGGGATATCCACAGTGGTCTTCTTTATGTTAAGCCCTAAGCCATGTGTGGCTTTCGCCCGCTGTTTTTCAAGGGCCCACTGTTCTACAAGAGCCCGCAGTTTTTCAAGGTCCTGCTGTTCTTCAATTGCCCACTGTTGCTGTTTTTCAAGATCCTGCCGTTTTTCAAGAGCCTGCGGTTCTTCAAGGGCCCACTGTTCTACAAGAGCCCGCAGTTTTTCAAGGTCCTGCTGTTCTTCAATTGCCCACTGTTGCTGTTTTTCAAGATCCTGCCGTTTTTCAAGAGCCTGCGGTTCTTCATGGGCCCGCTGTTCTACAAGAGCTTGCAGTTCTTTAAGGGCCCGCTGTATTTCCAGGTCGCACTGTTCTACATGGGTCTGCCGTTTTTCAAGAGCCTGCTGTTCCTCAAGAGACCGCTGTTCTTCAAGGGCCCGCTGTTCTTCAAGGGCCCGCTGTTCTACAAGAGCCTGCAGTTCTTCAAGGGCCTGCTGTATTTCAAGGTTTTGCTGTTCTTCATGGGTCTGCCGTTTTTCTAGAGCCGGCTGTTCTTCAAGGGCCCACTGTTCTACAGGAGCCCGCAGTTCTTTAAGGGCCCACTGTATTTATTTAAAGGTCCCGCTGTTGTACAAGAGCCCGCAGTTTTTCAAGAGCTCGCTGTATTTCAAGGGCCAGCTGTTCTCCAAGGGCCCGCTGTTCTCCGAGGGCCCGCTGTTCTCTGAGGGCCCGCTGTTCTCCGAGGGCCCGCTGTTCTCCGAGGGCCCGCTGTTCTCCGAGGGCCCGCTGTTCTCCGAGGGCCCGCTGTTCAAGGGACCGCTGTTTTTCAAGGGCCCGCTGTTCTTCAAGGGCCCGCTGTTCTTCAAGGGCCCGCTGTTCTTCAAGGGCCCGCTGTTCTTCAAGGGCCCGCTGTATTTTAAGGGCCCGCTGTATTTTAAGGGCCCACTGTTGTTCATGGGCCTGCTGTTTTCCAAAAGCCTGCCGTTTTCCAAAAGCCTGCCGTTTTCCAAGAGCCTGCCGTTTTCCAAGAGCTTGCCGTTTTCCAAGAGCTTGCCGTTTTCCAAGAGCTTGCCGTTTTCCAAGAGCCTGCCGTTTTCCAAGAGCCTGCCGTTTTCCAAGAGCCTGCCGTTTTCCAAGAGCCTGCCGTTTTCCAAGAGCCTGCCGTTTTCCAAGAGCCTGCCGTTTTCCAAGAGCCTGCCGTTTTCCAAGAGCCTGCCGTTTTCCAAGAGCCCGCCATTCTTCAAGGGCCTGCCGTTTTTCAAAGGCTCGCTCCCACTGTTCTTCAAGGGCCTGCTGTTTTTCAAGAGCCCGCTGTTCAAGGACCGACTTATTTTCAAGAGCCAACTGTTTTGCAAGAGCCTGCCGTTTTTCAATGGCCCGCTCCCACTGTTCTTCAAGGGCCTGCTGTCTTTCAAGGGCCCGCTGTTCAAGGCCCCGCTTATTTTCAAGAACTTGCTGTTCTTTAATGGCCTGCTGTTTTTCAAGGGCCCACTGTTGAAGGGCCCGCTCAATTTCAAGGGCCTGCTGTTTTTTATGGGCTTGCCATCTTTCAAGGGACCACTGTTGAAGGGCCCGTAGTTCAAGGGCCCGCTCTTTTTCATTTTCTTCAAGAGCCCACTGTTCAAGGGCCTGCTGTTCTTTAAAGTCCCGCTGTTTTTCAATTTCTTCAAGGGCCCGCTGTTTTCAAGGGCCCGCTGTTTTCCAAGGGCCCGCTGTTTTCCAAGGGCCTGCTGTTCTTCAAGGGCCCGCTGTTCTTCAAGGGCCCGCTGTTTTTCAAGGGCCCGCTGTTTTTCAAGGGCCCGCTGTTTTTCAAGGGCCCGCTGTTCTTCAAGGGCCCGCTGTTCTTCAAGGGCCCGCTGTTCTTCAAGGGCCCGCTGTTCTTCAAGGGCCCGCTGTTCTTCAAGGGCCCGCTGTTCTTCAAGGGCCCGCTGTTCTTCAAGGGCCCGCTGTTCTTCAAGGGCCCGCTGTTTTTCAAGGGCCCGCTGTTTTTCAAGGGCCCGCTGTTCTTCAAGGGCCCGCTGTTCTTCAAGGGCCCGCTGTTTTTCAATTTCTTTAAGAGCCTGCTGTTCTTCAAGGGCCCGCTGTTTTTCAAGGGCCCGCTGTTCTTCAAGGGCCCGCTGTTTTTCAAGGGCCCGCTGTTTTTCAAGGGCCCGCTGTTTTCCAAGGGCCCGCTGTTTTCCAAGGGCCCGCTGTTTTCCAAGGGCCCGCTGTTTTCCAAGGGCCCGCTGTTTTTCAAGGGCCCGCTGTTCTTCAAGGGCCCGCTGTTCTTCAAGGGCCCGCTGTTCTTCAAGGGCCCGCTGTTCTTCAAGGGCCCGCTGTTCTTCAAGGGCCCGCTGTTCTTCAAGGGCCCGCTGTTCTTCAAGGGCCCGCTGTTTTTCAAGGGCCCGCTGTTCTTCAAGGGCCCGCTGTTCTTCAAGGGCCCGCTGTTCTTCAAGGGCACGCTGTTCTTCAAGGGCCCGCTGTTCTTCAAGGGCCCGCTGTTTTTCATTTTCTTCAAGGGCCCGCTGTTCTTCAAGGGCCCGCTGTTCTTCAAGGGCCCGCTGTTCTTCAAGGGCCCGCTGTTCTTCAAGGGCCCGCTGTTCTTCAAGGGCCCGCTGTTCTTCAAGGGCCCGCTGTTCTTCAAGGGCCCGCTGTTCTTCAAGGGCCCGCTGTTCTTCAAGGGCCCGCTGTTTTTTTATTTCTTTAAGAGCCTGCTGTTCTTCAAGGGCCCGCTGTTCTTCAAGGGCCCGCTGTTTTTCAAGGGCCCGCTGTTTTTCAAGGGCCCGCTGTTTTTCAAGGGCCCGCTGTTCTTCAAGGGCCCGCTGTTCTTCAAGGGCCCGCTGTTCTTCAAGGGCCCGCTGTTCTTCAAGGGCCCGCTGTTCTTCAAGGGCCCGCTGTTCTTCAAGGGCCCGCTGTTCTTCAAGGGCCCGCTGTTCTTCAAGGGCCCGCTGTTCTTCAAGGGCCCGCTGTTTTTCATTTTCTTCAAGGGCCCGCTGTTCTTCAAGGGCCCGCTGTTCTTCAAGGGCCCGCTGTTCTTCAAGGGCCCGCTGTTCTTCAAGGGCCCGCTGTTTTTCTATTTCTTCAAGGGCCCGCTGTTCTTCAAGGGCCCGCTGTTCTTCAAGGGCCCGCTGTTTTTCAAGGGCCCGCTGTTTTTCAAGGGCCCGCTGTTTTTCAAGGGCCCGCTGTTCTTCAAGGGCCCGCTGTTCTTCAAGGGCCCGCTGTTCTTCAAGGGCCCGCTGTTCTTCAAGGGCCCGCTGTTCTTCAAGGGCCCGCTGTTCTTCAAGGGCCCGCTGTTCTTCAAGGGCCCGCTGTTTTTCAAGGGCCCGCTGTTTTCCAAGGGCCCGCTGTTTTCCAAGGGCCCGCTGTTTTCCAAGGGCCCGCTGTTTTCCAAGGGCCCGCTGTTTTCCAAGGGCCCGCTGTTTTCCAAGGGCCCGCTGTTTTCCAAGGGCCCGCTGTTTTCCAAGGGCCCGCTGTTCTTCAAGGGCCCGCTGTTCTTCAAGGGCCCGCTGTTCTTCAAGGGCCCGCTGTTTTTCAAGGGCCCGCTGTTCTTCAAGGGCCCGCTGTTTTTCAAGGGCCCGCTGTTCTTCAAGGGCCCGCTGTTTTTCAAGGGCCCGCTGTTTTTCAAGGGCCCGCTGTTCTTCAAGGGCCCGCTGTTCTTCAAGGGCCCGCTGTTTTTCAAGGGCCCGCTGTTTTTCAAGGGCCCGCTGTTTTTCAAGGGCCCGCTGTTTTTCAAGGGCCCGCTGTTTTTCAAGGGCCCGCTGTTCTTCAAGGGCCCGCTGTTTTTCTATTTCTTTAAGAGCCCGCTGTTCTTCAAGGGCCCGCTGTTTTTCAAGGGCCCGCTGTTTTTCAAGGGCCCGCTGTTTTTCAAGGGCCCGCTGTTTTTCAAGGGCCCGCTGTTCTTCAAGGGCCCGCTGTTCTTCAAGGGCCCGCTGTTTTTCTATTTCTTTAAGAGCCTGCTGTTCTTCAAGGGCCCGCTGTTTTTCAAGGGCCCGCTGTTTTTCAAGGGCCCGCTGTTCTTCAAGGGCCCGCTGTTTCTCAATTTCTTCAAGTAACCGCTCTACTTCAAGGGCCACATGCGTCTTCTGTATTTTTGGCTGTGATCCTGTTTTGCACGCTTTCCTAACTGGTGTGTTAGTCTTTTTTGCTTGCTATATCCATAACTTTTGAAGTGTATCTTCTGTTCCATTTTTCTTTCCTCCTCCCTCTCTATAAACGTGCTCCGTAACTGGTCTTCTTTCTTCCAGTACATCTCTGTTGCTTTCGACTGTCTGTTCCTGCGTGCCTCTTTCACTCGCCAGTTTCTTTTCCATCTCCTCTCTATTCATCTTGTCTTTCATTCTCCTCTCTTCCTCTTCTTTCTCCTTCAGTATTTTCTCTGTCTTTCGATTTATCTTCTCCTGGGTCATCTCCTCTCTTATTTTCTGCTTTTCTTCTTTATCCTTCTCTATCTCTCTCTTCATCTTTTGTCTCCCCTCTCGTATTGCTGCCGCTGCTTTCCTTTTATCCTCCAAATCTTTCTTCTGCGGTTCCTTCCACTGTTCCTTTCTCCTCCTCTTCTCCTCCTGTGCTGATATTTGAATCTATAAAGAAAAATAAAGACAGTAAAGTTAAGTACAAATTTTAAATTCGAACGCTGCTCAAAATTGTTTTTCTTTAGATTTGGATGGAGTGGGGAGAGGGTTCAAATCTTTCAAGGTTTTATTTTTTTTTTATGTCCTGACTGGGATAGTTCCTCCTCACTTCCTATCATCTCAGCAAGAGAGGAAGTGAGCAGAATCCCTCCAGTGGAGTCGCTGACATCAGTAACCAAACTGAGGTGCTAAACCTTTCCTATTCCATTCGAAACTGTCTTGCTTGGAGTTCTGCTTTAGTATTATATTTTTAAATGTTTTGAAAGCATTTTCTAATGAACCCCTGCACAATGTGTGTAATGTACTCTGGAACACTGCACAATGGGGCTGATTTACCAAGATGAATGCGCTGTGCCGGTTAATACCACAATTGGTGCGCCAGATAAATTATTACTTGAGCGTATGAACCGGCGCACAAATAAGAGCAACACATAATATACCGGCACACCGCGAATAGCGCACACCGTTATCATTAACAGCCCATTCACACATGGGCAACACGACTTCCAGCGCGACTTACAACATGACTTGGGGCGACTTACAACACGACTTTGGCCAGGCGACTTTAATAAAAAAAAAAAAAAACGGCATGGGTTCCCCTCCAAGAGCATACCCGACCCTTCAGGTCTGATATGGATATTAAGGGGAACCCCATGCCAAAAAAAAAAAATATGGCGTGGGGGGCACCCTCAAAATCCATGCCAGGCCCGAATTTTAAGGGGAAACCCGCACCAAAAAAAATGGCGTGGGGGTCCTCCTTAAAATCCATATCAGACCCTTATCCGAGCACGCAACCTGGTAGGCCGCAGGAAAAGAGGGGTTGACAAGAGAGCGGCCCCCCTCCTGAACCGTACCAGGCCACATGCCCTCAACATTGGGAGGATGCTTTGGGGTCCCCCCCCCAAAGCACCTTGTCCCCATGTTGATGAGGACAAGGGCCTCATCCCCACAACCCTGGCTGTTGGTTGTGGGGGTCTGCGGGCGGGGGGAAAGGGGCTGCTGCCCTGGGCCCAGTCATTGTTGTGGGGCCCAAAGCAGCTGCCCCTTTGAGCCTACACTGCCTAAAAATAGTTGACAAGTGGATTCGGGAGAGCCCAAGAAAATGTTTGCCCAGGGTCCAATCACTATTAAAGATGGCTCTGACCGCGTGTCTAGCTGCAGATAACGGACACAGCGCTTTTCCTAAGCTATCTGCAACTAAACGTTGTTAATGGTTATGTATGGATAATGACTTTGCATTGTGTGAGTCCGGCTGCTTTTATTGGCCGGTTCCCAGCAGAACGCAGTGCGAGAATCCCACATTTCCAGCACTGCATTCAAAACGTCATCTGCAGCGGGTGTCAGTGTGTGCCCCCCCGAACACAGGTCACAAACGCAATGTGTTTTCCTGCACCGGATCGCACGGTATAGAAGTACCATGTGATCCGATTGCTGTGCGTCTTTGGTGCACTGCTTCTGGTGCTGTCCGGCGTGATTCTAGCCCATTCAAATAAGTAGGGTGAGATCGCAGTACGTGAAATAAATGACCCGCCTTCTATCAGTCTTGTGTGACTCCTCCCCCAATTCTCCCATGTATAGCACTCAGGGCCAGTGTTCTGTCGATATGTGCCCGCCGTCGAAAAGTGTCCGCGCATGCGCAGAATGGAAGGGCACTCCAGCTGCGTTACCGATCAGCTGGAGTGACGTCACCATGCGCATATTGCAGGAGGTTTTTTAGACGGGTGATGCCATTTCAGGGGCACAATTGAAAGTTATGCAAAATGCGGAGGGACACCGTACATGTCATATTGTGCCTCACTGTAAATCCGTGGCGCAACAGCGAGGCACAATATGCCAAATACGGTGTCCCTCTGCTGTTTGCATAGCATTAAATTCTGGCCAAGAAATAGTATTGTCGAAAAAAGGCTCCTACGGCGTGCGCATGTGCTATGGGACGTCACTCCAGCTGCTCGGCAACTCAGCTGGAGCACCCTTCTGTTCCGCACATGCTTGGGCACTTTTTGACGTCGGGTGTTCCGTCAGATTTGGCGACCAGTCAGAATGTGTAACGGAAGTGACGTTTTGTCGCTCGCCAACTTGGTACACCCCACACTCCTCCACAGTAAGGGTACACTGAGAAGGGGGCAAGCGGACATCTTGTTACTCCCGCCGGTGAAACACAGGCCTTAGAACTCCATGTAAATGTTTAGATTTTGAATTGTAAAAGCAGCAGTGTTCTTTTAGATTAACATACCCCTCGGATCATGATCAGGTCTTCCTCTCTCCCTTGATTCCCCCTCCTCTCGTCCTTGTCCACTTCTCTGCTCATTGCTGATTGGTTTTCTTTATCTGAATTTGCTTTTTTTTTTATGCTTTTTGCTTTTGAATCTATAAAGAAAAATAAAGACAGTAAGGTTAAGTACAAATTTTAAATTAGAACGCTGCTCAAAATGTTTTTCTTTAGATTTGGATGGAGTGGGGAGAGGGTTCAAATCTTTCCAAGGTTTCATTTTTTTCTATGTCCTGACTGGGATAGTTCCTCCTCACTTCCTATCATCTCAGCAAGAGAGGAAGTGAGCAGAATCCCTCCAGTGGAGTCGCTGACATCAGTAACCAAACTGGTGCTAAACCTTTCCTATTCCATTTGAAACTGTCTTGCTCGGAGTTCTGCTTTAGTATTATATTATTAAATGTTTTGAAAGCATTTTCTCATGAACCCCTGCACAATGTGTGTAACGCACTCTGGAACCCCGCACTCTGTGTGGAACGCACTCCTGAACCCTGCAATCTGTGTGTAATGCACTCCGGAACCCCGCACTCTGTGTGTAACGCACTCCGGAACCCCGCACTCTGCGTGTAACACACTCCTGAACCCTGCACTCTGTGTGTAACGTACTCCTGAACCCTGCAGTCTGAATGTAACATACTCCAGAACCCTGCACTCTGTGTGTTTAAGATACTCCTGAACCCTGTAGTCTGAATGTAACATACTCCTGAACCCTGCCCTCTGTCACAGTCCCGGAGGATGCTGGGACTGTGACATCATAGGGGGGCAGGGTCACCATGTGACATGAGCATGTGACCCTGCCCCCTTGTCCCTATATAAGTCACAACACAGCGCGGCTCTGCCATTCCGGCCAGAGACAGCGACGAGTCAACATCGGAAGAAGAAGAAGGCGGCGGCGCAGAAAGCGACGACAGCGGCAAGAACAGAAGAGACCCCCGAAGGCGGATCGAAACCCCCAGACGACGGCGGCGACGACGAAGAAGGTAGCTGGGCTCCTCTGCTCGGTAAAAGAGCTAGGTAAAATAGCGGAGGAGTCCGGCGAGAAGACCCCCCATGATGGAAGAAGACCCCCGGAGCAGTGCAATAAAATATTTAAAAAAAATTGTGTGTTTTTTTTATTTACACTTTACACTTTAGGTGAATGGGTAGGGGTACATCGTACCCCATACTCATTCACATAAGGTGGGGGGCCGGGATCTGGGGGCCCCCTTATTAAAGGGGGCTCCCGGATTCCGATAAGCCCCCCGCCCGCAGACCTTTTCACATTGGGAGACAGAAGCCAAGGACACTCATAACATATGCCGATTGGTTCATAGTAAAGCTTTACTTTCTTTGCTGTCTGATAAGCATTTAGTGATCTAGGGTGTCGGGCACTTTGTGTCACCATTATACATGTAAGTCACTGAGGTGCACTATCTGAATCACGTCTGGATGTGTGGAAGAGGCCCTTGTCCTCATCAACATGGGGACAAGGTGCTTTGGGCACCCCCCCATGTTGAGGGCACACAGCCTGGTACGGCTCAGGAGGGGGGGGGGGGCGCTCGCTCGTCCCCACCCCTTTCCTGGCCGGCCGTGCTGCGTGCTCGGATAAGGGTCTGAGATGGATTTGGGGGGACCCCCACGCCATTTTTTTGGCGTGGGGATTCCCTTTAAAACCATGCCAGGTGACGGGGCTAGCGCAGCGGCATTCACTGCCTTCGCTAGCCCCGTCTACCTGCAGTTACGTTCTAAATGAACAAAAATATATATATATATATTTTTTTGACATTTTTCACATTTTTTTTTTATTTTTAAATGATTTTTCTTTCAAAAAATAAATAAAAATAATATAAATATATATATATTATATATATTTTAAATGATTTTTTTTAAAAAAAAATTTATTATTAATAATCATTTTTAAGGCGCTAGCGGTGCAATTTTACCTTAAAAAAATGCGTTTTGCAAGGCTTTTTATCACTTCAGCCCCAAAAAAATTATTATATAAAAACGCACATTATCATACAATCTACACACATTATCATAAAATCTACACACATTTTTTTTATTTCGAAAATATTTTTATTTTTTTATTTTTAAATGATTTTTTTTTCCAAAAAAAAAAATATTTATATATATATATATATATATATATATATATATATATATATATATATATATATATATTTTTTTTTTTATTACTATTATTATTTTTTTTATTTTTATATATATATATATATATATATATATATATATATATATATATATATATATATATATATATATATATTATATATTTTAAATGATTTTTTTATGCAAATTGGCAGAGCTGTTGAATCACAATACAGACTGCACAGAATTAGTATCCTTTGGCAGGTTTCATCTCCTCTATCTAGCTATATTTGTTTTTTTGATGAGGTTTTCCCTCTAAAAACACCATTTTGTTCATCTTGGCTACCTATTGATGCAGGGTTCAATTAAGGGGTATACCCCCTCTGTGACATACTAAATACTTTTCTGGAATGGTCCTTTCGGGGGTCGTGATAGTCCTTTGGAGTAGTTCTTGTACTTGCGGAGAGAAGTGTCAGCATTCTTGCGGTATGGAAGTGGTTAAATCAGGTGCGAGGAGGCGACACTGTACCCGGTGATCTTTGACTTCTCCTATGTTGTGCAGCAAGTGGAAGTCTAATGTCCCACAACCTTAAGCGGTGGATGCTGTGGATTGGGAGACAGAGAAGCCAAGGACACTCATAACATATGCCGATTGGTTCATAGTAAAGCTTTACTTTCTTTGCTGTCTGATAAGCATTTAGTGATCTAGGGTGTCGGGCACTTTGTGTCACCATTATACATGTAAGTCACTGAGGTGCACTATCTGAATCACGTCTGGATGTGTGGAGTACCATTTTCATCTCCTTTGCTGCTAGAGGACTTCTAATTTTGTCTTTTGAGCAAATGCTTTCATTTTAAGAACTTGATTACATGACCTTTTTTGAATACTTTTATTATATTCATGTGTTGCATGTCTAATAGGATTTATACACTTTAACATTGTGGACATTAAGGTACTGGAAGAATACTCTGCAACACCCTGCCAATACTCTGCAACACCCTGCCAATACTCTGCAACACCCTGCCAATACTCTGCCATACCCAGCCATACTCGGTAATACCAAGCCATACTCTGCAATACTCGGTAATACCCAGCCATACTCGCAATACTCGGTAATACCCAGCCATACTCGCCGATACCCAGCCATGCTCAGCCGTACCCAGCCATACTCAGCCAATATTATAGTGGGTGAGATGACGTGGATATTACAGTGGGGGCTATATGGTGGTGGAATTTTCACAGGTTTTTGCAAATTCAATTATTATTTGCTGATCCGAAAAATTATCCGATCCGTGACTCTGATTTGAGCAACGATCTTATCCGTGAGTTTGGGGGGGGACAGATGTACAGAGGTGGAACAGATATATGTGTGTGTGGGGGGGGGGCAGACGTGTAGTGGGGTACAGAGGGGAAACAGATATATGTGTTGGGGGAACAGAGGTGCAGGGGGGTACAGAAGGGAAATAGACGTGCAGGGGGGAACGCGCCCCTTGCTTTCAGTAATACTAGACCCACCCCTAAGAATATAAAAAAAAAAAAAAAGTCACAGTTACTTTGCTGAGTAACTAATTACTTTTCCACTGTAGTAACTGAGTTACTAACGCAATTCCTTTTTTGGGAGAAGTAATTTGTAACTTAACTAATTACTTTTTTTAAAGTAAGATGACCAACACTGACTGGGACAAATAATGGTAAATTAAAATTGTACAGTTGTCACTGGAAAAAGGGTAGAGGGGAAATCTTCCAAAAGAAATGCCACAGGGTGACAGCTGTGTAATTATTTCTTCCCACTTGGATAGATATTTTCTCTAAATTGATACTTTAATGTCAGGACAGGTACTTCTGGTAAACGGAGCCATGCCACCAATGAGAATGCAGGGTTGGGGTGGCACTGAGGCACCATATTGAACCCTCCATTCTCGGTGCAGCTCAGTAACGCTGAGCCTAATAAAACCCGAGACTTTACTGTTCCTAAGCTCTTTGCCCGGCTGCTGTGCCTGTCACAGTTACCGTGCCTCTTCAGTAATGAGGAGCCTGTTGACAGGTTCAGTGTCGCTGTGCACTGCTGCCGGCCATTGCACCTGCCGCAGTGGTTGAACAGACTTTTCACTCAGTAACACTGAGCCTGCACTTTTCAAAGGCTCTGTCCCAATAAAAGCAATGAAAACAAAGTGCTGCCAAATGCTGCCTGCCCAGCATACCAGGCATGACAAAGGGTCAGCTTCTGTTTGTTTTAGCTTTGGGGGGGGGGGGGGGGTTCGAGAGAAGTGTTAAAGGGGTCACCAAAAAAGGGTTACCACTCCCAAAGAATTGTTGCTTGATGCACAGGTGCTGGCATATCGGGGTTTATGTGTAATCTTGCTGGGGAGCAAGGAAGGTGTCATCAGTTTAAGGGATCCTATTGATCCCCCTGACCTGTTATCGATGTATGCAGGTATATACAGTGAGGGGAAAAATAGTATGTGATCTCCTGCTGATTTTGTACATTTGGCCACTGACAAAAAAATGATCAGTCTATAATTTTTATGGTAGGTTTATTTTAACAGTGAGAGGCAGAATAACAACAAAAATATCCAGAAAAAATCATTAAAAAAAAGTTAGAAATTGATTTGCATTTTAATGAGTGAAATAAGTATTTGACCCCTTCGCAAAACATGACTTGGTACTTGGTGGCTAAACCCTGGTTGGCAATCACAGAGGTCAGACATTTCTTGTAGTTTGCACACATCTCAGGAGGGATTTTGTCCCACTCCTCTTTGCAGATCCTCTCCAAGTCATTAAGGTTTCGAGGCTGACGTTTGGTAACTTAAACCTTCAGCTCCATCCACATATTTTCAATGGGATTAAGGTCTGGAGACTGGCTAGGCCACTTCAGGACCTTAAGCACTTCAATACAGGGCACTTTCCCCCCATTCTTGCCTAGGCCAGTTCAGAAACGCCACAAATCGTGGGATGCCCTTGCAATACCTCTTACTTTGAATGACACCCTAATCACTGCGATTGTCACCCGATGAATTGCTGTAATATTGGGGGAGGTCTGTCGCCCAAAATACGTTTTTGTACTTGTTTGGGGCGTCGGACGTCCTACGATTTGCAGCAGTTCCAAATCGCGGCGATTCCGCCTGCAAATCTGAACGCCATGATGTGAATGGAGCCTTTAATACCAGCTCTCCACTCCTGGGAGGTGGCTGAAATATCGGTATCGTATTGGCACCAAAAAAAACAATATCGGTCGATCCCTAGTCTATATAAAAACAGATTCACACCAATGTACTAAGAATTAAACCATAGAGTGCTTGTACATTGACCACTTGAGTACAAGTCTGTAGATACTCCTTTATTACTGGGCAACTTTCCAGTTTTTGATGCAGTGATGGTTTGACTGACAATTACTCACGCAGGACTGTAACCACATGTATTTTATATAGTCAGTGTATTTAATAACCACCCTTCTTTGTCTTAAAACATAGTGATTAAAAAAGTGGAGAAGGTTTGAAACACCTCAAAATGGCAGTTTTGGAAAGTAGACACCCCCAAAGTGACCTCATGCACTAGATAAAGCAGCATCAAGGGTCATACACAGAGAAGAAGGTGAATTACATACTGTACAATGGGCAGATGGGGATGAAGGTTCAGATTTGCAGGGTAAGAGAGGGGTGTGTGTGTGTATGTATATAGTAAGTAGAGACAGGATGGGCTTCAGATGTATAGGGGAGGTATGATTCATTAATTTTGCTTTCCTTCATCGTGAAAGGAAGGGACAGGCTCTCAGATGTAGGTACAGTTTACTAGTGGTGCAGCAGAATGAAAATTCAGGATGTTCTTGGCTGAAGACAGAAAGCAAAATGGACAGTTTTTTATTTTTTTTATTTAATGTGGCTGGCGTTTTTAAATATTGTCAGTGGACCACGGTTTTGCATTGACGCCAATGGGACGCAATTTTGCATGACGTCAGCATGCCATTATCTGCACTTTTTTTTTTTTTTTTTTTTTTTTTTTTTCAAACGACAAAATGCCAATTAGCCTATTTTCGACTGATAATTTTCAGCGGCCGATGTATCAGTGCTTCCCTACTTTTTTTGCGATCACTGCAATCACTCTGTACACTGTGTCCATAAACCAAACCAACCAACAACCTCCCTGTTGTTTCTTTTACAATACTGCAGTAGGGGAGTGCTTAAGGGTTAGAATCTCTATCAGGTTTTCATTGCTGCCTGTGCCCTTACTGGGAAGATTCCCTTCATAGGAAGTTATGGGAAATCCTTACAACAGGAACACAGAAAAAATATATTTTTAGTAAAACAGAGAATAGTTAGATTCCCGTCCTGCTGTGCCTCGTGCTTCCTTTTTTTCTTGTACAAGCATTAACAGGATAGGAATTAAAGGAAAATCTCCCTCGCTCGGTGACAGATAAAAATCCTGACAAGTTTTGACTCCTTACCCATTCTAGAACGGAGAAAATTGTAAGAGCTATTGAAGAACTCCTTTCACTTCAGTTTTGATGAACCCATTTAATTCCTTAAGACGTATTATTGAAACCGGCATGGCTGGTTCGTGCCCTCCACAGCATTCTGGGTCCACATTTCTGCATATTTCCTATATATCATCCTCTAAGTACTTGATATTCCTCCTGCACACATGCCCTGCAACTTGTTATTTTTCACGTTATACCGTGATTTAGCTACCTGTGACTTTCATCACTTGCCTGCAAACGCCAGCTCCCAATATTTCTTCTACTCGGTCACTGTAATGTTCATCTATAACAGAAAACGTGTATATCAATGGCTGTATTGATTGCCATCCAACATATAAGTCATGATGAAGAAGACTGATTGACCTGACAGAAGACTCCCCTGCATTTTCAACGAGAATGCTTTTTTTAAAATTTTTTATTTTTTTTACCACTTCTGGACCAAGCCTATTTCTGAGACTTGTTGCTTACAAGTTAAAATCTGTATGTTTTTGCTAGAAAATTACTTAGAACCCCCAAACATTATATCCTTCTTTTTTTTTTTTTAAGCAGAGACCCTAGAGAATAAAATGGAGATCATTGCAATACTTTGTCACACCGTATTTTTTCCCAAAAAAATGTTTAAGACCGCTATCTTACAAACACATTTTTTGGGGAAATTAAATTGAATTAAGTAAGAGAACAGTAAAGTTAGCCCAATTTTTTTTCTATAGTGTGAAAGATAATGTTATGCCGAGTAAATGGATACCTAACATGTCACGCTTCAAACCTGCGCCTGCTCGTGGAATGGCAACAAACTTTAGTACAGTACTTAAAAATTTCTATAGGCGACATTTACAAATTTTTACAGTTTACCAGTTTTAAGTTGCAGAGGAGGTCTATGGCTAGAATTATTGTTCTCGCTCTAACGATTGTGGCAATACCTCACGTGTGGTTTGAACACCGTTTACATATGTGGGCACGACTTGCATATGGGCTCGCTTCTGTGCACAAGCTTGGAGGGATATATTTTCTTATTTTACTTTTATTTCTTATTTTTACACTGTCCCTTTTTAAAAAAAAAAAATATTTTGATCACTTTTATTCCTATTACAAGGAATGTACACATCCTTTGTAATAGAAATGAGCAGGACAGGGCCTCTTTAATGTGAGATCTGGGGTCAAAAAGGCACGTTAAAAGCAATAAAAAAGTTTTTTTTTTTTTTTTTTTTTGATAAAAAACTAAAATGGTCTCTTTAAGGCCGCAGGGCGGAAGTGACATTTTAATATTTCCCAGTCCTCCAAGGCATCTTGCCCTCACTCGACTTCCTGCCCATCCATCCTCGGGATCGGATAGTTTCCTTCCACTAACACCAACAACAATTCTAATAAAAATACTACACAGTGATATCTTTATCTTATCTCCCGTGGGTTCACTCTTCCATATGATCATCTCATTGTCACAAAGGAACTAATTGGAGCTGCCTACCAGGGGAATCCCAGCTTTTTGTGATTATAAGTGCATTTTGACCTGTAACAAGGAGTCAAACACCTCTGGTGAGTGTACACTCACTTTTAGAGCACAGGCGGTGAAGACTAAGGAAATAATACTATTGCAACAATATTTGGTGTTGGGATTTGTCACACTGGACCGTATATATTCATATTTTTTCAGTCAGTGTGTATGTATGTATGTGTGTGTGTATATATGTGTATGTAATACTATATATATATTACATATATATATGTGTGTGTGTGTGTGTGTGTGTGTGTGTATATGTATATGTGTGTGTGTAATATATATATATATATATATATATATATATATATATATATATATATATATATATATATATATATATATATATATATATATATATTATGGTTTTTTTTCTCTTTTATATTTCATTAATTATTTAATTATTTCAATTTCTTTCACATTATTTGTATGCATGGATTTATAAGTTCTATGTCACTTATTTGTAACAATCACATGTGAGCGCCATCCTTTTTACTATTTATACCATTTGGAGGTGTTGTCATTCACTTTTAAAGGGGCAGCCACATTAATTTGCTATATTTATTTCATTTTCATTTCTAGTTTATTAAGGGCGCCACACACTGGTATTGTTTTGAGTCCCATGTATGCAAACAATTGTGGTATTTGGCAAGCTATATAAACCCACAACCCCCCCAAAAAAAGTTGTTCCTAAAGTAGAATGAGGAAGTTACAAAACACTAACTTTCCTGTAACGAATGGTGTAAACCAACATCAAGTTTCTGCTGCTAAAATAGTAGCAGTCTCTGCACACTATAAGCTACAAGATGCCAGAAAAACGCTGGATGAAAAACACTCATCATTTTTGTGGCAGCTTTTAGCAGCAGTTAGGAGCTTTCAGATATTTTTCTGCTGGCAAATCGTTCCCAAAGACACACACACAGTTTTTTTTTTTCCTGCTCCAAGAAGCATCAAAATTTTTTCTAGACTAAAATAGTGTGCAGGATAACACTGTTTGCTTTTAGAAGCAGAAAAAAAAGAACGCTCAAAAGCTGCAGCTAGGAGCGTTTTTTTTTTTTTTAAGCTAGTGTGCACTGGAAGTGCAAAACCGTCCCTTTCCAACTGTCATTTATTATAATTTAGGACTTGAGAAACACAACTGCAGTTTTTTTCCCCTGTACTGTGCATTTTCTGCGCATTTTACTGTAGTATTCTACCATCTTGTGACAATATTTTATCAATTCCTTAGTTCAATAGGAGTTCTTGGCAGAGACTCTCCTAATCCCAGCCAGGCGTGCAGTCTGGCCGATCCTCCTTCAATCTGTAAACTCTAGAAATAAATATTAGACTACATAGCATGTGTCCCATTTACTAAATAATTGTAGAAATATACGTGGTGTATTTTCATAAAAAGGAGTGGATTTTTGCAGTAGTGAGGAGGAAAAAATATATTTGATGCTTTGTTTTTGGAGCGGAGCATAGATGAGACTAAAGCAGTCCTGCCTGGGGCCTTGCATATGCTCCATTATCTTGATATAGAAACGGACATCACTGGTTAGTCATGTGGCAGGCCGACTCCAGGCTGATTAGGTTTCTCTGTATATTTGAAAACCTCTAACAGTATAATTTACACACAGCTGAAAATAGTTGTCTGGTGGACTTCACACATAGCTTGGATCCTGATTGTGAATTTACCAGATTGCAGCAGCTCAGTGTAAAAAATGGAGAATATATGTGTTCGTTTGTTAACGTATATGTATTTATATAATTTGTATATTGTGCAACACTTTATAGACCACACTGAACCATAGGTATGTGTCTTTTTTTTATTTTTTTATTTTTTATGTCATTCATTTTTTTTTTATTTATTGAAGTAATCATGCAGGTACTATTATGTATGTTTGCGCTTATGTTAAAACTGAAACTGACAAAATATTGATAACCACCATCTGCCTGCTGGAAGATTAGGCATAGTAGCAGAGGGTCTTTATCTTCATGTTCTTCCTGTGCTTGTGTCTTCTTTTAGGTGTTTTCCACAATTTAAATATGAACTGGAAGGTTACTTTTCTACCACCTAACTTTGCACTGTGTGCTATGTGTATGTATGATTCTAGTGTAGCGCTACCCAAGTAGGAGCCGCTTGCGTTTGTTCTGTCCTTTACTCTGCCCTTCCACCACAAAAATCGTCTCAGCCCCTGCTGGCACACCTAGCAATAGAGTTAGTGGAATAGCACAATAAATGACACGGTTCAAACTGTTTAGCTCTCTCTAATTTACTTTGTCAAGAGAAGAGACTTAAAAAGATATAAAATAGCCAAGACTCGTTCTGAAAGCAGTTAGATAACACTTAGCAACAAGTAATTGATACCAATGTGTACAGGAATAAACTGATTCCTCAAGCAAGCTATTGATTGCTGTAGGTATTACTATGGCTAAAGGGGAACCCCAGGCTGGCCTATAGTATATTTTATCCTAATGAGAGACAATGTACTGTAGCTACTAGTGACGTGTCCCTTTTAAGAGTAATGAACAGCGATGTAATGATGCAAAGCCTTGCTACTGTCTTCATCGGCAGGTTGGAGCTCTTAACACCAGAATTCCTTAATGTGGCAAAGTGATAGTGGGGCAAAATAAAGTGGCTGATTCAGTCTTATAGCAATCCTCTATGTAATCCAGGCAATGTTGTGTGTGCACAGTGTTCAAAGGGTATTATTAATAGCGGACTGTGAAATTTGTGGGTAAATACTCTCTCACCAATCCAGTTAACGTTCAGCAACCTCACAGAGGATGATCAACCGATTCTGCTTGCTGCAGATGGACAGAGGTGAGCCTGCTGCTTCAGTGATGCGGCCGGATCCTCAGTGTTCTGCTGCCAAGTGTCCTTCTAGTAGTGGGTGACATCCCGACTCTCTGTGGCTGGAGCTGTAAGCTGTGCACTGCGCGGTAGGCCGTGGTTTCCTCACACAGCAGCGAGATGGTGCTCACTCAATGGGATCCAGAAAGTCTCTGCCACAATTCTCCCCTGGAGCAGATGGCTTGCTGGGATGTGTAGTCTATGGTCAGTTCTGAAGATCCGCAATGTCCGTTCAGAAAACTACAGCTCCCACAATGCTTTTCTTTAGGCTCAGAAATGTGATGTCAGTAATCCGAGCCCAGCACTAGGGGGATACAGAACAGTCTGGGACAGCAGGAGACAAGTCTGCAATATCGGGTGCTGAAATTTGCTCCCGGCTACACTAGTTTACAGCAAGGCTACAGATGTCCTTTTTAAACGCAAGATCAAGTGTTTTAAATCTGAACTTCATTTTATTGTATAGAAAAGGTATTTAATTGTGTTAGGGATTAATTATAAATCATGAAATGTGTGCTTAGATACAGCTTGGAAATTCTATGCACAGTGCTGTCAAGCTAACGTTGAAAGCTTCATAACAGGAGGATGATGGTTTACTTCATCATTGCGCTGCTACTTCATTATGCCTTCATGTGCTTGGAGTGGGGGCGAGGGGGAGGTGGTCACAGAGAGGGCAGCACCTGGCTATGTTGTCTTGCTGCCCATCTCACAAGACTTGCTAATCAGAATCCAAAATCCAGGTATGCAAGACAGTTCACATTCATTTATTTGAAATGCGTATTTAGCTTTTGTCTGGAGTTAAGATTACATGTTCCCACAGTGGATTGCTTTGTTTTTTTGCACCACATTAATTGTTTTGTGACTAGAAATCTGTGGCTTGTACCGTTGGCCGATTATTTTTGTATAATCTGATTACGCTGTATAGTCATGTTTTTGTTGAAGTTTAGGAGTTGATCTCTTCCTTAGGCTGTAATGGGATAAGGAAATGCTTGGGCATTTTTAAGGTAATAAGGTAAACCTGTAGTGTGACACAAACACACATACAGCCTGTATTATGACAGTTTGGCTCCCCAGATCACTACTTATGTTATCAGGAAAACCTGAAACTCCAGGTATGGGAAAAAATGGCACAATGTTGTGTAAACGCCCATGCGATAAGATTCCAGTCCTGCACCAAAATGGTGCGCTCTCTGCCACAAACTGTATGGCTGAATTTGCATCACACAAACATTGCATGTGATGTGCACAGCAATGCGGTGCGAATCGCATGTGACCTCTGGCATTGCATATGTGTGAACCCAACCTTTGTTTGTAACCTCCGGGCAGTTTTCACACAAACTCGGTGCACATATCTGGTCCTTTTGCGGCACTGACAAACACAAAAATTGGTACGATTTTCATTTAATCTGTACAGTTTTTGGCCGAAAATACAATACAAGTGCAATAGATTACATCGTCACTTCCAAATTCTTTTTATGTCGTACGAGAATTTTCGTAAACTTTAGTAACCTCTTCATTTTCAATATGGAGACTAGCATACGGAAAAAAAAAGACGACGATCATTCGTCCGATAATCTCATTGTGTGTACCAGGCTTAACACAAGCTTATAATTGTACTGCTGAAATGCCATACTGTCCTGTTACACTAAAACATTTTCTTTAAGGATAAGTCCACCCCAACACTGACTGCCAAGTTTTTTTTCACCTTAATGCATAGGATGCATTAAGGTGAAAAATAGGATGCAGTAAGGTGAAAAAACACGAGGGTTTACAACCCATTAAGGATATAAAAAAAAGAAAGGCCTTTAGCTATTCAGTATTTACTTATGAAGGTGACTTCCCACTGCAAATTTGGAGCTTTATGGTGTCAACTAGGTTATTACAGTTTTAAGCCTGGTACACTCAGGTACACACAGTTTTTTTTTTTTTTCATGCAACCAAAACTGACAGCTCCAGTAGGAGCCGCTGTACTAACCATCCGACTTTAGTACAGCGATATCCCCCGCTGAGCTGTTGTGTTTCGACAGGGGGACAGCCCCCCCCCCCTGCCAGAATACTCTGATCAGCTCTCTCTGCCACTGGCTGAATGCGATGATAGGAAGACAGTCAGCTGCTGGTTTTCCAGCATGCTCATCTGACAGAAGCCAGCCTGACCGACATACAAACGAGCCAAATGTCAGACTTTTTTTTTTTTTTTTACCAGCAAATGTCTCCCGACACTTAGCCAGTGTGTACCCGGCTTTAGGGGCATATATATGAAGCAGTACATCTGACATTCACCAAGCAATTACTGCAGGTGAATCCTCCTGCTACGTGTGTTTTTAAATGACAGTGATTGATTCAGCGTCAGTGAATATCTGGTGAACATCAGATTCACTGCTTTATAAATCTAAGGCCCCTTTCACACGGGCAGTCCATTCAGGTCCACCTGTCAGTTTTTTAGGCGGACCTGAACGGACACTCCATAGACCTCTATGGAGAGTCGGATGTCAGCGGTGACATGTCTGCCGACCCGCTCCGATCCGAAAAAGTGTGACGGAGGGAAAAAGCTATTTTTCCATCCATCTGCGAATCGGATGACTACGGACCGCCGTCACCCGATCCCCCCATAGGGGAGAGCGGCGCTCTGACAGGTCCGTCCCTGCACTGTGTGCAGAGACGGACCTGTCATCTTCCTGCTCAGCGGAGATCGCTCCAGAGGTTTATGCATCCTGCAAAGTCACAAGCTACCTCATTTTTAATCATTTTAAAAGACACATCGAAAATGCATAGCCTTTCCATAAAGTGTATAATCCCCCTGGGGGCAATGAGCTAATATTGATAGTATAGAAATGAAGAAAAATTTAATCTGATTACGGTAGATTTGTGTGTTAGAAATCTTGTTCAAATTTGCATGTTAGAGAAAAAATATATATATATATATATATATATATATATATATATATATCTGAGGAAGGGCTCTAGCAATATAGCCCGAAACTGTAACTATATAATGCAACGTTTTTGATGCATTTTTTTTTGTGTTTTTAATTTCAATACATTTTTGTGCAGCAATCCTCTGAACTTTCTATGTATGACCGTTTGGGATGGTCTGATTGCATTGCACTGGGAGACTGATGATGTGTTGTTCACCACCACCTGTTGGATAGCTATCAATCTATAGGTAGAGATGTATGTATACGCGCGCGCGCGCACACACACACACACACACACACACACACACACACACACACACACACACACACACACACACACACACACACACACACACACACACACATGTATCCGTTGCATGTCTTCTTTTTATGAATTACTTATGATAATTTAGTACACCAATAAAGCCAGTACTTACGTCTGTCTTGGTTATAAATTCTGTTTTAGTGTAATGAAATGCGCATGCTAGTGTCTTAAAATGACAGCTGCAGCTGCCTTGTTTGCAATTTGATCATCTAAAACAATGAAGCACTTATTAGATACCATCTAAATCTTCACTTATTAGGCATATTCAATCATCTGCACCTGTTGTAACAAGGAATATGTAGGCTAAGCAAAAGAGAACACAAGGGAGTATATTATACTCAAACGGGGAATATTTTAAATTTACGCCACATCCTATAATAAAGAATCAAGAAAAGGGGGTCCCCTGTGGGTTGGACTTTAAAGGCGTGCAGTTTGTAACCCCAAATAGAATAGAATTGGTTGTATATATTGAAAAATCATTTATTACAAAAAAAGCAAATATATGAAAAACAATAGAAGATTACACACATATATAACGATATAAAAACACCTGAAGACTGTTACAGCGAAAAACTTAATAGTACAAACTATGAATGCGTTTTATGTCGTTTTCTCACGCTTGACGCATTTCGGATATAAATGCTTTCCTCCTTCCTCAGAAGTGAGATTACAACATCATTCCTATTATATAGAAGAGTGTCAATATCGGGTGACGTGTGCGAATCTTCATACAGTAATTGCATTTCAAAAAAAGACAGTATTTAAGAGAAATTGTGTAGAGAACTCACATATGGGGTACATCAAGTATGGAGACGTTCCGGTGTGGTTTAAACGAAAAGACGGCTGGGAGGAGGAGCTTCTTCAATTTTACAGCCTTCCAAGAGGTCAAATAGGTATCAAGAGTATATATAGATGTTTAAACAGCTAGCCGGAGCTCGACAGTGACCCCAATAGCTGAATAAGGTGCATCTATCCCAGAAGGGAATAGTCGTTCAGGGGACGCCTGTAGAGCACACTGGGGTCGGAAATGGACAGGAGAGAGCCCTATAGGAATAGAGTGTAAGGATATATATATCAAATGGTGAAAAAACTTTCCTTCTGGTAGCAAAGTGGGCGTGTAACGCCGCTGATCTGTACCTGTTTGTTGAGTTTTAATTTCAAATCCTCAATGTTCCAGATGAAATATCCCCGAGTTCAAACAGTATCAGCTGCTGACTCTAGAAAGGAGATTTGTCATAAATAACATTTGATGGGGTAGGATGTATGGACAGTAAATCCCCCTACATAAAGCCCGTATATCTCGGTAATCTGGTGGTAGATTGTTTTAATAGTACAAGAAATATGTGTATATATGGGACATAAGCATCCCCCACTATGGGGGGGGGGGATGTGGGGTTGGGGGAGGGGAAAAGGAAAATGTCCACAGATAAGGCAAATTGCACCAGATGTAGATAGGAGATAATTATTTTACTTGTATATGGCTTTAAAATGCTATTGTATTAGTAAGGACAATGCGTGTTAAAGTCCCCATATAGAGCAGTCCTAGGCTGGGTTTGGATCGGTGAGAGCCCTACAGCTTGCATGGAGGATCTAGGGTAAAAATTACAAAGGAACAAGGAAATAGAAAGGTTTACCTTATATTGACATCACGCTGCTCACCTCCTCCTCAGACTGGCAATTGCAAGTACTGAGTGGGGTAGAGCAGCGTGTATATATGTGAATTCCAGCCCTTCAGCCAGCTGTATCACATACAGCTGATTGCTGGAGGGCATGGAAATAGATGGATCTCCCTGGGTCCGGCCCCCCGAGTGCTGCGCGCGCACCCGGGTCCCGCGCACCAATAGGTGGTTACGCATTGTGACCCGGGCACGCCCACAGCTCCCGCCGACACGCTATGCTTCCCCGGCGGACAGCGCATGCGCGCCGGAGGAGCAATATGGAGTCCCGGCGTCGTGAGACGTCGGAGACCCCTCTGTTGCCGTCGCGTCCATAACGAGATGGGCGGGACGGCTGGGCGTGCCGGGCGGCCTACTAGGCGTGGTCCCGCATACGTATGATCGAGGTGTTTTCAATTGCAAATGTAAATAGAAGCTCGTTCATCCAGGCGTCACACACCGGGGGGTATAATCTGGAGGGACAGAAGGGGAAGGGGAGGAAAGAGAGACATCATATATAAATAAACAATGGATGGTAAAAGACACTAAATAGTCACATCGATGTTATTGTGTACCATATACTGAGTGTAAACAAAGGGCAGATATGGATGTTACATATAAACAGGGAAGCTTGTATGCATTGAAAAACTCCTATACTAATGACATAGTATATTAATGACATAGTATAGGCATAAAGACATAGAGGAAATGGCTTCTCCATAAGGATTGTCATAAAAGGAAGAGTTGCACAGGCACATTTAAAAACAGTATGCAAATCATGTGAGGGTCCAGGTCTTAGTGACATTATATGCTATTCGCATAGGGTGTGAAACTACACCCCATGTCTCAAATATCAATTTTGGCCAAAAAGACTTTATTAATGTTAAAACGTATTCTCATATGAGATACGGTAGCACTTTAGGAATTATTTCTCCATTCCTCCTGATGAAAAACCCTCAAGAAAGGGTTTAAACCAGATTGCCTCATTCAAGCCGGGGGCCTGATTGGCCTCTTGATACCTATTTGACCTCTTGGAAGGCTGTAAAATTGAAGAAGCTCCTCCTCCCAGCCGTCTTTTCGTTTAAACCACACCGGAACGTCTCCATACTTGATGTACCCCATATGTGAGTTCTCTACACAATTTCTCTTAAATACTGTCTTTTTTTGAAATGCAATTACTGTATGAAGATTCGCACACGTCACCCGATATTGACACTCTTCTATATAATAGGAATGATGTTGTAATCTCACTTCTGAGGAAGGAGGAAAGCATTTATATCCGAAACGCCTCAAGCGTGAGAAAACGACATAAAACGCATTCATAGTTTGTACTATTAAGTTTTTCGCTGTAACAGTCTTCAGGTGTTTTTATATCGTTATATATGTGTGTAATCTTCTATTGTTTTTCATATATTTGCTTTTTTTGTAATAAATGATTTTTCAATATATACAACCAATTCTATTCTATTTGGGGTTACAAACTGCACGCCTTTAAAGTCCAACCCACAGGGGACCCCCTTTTCTTGATTCTTTATTATAGGATGTGGCGTAAATTTAAAATATTCCCCGTTTGAGTATAATATACTCCCTTGTGTTCTCTTTTGCTTAGCCTACATATTCCTCGTTTATATTGGTAGTAGATACCGCTCCCCGCTTTGGCAAGCAATAATTACACAATTGAAACCCTCAGCAGTACGGGATATCTCTGGTACCTCTGTTCAGAGTCACTTTGATATTCCCTTTATAAACTTTTTATTCAAATAAAGAACCCACCAGGGACAATCATCATTGTTTTTGGAGACATGACCGAATTCACAGGAAGCGAATGGAAATCCCTGATGGAGGGATATCTGGAGGAATTCGGTAGTAAGGAGGAGATCGATGCTGAGATATCGTCCCTATTTTTTAGGCTCTCAAAAATCTTGGAGAAGAAATCCACACTGTTTTGGCACTCCAGATCTTTCGAAGATTATATTAAGGAAGACATAAACCCCCTTGGACTCAGAGTCCAGATCTTCCCCACCCTGGAAGGTCTGGACTCTGACTTCAAAATAAGGTGGGAAAATGCGTTAAGGATCTGTTCACGGAATCTAATGGAAATTCTAATAGATGAATATAACAAAAGATCATCAGTGTTAGACCTTGAAATAGTCAGCATCTGCAATAGGTTACAGGAATTAAAAACTAAAAAACCCCTAGCAACTAGAGAAGAGAGGTTGAAAAAACATTTAGAAACTTTTAACAAGGATATCCTTGGGAAAAAGAGGTTCAAGTTCACTCGGGACAGGGATGCCTTTAGAGATGGTCGGGCCTACAAATGGACCCAATACACCTATAAAGGCAACCCGAATAAAAATGTCTCTGAGAGATTGGGAAACAAAAATCAGGGCATTCCCCCTCATTCTAATACCAATTCACGTACCACTACACACAAAGCTAAAATTAGTCAGAGTGGCAAACGCCAGTACCAGAGCGAGTCTCCGGAAAGCCACTCGGCAAAAAAATCTATACTAGACACCTCCGCACAAAAATCAGCACTTAATCCCAACACCAAAAACATAGATATAGCCACCACATCTAATGTCCATTTACACAGCAATAATGTCACTAACAAAAAATCCATGGCACACACGAATGGTGGAGGCACAGAGTCCTTTGAGACCCTATCTAGGGACCCTTCTTTTTTAGAGAAAATTTTGGCGGGGGTCCAACCGTCACTAATAAATCCCAACACTTACACTCAAGTCAATCTATAGACACTGCTCATAGTATTAACACACACACTAAATCGGATTTGAACATAATTAATCTTTCGTCCCACATACTCTCTGAAGAAGAAACCACAACCCTCAAAAAAGGCCTTAATTTCTGCCCCAATCAAGATCTAAACAAGTTTGACATATATAAAGACCTCCAACTTTTTGTTAGGAAACTAATTTTGAGGAAACTCTTTGACAAACAAGGCATACGCCCGGATCACACTCCCCAAGAGAGTGAAGCAATAGACCATTTGGTCTCACTTTTGGAGGAGAGTGACCCAGCTGATTTAATTGATCGGATAGATCTCCAAAAACTTTTGGATTCTGTGGATCAACCAGACCCCTCTCTGGACAGAAGGGGGACTAAACTAAGAAAGAAGTCAGACTTCTGTCCAGCACCCAGCACGAACCCCAACGCTGCAACTTTCTTGAAGCTAGTTAATAGGGACCTAGAGAATCTCAGAATTCACACTCCGGAGAAAAAGAATCTTACTAAAAATGAACAACTAGCCCTGAAAAATCTATCCCAAAATTCCAACATCGTAATAAAATCTTCGGATAAAGGGGGGAACGTTGTCATACTAGACAACGTGACCTATACCAATATGTGCAATGACATCCTAAAAAATCAACAATGGTACCGCCGCATGCCGGCTGGCATTGTTGACAAGTTCAACGGGGAATTTTACACGCTCGTCGATACTGCTCTCAGGAATAATATTATCAACAAACAAATTTGGAACTTTATACGTAATAATTTTCCAAAAGTACCAACATTTTATGCACTTCCGAAGGTACACAAAAACACAGTCAACCCACCTGGGAGGCCCATCATCTCTGGGGTGGGTTCACTTAGTGAAAACGCTAGCCGATTGATAGATGATTTCTTGAAACCCTATGTCATAACCCTGCCATCGTTTGTGAAAGACACCATGCACTTCCTACAAATTGTAGATAATCTCCTCATACCAGACCATACACTTCTGGTCACTGTGGACGTTGAGGCGCTCTACAGTTCCATCCCCCATGATAGGGGGCTAGCAGCAATCAAACACATTTTGAGGAGTGACAGGGAAGTCGATCCACACTATGGCGATTTTATGCTGACTTTATTGGAATTCATCCTGGGGCATAATGTCTTCACCTTCAATGGCTCCCACTACCTCCAGGTGCAGGGGGTGGCGATGGGGACTTGCTGTGCCCCATCGTACGCCAACCTGTACCTGGGGGAGTGGGAGCAGATGTTCCTGGACGATGAAGACTTGTCGATGTACACGGACCACATTCTGGGGTGGTACCGGTACATCGACGACATCTTCATCGTCTGGGACGGCCCCCTACATCTACTGGAACAATGTTTATCCAGGATGAATAGGAATGAATTCAATTTGAACTTTACTATGTCACACAATCCAAACATTATCGCGTTTCTAGATGTCGAAATCTATAAGGGTGAGGGAGGTAAACTACTTACGAAACTATATAGGAAACCAACTGCCGGAAACGCAATTCTACATGCGACCAGCTTCCACCCCCAACCCCTGCTAAATTCTATACCTTACGGACAATTCCTGAGAATCAGGCGCAACTGCGCCGACGATTCAATCTTTAAACAAGAAGCAGATAACCTACGCGATCGCCTCTTGGAAAGGGGCTATTCACATGCCTCCTTAAAGAGGGCATACCATCAAGCATGCATACGCGATAGGAGTCAACTACTATACTCAAAAAAACCTAAAGACGAAACCAATCCCCTTAGGATTATATCAAAATTCAATAATCAAGAACAACAAATTGGGAAAATTGTACAGAAGTATTGGCACCTCCTTACTGAAGACCCCACACTAGGTCCACATGTTACGGACAACCCCCTATTCACCTTCAAAAGAGCCACCTCTTTGAGAGATCAGATCACCAGCAGTGAATTTAACTTAGATAGGAAAGCTCACTGTAAATACAAAGGCACTTTTAGATGTGGAAATTGCAGATATTGCAAATTTATGTGGGTAGATAAAAATCAAAAATTACCTGATGGCAAGATTTTCAGGGCGAGGCATTTTGCGAACTGTAAGACTCTAGGAGTCATATATTTAATGCAATGTGAATGTTCTTGTTTTTATATAGGGAAGACAAAACTAGAATTTTGGAAGAGGGCGTACAGACACATTCACAGTATGCAGACATGCGACCCCGATCTTCCACTCGGCAGACACACAACCATTGTCCATGGGGGCAAATTCCCCAAAATCAAATTCCTCATTCTAGACCGTATCCACCCCAACCCGAGGGGAGGGGATTGGAATAAAACTCTCCTCCAACTTGAATCACGTTGGATTTTCAAGCTAAAGGCCAATCAGGCCCCCGGCTTGAATGAGGCAATCTGGTTTAAACCCTTTCTTGAGGGTTTTTCATCAGGAGGAATGGAGAAATAATTCCTAAAGCGCTACCGTATCTCATATGAGAATACGTTTTAACATTAATAAAGTCTTTTTGGCCAAAATTGATATTTGAGACATGGGGTGTAGTTTCACACCCTATGCGAATAGCATATAATGTCACTAAGACCTGGACCCTCACATGATTTGCATACTGTTTTTAAATGTGCCTGTGCAACTCTTCCTTTTATGACAATCCTTATGGAGAAGCCATTTCCTCTATGTCTTTATGCCTATACTATGTCATTAATATACTATGTCATTAGTATAGGAGTTTTTCAATGCATACAAGCTTCCCTGTTTATATGTAACATCCATATCTGCCCTTTGTTTACACTCAGTATATGGTACACAATAACATCGATGTGACTATTTAGTGTCTTTTACCATCCATTGTTTATTTATATATGATGTCTCTCTTTCCTCCCCTTCCCCTTCTGTCCCTCCAGATTATACCCCCCGGTGTGTGACGCCTGGATGAACGAGCTTCTATTTACATTTGCAATTGAAAACACCTCGATCATACGTATGCGGGACCACGCCTAGTAGGCCGCCCGGCACGCCCAGCCGTCCCGCCCATCTCGTTATGGACGCGACGGCAACAGAGGGGTCTCCGACGTCTCACGACGCCGGGACTCCATATTGCTCCTCCGGCGCGCATGCGCTGTCCGCCGGGGAAGCATAGCGTGTCGGCGGGAGCTGTGGGCGTGCCCGGGTCACAATGCGTAACCACCTATTGGTGCGCGCGCAGCACTCGGGGGGCCGGACCCAGGGAGATCCATCTATTTCCATGCCCTCCAGCAATCAGCTGTATGTGATACAGCTGGCTGAAGGGCTGGAATTCACATATATACACGCTGCTCTACCCCACTCAGTACTTGCAATTGCCAGTCTGAGGAGGAGGTGAGCAGCGTGATGTCAATATAAGGTAAACCTTTCTATTTCCTTGTTCCTTTGTAATTTTTACCCTAGATCCTCCATGCAAGCTGTAGGGCTCTCACCGATCCAAACCCAGCCTAGGACTGCTCTATATGGGGACTTTAACACGCATTGTCCTTACTAATACAATAGCATTTTAAAGCCATATACAAGTAAAATAATTATCTCCTATCTACATCTGGTGCAATTTGCCTTATCTGTGGACATTTTCCTTTTCCCCTCCCCCAACCCCACATCCCCCCCCCCCCCCCATAGTGGGGGATGCTTATGTCCCATATATACACATATTTCTTGTACTATTAAAACAATCTACCACCAGATTACCGAGATATACGGGCTTTATGTAGGGGGATTTACTGTCCATACATCCTACCCCATCAAATGTTATTTATGACAAATCTCCTTTCTAGAGTCAGCAGCTGATACTGTTTGAACTCGGGGATATTTCATCTGGAACATTGAGGATTTGAAATTAAAACTCAACAAACAGGTACAGATCAGCGGCGTTACACGCCCACTTTGCTACCAGAAGGAAAGTTTTTTCACCATTTGATATATATATCCTTACACTCTATTCCTATAGGGCTCTCTCCTGTCCATTTCCGACCCCAGTGTGCTCTACAGGCGTCCCCTGAACGACTATTCCCTTCTGGGATAGATGCACCTTATTCAGCTATTGGGGTCACTGTCGAGCTCCGGCTAGCTGTTTAAACATCTATATATACTCTTGATACCTATTTGACCTCTTGGAAGGCTGTAAAATTGAAGAAGCTCCTCCTCCCAGCCGTCTTTTCGTTTAAACCACACCGGAACGTCTCCATACTTGATGTACCCCATATGTGAGTTCTCTACACAATTTCTCTTAAATACTGTCTTTTTTTGAAATGCAATTACTGTATGAAGATTCGCACACGTCACCCGATATTGACACTCTTCTATATAATAGGAATAATGTTGTAATCTCACTTCTGAGGAAGGAGGAAAGCATTTATATCCGAAACGCGTCAAGCGTGAGAAAACGACATAAAACGCATTCATAGTTTGTACTATTAAGTTTTTCGCTGTAACAGTCTTCAGGTGTTTTTATATCGTTATATATGTGTGTAATCTTCTATTGTTTTTCATATATTTGCTTTTTTTGTAATAAATGATTTTTCAATATATACAACCAATTCTATTCTATTTGGGGTTACAAACTGCACGCCTTTAAAGTCCAACCCACAGGGGACCCCCTTTTCTTGATTCTTTATTATAGGATGTGGCGTAAATTTAAAATATTCCCCGTTTGAGTATAATATACTCCCTTGTGTTCTCTTTTGCTTAGCCTACATATTCCTCGTTTATATTGGTAGTAGATACCGCTCCCCGCTTTGGCAAGCAATAATTACACAATTGAAACCCTCAGCAGTACGGGATATCTCTGGTACCTCTGTTCAGAGTCACTTTGATATTCCCTTTATAAACTTTTTATTCAAATAAAGAACCCACCAGGGACAATCATCATTGTTTTTGGAGACATGACCGAATTCACAGGAAGCGAATGGAAATCCCTGATGGAGGGATATCTGGAGGAATTCGGTAGTAAGGAGGAGATCGATGCTGAGATATCGTCCCTATTTTTTAGGCTCTCAAAAATCTTGGAGAAGAAATCCACACTGTTTTGGCACTCCAGATCTTTCGAAGATTATATTAAGGAAGACATAAACCCCCTTGGACTCAGAGTCCAGATCTTCCCCACCCTGGAAGGTCTGGACTCTGACTTCAAAATAAGGTGGGAAAATGCGTTAAGGATCTGTTCACGGAATCTAATGGAAATTCTAATAGATGAATATAACAAAAGATCATCAGTGTTAGACCTTGAAATAGTCAGCATCTGCAATAGGTTACAGGAATTAAAAACTAAAAAACCCCTAGCAACTAGAGAAGAGAGGTTGAAAAAACATTTAGAAACTTTTAACAAGGATATCCTTGGGAAAAAGAGGTTCAAGTTCACTCGGGACAGGGATGCCTTTAGAGATGGTCGGGCCTACAAATGGACCCAATACACCTATAAAGGCAACCCGAATAAAAATGTCTCTGAGAGATTGGGAAACAAAAATCAGGGCATTCCCCCTCATTCTAATACCAATTCACGTACCACTACACACAAAGCTAAAATTAGTCAGAGTGGCAAACGCCAGTACCAGAGCGAGTCTCCGGAAAGCCACTCGGCAAAAAAATCTATACTAGACACCTCCGCACAAAAATCAGCACTTAATCCCAACACCAAAAACATAGATATAGCCACCACATCTAATGTCCATTTACACAGCAATAATGTCACTAACAAAAAATCCATGGCACACACGAATGGTGGAGGCACAGAGTCCTTTGAGACCCTATCTAGGGACCCTTCTTTTTTAGAGAAAATTTTGGCGGGGGTCCAACCGTCACTAATAAATCCCAACACTTACACTCAAGTCAATCTATAGACACTGCTCATAGTATTAACACACACACTAAATCGGATTTGAACATAATTAATCTTTCGTCCCACATACTCTCTGAAGAAGAAACCACAACCCTCAAAAAAGGCCTTAATTTCTGCCCCAATCAAGATCTAAACAAGTTTGACATATATAAAGACCTCCAACTTTTTGTTAGGAAACTAATTTTGAGGAAACTCTTTGACAAACAAGGCATACGCCCGGATCACACTCCCCAAGAGAGTAAAGCAATAGACCATTTGGTCTCACTTTTGGAGGAGAGTGACCCAGCTGATTTAATTGATCGGATAGATCTCCAAAAACTTTTGGATTCTGTGGATCAACCAGACCCCTCTCTGGACAGAAGGGGGACTAAACTAAGAAAGAAGTCAGACTTCTGTCCAGCACCCAGCACGAACCCCAACGCTGCAACTTTCTTGAAGCTAGTTAATAGGGACCTAGAGAATCTCAGAATTCACACTCCGGAGAAAAAGAATCTTACTAAAAATGAACAACTAGCCCTGAAAAATCTATCCCAAAATTCCAACATCGTAATAAAATCTTCGGATAAAGGGGGGAACGTTGTCATACTAGACAACGTGACCTATACCAATATGTGCAATGACATCCTAAAAAATCAACAATGGTACCGCCGCATGCCGGCTGGCATTGTTGACAAGTTCAACGGGGAATTTTACACGCTCGTCGATACTGCTCTCAGGAATAATATTATCAACAAACAAATTTGGAACTTTATACGTAATAATTTTCCAAAAGTACCAACATTTTATGCACTTCCGAAGGTACACAAAAACACAGTCAACCCACCTGGGAGGCCCATCATCTCTGGGGTGGGTTCACTTAGTGAAAACGCTAGCCGATTGATAGATGATTTCTTGAAACCCTATGTCATAACCCTGCCATCGTTTGTGAAAGACACCATGCACTTCCTACAAATTGTAGATAATCTCCTCATACCAGACCATACACTTCTGGTCACTGTGGACGTTGAGGCGCTCTACAGTTCCATCCCCCATGATAGGGGGCTAGCAGCAATCAAACACATTTTGAGGAGTGACAGGGAAGTCGATCCACACTATGGCGATTTTATGCTGACTTTATTGGAATTCATCCTGGGGCATAATGTCTTCACCTTCAATGGCTCCCACTACCTCCAGGTGCAGGGGGTGGCGATGGGGACTTGCTGTGCCCCATCGTACGCCAACCTGTACCTGGGGGAGTGGGAGCAGATGTTCCTGGACGATGAAGACTTGTCGATGTACACGGACCACATTCTGGGGTGGTACCGGTACATCGACGACATCTTCATCGTCTGGGACGGCCCCCTACATCTACTGGAACAATGTTTATCCAGGATGAATAGGAATGAATTCAATTTGAACTTTACTATGTCACACAATCCAAACATTATCGCGTTTCTAGATGTCGAAATCTATAAGGGTGAGGGAGGTAAACTACTTACGAAACTATATAGGAAACCAACTGCCGGAAACGCAATTCTACATGCGACCAGCTTCCACCCCCAACCCCTGCTAAATTCTATACCTTACGGACAACTCCTGAGAATCAGGCGCAACTGCGCCGACGATTCAATCTTTAAACAAGAAGCAGATAACCTACGCGATCGCCTCTTGGAAAGGGGCTATTCACATGCCTCCTTAAAGAGGGCATACCATCAAGCATGCATACGCGATAGGAGTCAACTACTATACTCAAAAAAACCTAAAGTCGAAACCAATCCCCTTAGGATTATATCAAAATTCAATAATCAAGAACAACAAATTAGGAAAATTGTACAGAAGTATTGGCACCTCCTTACTGAAGACCCCACACTAGGTCCACATGTTACGGACAACCCCCTATTCACCTTCAAAAGAGCCACCTCTTTGAGAGATCCGATCACCAGCAGTGAATTTAACTTAGATAGGAAAGCTCACTGTAAATACAAAGGCACTTTTAGATGTGGAAATTGCAGATATTGCAAATTTATGTGGGTAGATAAAAATCCAAAATTACCTGATGGCAAGATTTTCAGGGCGAGGCATTTTGCGAACTGTAAGACTCTAGGAGTCATATATTTAATGCAATGTGAATGTTCTTGTTTTTATATAGGGAAGACAAAACTAGAATTTTGGAAGAGGGCGTACAGACACATTCACAGTATGCAGACATGCGACCCCGATCTTCCACTCGGCAGACACACAACCATTGTCCATGGGGGCAAATTCCCCAAAATCAAATTCCTCATTCTAGACCGTATCCACCCCAACCCGAGGGGAGGGGATTGGAATAAAACTCTCCTCCAACTTGAATCACGTTGGATTTTCAAGCTAAAGGCCAATCAGGCCCCCGGCTTGAATGAGGCAATCTGGTTTAAACCCTTTCTTGAGGGTTTTTCATCAGGAGGAATGGAGAAATAATTCCTAAAGCGCTACCGTATCTCATATGAGAATACGTTTTAACATTAATAAAGTCTTTTTGGCCAAAATTGATATTTGAGACATGGGGTGTAGTTTCACACCCTATGCGAATAGCATATAATGTCACTAAGACCTGGACCCTCACATGATTTGCATACTGTTTTTAAATGTGCCTGTGCAACTCTTCCTTTTATGACAATCCTTATGGAGAAGCCATTTCCTCTATGTCTTTATGCCTATACTATGTCATTAATATACTATGTCATTAGTATAGGAGTTTTTCAATGCATACAAGCTTCCCTGTTTATATGTAACATCCATATCTGCCCTTTGTTTACACTCAGTATATGGTACACAATAACATCGATGTGACTATTTAGTGTCTTTTACCATCCATTGTTTATTTATATATGATGTCTCTCTTTCCTCCCCTTCCCCTTCTGTCCCTCCAGATTATACCCCCCGGTGTGTGACGCCTGGATGAACGAGCTTCTATTTACATTTGCAATTGAAAACACCTCGATCATACGTATGCGGGACCACGCCTAGTAGGCCGCCCGGCACGCCCAGCCGTCCCGCCCATCTCGTTATGGACGCGACGGCAACAGAGGGGTCTCCGACGTCTCACGACGCCGGGACTCCATATTGCTCCTCCGGCGCGCATGCGCTGTCCGCCGGGGAAGCATAGCGTGTCGGCGGGAGCTGTGGGCGTGCCCGGGTCACAATGCGTAACCACCTATTGGTGCGCGGGACCCGGGTGCGCGCGCAGCACTCGGGGGGCCGGACCCAGGGAGATCCATCTATTTCCATGCCCTCCAGCAATCAGCTGTATGTGATACAGCTGGCTGAAGGGCTGGAATTCACATATATACACGCTGCTCTACCCCACTCAGTACTTGCAATTGCCAGTCTGAGGAGGAGGTGAGCAGCGTGATGTCAATATAAGGTAAACCTTTCTATTTCCTTGTTCCTTTGTAATTTTTACCCTAGATCCTCCATGCAAGCTGTAGGGCTCTCACCGATCCAAACCCAGCCTAGGACTGCTCTATATGGGGACTTTAACACGCATTGTCCTTACTAATACAATAGCATTTTAAAGCCATATACAAGTAAAATAATTATCTCCTATCTACATCTGGTGCAATTTGCCTTATCTGTGGACATTTTCCTTTTCCCCTCCCCCAACCCCACATCCCCCCCCCCCATAGTGGGGGATGCTTATGTCCCATATATACACATATTTCTTGTACTATTAAAACAATCTACCACCAGATTACCGAGATATACGGGCTTTATGTAGGGGGATTTACTGTCCATACATCCTACCCCATCAAATGTTATTTATGACAAATCTCCTTTCTAGAGTCAGCAGCTGATACTGTTTGAACTCGGGGATATTTCATCTGGAACATTGAGGATTTGAAATTAAAACTCAACAAACAGGTACAGATCAGCGGCGTTACACGCCCACTTTGCTACCAGAAGGAAAGTTTTTTTCACCATTTGATATATATATCCTTACACTCTATTCCTATAGGGCTCTCTCCTGTCCATTTCCGACCCCAGTGTGCTCTACAGGCGTCCCCTGAACGACTATTCCCTTCTGGGATAGATGCACCTTATTCAGCTATTGGGGTCACTGTCGAGCTCCGGCTAGCTGTTTAAACATCTATATATACTCTTGATACCTATTTGACCTCTTGGAAGGCTGTAAAATTGAAGAAGCTCCTCCTCCCAGCCGTCTTTTCGTTTAAACCACACCGGAACGTCTCCATACTTGATGTACCCCATATGTGAGTTCTCTACACAATTTCTCTTAAATACTGTCTTTTTTTGAAATGCAATTACTGTATGAAGATTCGCACACGTCACCCGATATTGACACTCTTCTATATAATAGGAATGATGTTGTAATCTCACTTCTGAGGAAGGAGGAAAGCATTTATATCCGAAACGCGTCAAGCGTGAGAAAACGACATAAAACGCATTCATAGTTTGTACTATTAAGTTTTTCGCTGTAACAGTCTTCAGGTGTTTTTATATCGTTATATATGTGTGTAATCTTCTATTGTTTTTCATATATTTGCTTTTTTTGTAATAAATGATTTTTCAATATATACAACCAATTCTATTCTATTTGGGGTTACAAACTGCACGCCTTTAAAGTCCAACCCACAGGGGACCCCCTCCACCTGTTGTAACAAAGCAGTTTGCTGAAGCATGCATGTTTATAAGGAATAGTACTTTCAAGAATACATAAATAGAGTAGATCTATTTCAGTAAGAGGAGGGTGACTCCCTTGCTTCATAGAAGGGAATGTATGGGTTTCAATATAGGCTGGCAGTTACCAGAGTTTTTAAATTTAAGATGTCAAGTAGAATAAAATCACATTTTAGGAATATATCGGATTTAAAATGTAATCCTGTTTGCTTTTACAGGTCGTCTGGTGGGTGCCCTGGATGCTGTGCTGGATTCCAGTGCCCGTGTTGCCCCATTCCGGATATTGCTTCAGGTCCCTGGATGTCAAGTTTACTCGAGCATTGCTTGTGGTGAGTCAGAGATGTACTGGGCCCTAGCAATTGGTGAGTTTTCAGAACCAGAATTCAAAAACGTGCTGTGTGCCTGCATGGCCATGGATGTAAGGTAACTGGAAATAACATTGCTGTGCAGTGATTCAACACTAATTACTTCATTCACTAATACTGAAGGTTGCTGTAGTCTGTAGAAGAAAATAAACATGCTTTTAAATGTGGGGTAAAAAAATATGAAAAACCACATCAGAATAATGAAAGGTGTTACTTTGCTAGTCATATAAAGAGATGTACAATATTCAGATTTTTTTATTTTTTTTTATTTGATACATTTTTGAGCTTTTTTTTTTTTTAAATGATAGTTGATGATGCTGCATTCATCTATTAAAGTACAAAGGTAATGAAAAATATAATTTTCAGTACTAGGGTTTTAGTGTTCTCTTTTAATAAGTTAACCTAAGAATTGCCAGTTAATAGACTTGGCTGCAGTTAAATTTTACTTATGCTCTGTGAATGGGAACACATTAAAAACATATCTAAAAATAATTTAAAAAAATGTCTTACCTTTCTAGTTGTTTCTTTGAAGCAGTATTATACATAGGACTCTACAGGCAGCATGAAATTGTTCAAAATGGCTTCCAATGTCAGAGGACAGATGTAGGAACACTTTTTTTGTAAGTGCATTAAAATGCAATGTACCACCCAAGCCTTGAGATCTTTAAAACTTTGTTAAGATAGACATTGTGCACATCTACTTTACTGATAATGAAGATCTGCCAGCACAGTTATGGTAAACCTGAATCTCCGTAGCCTGCTCTTTAAAATTACATAGAAGGGAAAAGCTAGGTAAGATTTTTTTTTAACCAGTTTCTACCCGTGCTTTAACCCAAAGATGGCCACAACGTGGCTCTCCACTTCAGGGAGGATCACCATGGATGTCCTTCTACGTGTGTACCTCCCACTCGCCCCCTGGGGCACGCATTGGACGTGCTCTGTGACCACTGTGTCAGATCGCAGTAAAAAGCCAATCACAGCGACCCTTTACCATGTGATCAGCTGTGTACAATCACAGCTGGTCACATGTAAACTGACTTGCTGGTTATCGGCATTCCTTTCCTCACACACGGTGTGTGAGGAAAGGAGAGCCGATAACTGGCAAGTCTGATGGGGTACAGTGAGTACATTGTTTACACTGATTATCAGGGCACCGATGATCCGTGCAGCCTCATCGGTGCACAGCAGAGAAGAAGAAAAATTACTTATTTGCAAAATTTTATAGAAAATACTAAGAAAAACATGTTGTTTTTTTCACAATTTTCTTTTTTTTGTTTAGCAATAAATAAAAAACCCAGTGTTTAAAAAAATACCACCAAAAGAAGCTCGATCTGTTTTAAAAAAATTATAAAAATGTAATTTTGGGTACAGTGTTGCATGACCACGCAATTGTCATTAAGGCTGGGTTCACACCGGAGCACGGATCGGCTCACAGCAGGGGTCCGGTGAGTCCTTGTTCACCGTTTCAGGTCCGATTTTGGCCCAAATTTTTCTCTGAATTCGGACCTGGACGGACCAAAAGACGCACAGGACTCCTGTGCAATTCACTCCGGAGCCGCTCTGGAGATGTGTAAACTGGCTCCATAGTGAGCCTGCCACAACCTCCTGACATGCGAATTGGATGCGAGGAAAGCCGCATTTAATTCGCAATAGTATGAACTCAGCTTCAAAGTACAACAACATTAAAAATTGGCCTGGACAGACAGGGGGTGAAAGTGCTCAGTAGGCAAGTGGTTAAGGATTAAAAAAAAAAAGAAAAAAAAAAAAACGTTATTTAAAAGGTAAGCAGGGAATTTTGTAATTTTATTTATTTTTGTTAAGTTATACTATGAGAATGGGAACAAATAGAAAGTAGGTGTTATTTCAATTTGGCTGCAAAAGTGGTAATACACTTTAAAGTGACACTGTCATAAGAGAAGAAAAGACGCTGCCTTTGCTTAACTTTTCTTTGAGAACGTTGTTTCTCTAGATGTTATCCTGTTTCTCTGCGTCAATGATTTCCGAGTCTCTGACCTGGAACAAGTGTAGAGAAGTTTCCGAAACTATTCTGACGTTCATTTACAGCATGCTTGTTTGTGTCTCTAGCCGACAGGTGCTGCATGCAGATAGCACATTCATGTCCAT